>CM065701.1:42038246-42140746 GCA_017654935.2 Phymorhynchus buccinoides
TGTGTGTGCATGTGTGCGTGCGCGCGCATGTGTGTGTGTGTGTGTGTGTGTGTGTGTGTGTGTGTGTGTGTGTGTGTGTGTGTGTGTGTGTGTGTGTGTGTTTGTGTGTGCGCGTGCGTGCGCGTGCACTGGCGCGCATGTGTGTGTGTGTGTGTGTGCGTGTGTGCGTGCGCGCGCATGTGTGTGTGTGTGTGTGTGTGTGTGTGTGTGTGCCAGTCAGATGTGTCCGACTATGTCTTCCGCATAGCAGAGAGGGCAACTGCTCTTCTGGAAGGCTGGGATGAAATTTGTTTTCAGTGATGAGAAAAGCCACGAAGCAGCGACAGGTACAAGAAACTGCTAATGGTCAATATTCCGACTGCTGGGATGAAACACCAACTTCCATTTTTACCTCATAGACTGTTTGAGATGTAGTTCAGTCTTGGACTTGACTCTGAAATTTTCTCTGTGTGTTTCTGCATGTTGGACTGTCCGATGGCCGTGTACATACTATCATAGTCCTGCATGCGATTTAAACCTGTCCTGTACATAGCACCATGGATTCTATATTAACAGTCCTTCTAATGTAGTGTCCATGATAGCACGTACTAGATTCCACAAAACAAAGGCAGAGATCGAAGGTTAAAAAAAATGCACATTGGGAAATCAATCTCTCTGTGTGTGTCCCTGTCTTAGCTAGTCTGTCTGTCTGTTTGTCTTGTTTGTCTCTCTCTCTCTCTCTCTCTCTCTCTCTCTCTCTCTCTCTCTCTCTCTCTCTCTCTCTCTCTCTCTCTCTCTCTCTCTCTCTCTCTCTCTCTCTCTCTCTCTCTGTCTCTGTCTCTCTCTCTCTCTCTCTCTCTCTCTCTCTCTCTCTCTCTCTCTCTCTCTCTCTCTCTCTCTCTCTCTCTCTCTCTCTCTCTCTCTCTCTCTCTCTCTCTCTCTCTCCCTCTCTCTCAAATCTCTTTCTGCCTCTCTCTGTGCTTCTATCCGTTTGTCTCCCCCTTTCTCGATCTGTGTCTCTGTCTAATACTATTAGAGTATTTTTGTGTCTGTCGCCCTCTCCCCTCTTTGCCGGTCTCTCGGTACTCTCTCTCTCTCTCTCTCTCTCTCTCTCTCTCTCTCTCTCTCTCTCTCTCTCTCTCTCTCTCTCTCTCTCTCTCTCTCTCTCTCTCTCTCTCTCTCTCTCTCTCTCTCTCTCTCTCTCTCTCTCTCTCTCTCTCTCTCTCTCTCTCTCTCTCTCCCCCCCTTTTTTAATGATGAAGTATGATTGAGGTATTTTTTTATGTTTGTGCACTTCTCTATTTTGAATAATAATAATAATAATAATAATAATAATAATAATAATAATAGTGAATCATTTATATAGCGCATTCCTCCACCAATGTGGAGCTCTATGCGCTTAACAACAACAAAAATTAAGAAGCAACAAATTCAACAACAACACGAAATAATCGCTCACGCACATGCAAATAGGCATACACATACACACCCCACCCACACATACACGCACGTACCGGCACATACACACACACACACACACACACACACACACACACACACACACACACACACACACACACACACACACACACACACACACACACACACACACACACACACACCGTTACCATCACCACCACTCACCCCACCCAAAAAAACACAATACAAAATACAATCAGTTGAACAAAGCATCAACACACACACTCTCTCTCTCTCTCTCTCTCTCTCTCTCTCTCTCTCTCTCTCTCTCTCTCTCTCTCTCTCTCTCTCTCTCTCTCTCTCTCTCTCTCTCTCTCTCTCTCTCTCTCTCTCTCTCTCTCTCTCTCTCTCGCGCGCGCGCGCGCGCGCGCGCGCGCGCAACAAAGCTGACGTAGACATTGCAGTCAACACACAGTGAAACTAATATGGGGGGAGGGGAGTGTGTGTGTGAGAATAGAGTCCAGAAGTAATGTGGCCTAAAGGTTGTGATGTAGCTTGAACAGGTGGGTCTTGAGAGCTGATTTGAAACATTGCAAGGACTGGATATGGCGGATTTCGCGTGGTAAGGAGTTCCAAACTGATGGGGCCGAAAAGGAAAAGGAGCGCTCACCAAACATTTTTGTTCGTGTACTAGGAACACAGAGAATTTTGGAATCTGAAGATGACCGCAATTGCCTTGATGGAGCATAGACAGAAAGCATGTCAGAAATGTAGCTAAGGGCATTTCCAGAGAAATAAGAATGACATAGAGTGGAAATTTTGTAGTCAATACGTGCTTTGATGGAAAGCCAATGAAGGGATATCAGGAGTGGTTGAACATGATGATACTTAGAGACCTTGAGGACAAGTCTGGCAGCAGAGTTCTGGACTTTTTGAAGCTTGTCAATGAGGTGTTGAGGGCAGCCATACAAGAGTGAATTACAATAATCTAGTTTAGAGAGAACAAAAGCGCAGACTAGTATTTTAGTAGTATCTATAGACAGGAGATGGCGAATCGTACCAATGCGACGCAGCTCACAGTATGCTGACCGACAGATAGTTTGAACTTGTGAGTCAATGTTTAAAGATGAGTGTGAAAAGTAGGATTGGGTTTTATTTTCCCGTGCGTATGCGCTTACTTCACACATTTTGAATGTTAATAATTAGTATAGTTAATAATAATAGGTTTGATTTTGTTATTGATGTGTTACAATATAGGGATGTTTTTTTGCATGCTTTATATTACTTTGTATGTGTTTATTTTCGTTTTTCATTTTCTACTTTTATATATGTATTTTGTCCAGAGGGCTGGATGTAAAAAGGCATGTTATTGCTTACTCTATTACCCTCTATAAATAAAAGTCAATCAATCAATCAATCAATCTCCGTCTCTCTCACTCACTTTCTCTCACTTTCTCTCACTCTCTCTCTCCGGCGCTCTCTCTCTCTCTCTCTCTCTCTCTCTCTCTCTCTCTCTCTCTCTCTCTCTCTCTCTCTCTCTCTCTCTCTCTCTCTCTCTCTCTCTCCTAAATGTTGGTCTAGAGAGAGAGAGAGAGACACACACACACACAGAGGTACACAGTCTATCTATTATAATTTATGTGTATTACTATTAGAAACTGGTGGGATCTCCCAAATGCGATTGCGCGTTGCTCTTTATCTGTGGACTAGACCTTGGCGATAAGTAAATCAGAGTATTCTCCCCTTCACAACTCAGTGACAGGAGAGTTATCAATCACGAGACAATCTAGATTAGTGTTTACAACTTGTAACCCGTCAGGACTTTCTATAATAAGTGTTGAGCATGATGATCGAATGCAGGTAGAGAATTTCAATACTTTTAGTGAATGAAAATATCGCTCAAAATAAGGTACCGTTTTCTTTTTTTCAGTAACAGGAAATTTAATCTTGCAGACGACACGCCACAACGCCTCCATGAAACTCAAACTAGAATTAGAAAAGCAGACTACCGTAGTACACGGTCACTACACGCCATGACGGATACTCAGGATAGGCCTAAAACATTAAGTTTTGGTCTCACTCACTACTGAGTGTCTCAGTGACTGCATTAATTTTTACTCGTGACATAAGTGTGACAGTGAATGTCCTATCGCTTCTTTCATTCACGGCTGATAATGATCACTATGATTTCTCCAAGGCGTTCGACAAGGTGAGCCACTCCCTCCTCACTCCTCAGGGCTCCTTGTGACTTGTCCACAATTGTATTTGCATCTTGATGGGGGACTAGAATGTGCCAGCTGAAGAAGTAGACACAGCCTCCTCAGGTAACGAGTTCCAGTCTTTGATGGTGCGTGGGAAAATCATATCTCAGGTCAGGCCAATCCGGCTACCCGGGGACGTACCCCGACCGGCACAGCCCCAACCATCATTGTCACTTTTTGCTGGGGAGAGAGTGATACAGTTAGAATGACAGAGTGTTGAGCTCCCGCTTAAAAGATACCAAGCAGGGAGCTTCTGCTGCAGATGCTGGGAGCGCGTTCCAAATTGGAACCGTCCTTGGAAGGAAGCTGAATTTGAAACAGTTTGTATTCTGGGAGAACTGACGAAATTTGTTTGTGTGATTCATTCTTGTTCGTGTTGACATGTTGGTAAGATATTGATTACACTTGATGTCAACAAGGTTATTGATGGTTTTGAAGAATACTGTGAGCTGGATCTTCTGTCTCCTAGATTCTAGTGTTCCCAGCCTAGTTCATCCAGCATTGATGTAACGCTGCTGGTGTTGTGGTAGCGGTTGGTTGCATACCTGGCTGCTCTGCATTGTACCATTTCGATCTTTGATATCTGGTCCTGGTGGTATGGATTCTAGACTGAGCAGCAGTATTCAAGGTGGGGACGGACGAGGGTCTTGTATGCATTGGCTTTTGTTTCTGTTTTGGGGCTCTTCAGATTTCGTCTTAGAAATCCTAATACACCATTTGCCTTTTTTGACACAAAATCTACATGGGTCTTTCAGCTGCGGTGTTGAGCCCGACCCTCTTCCTGCTCTACATCAATGACTTGCTGGAACGTCTGTCCTCAACCTCCAGGCTTTTCTCTGACGACACCCTGTGCCACAAGACCATCGAGTCGCATCAAGACCACAGGACCCTCCAGCAAGATCTTGACCACATGGCTGAATGGGAGGAGAGATGGAAGATTAAATTTTATTCTGAAAAATGCCAGACCATGCACGTGTCAAGGGAAAAGACCACACAGTCTGGCAACTACCATCTCCATGGCACAGACATTGCGAACAGTCGAGGAGACAAAGTACCTGGGTGTCTCAATCTCGAAAGATCTCTCTTGGGACACCCACATCTCTAACATCACAAACAAGGCCAACAAGACCCTCGACTTTCTACACAGAAACCTGAAGGTGGGCTCCATCGCTGTCAAAGAAACAGCCTACAAAGCACTGGTGTGGCCCACTCTTGAGTATGCCGCACCCGTCTGGGATTCACACACTGCCAAGAACACCGGCAAGATTGAGAGGGTCCAACTCGCTGGGCTGTCAATCGCCATCGCCAGACGTCCAGCGTCGATAACATGCTGACTCAGCTGCAATGCCCCCCCCCCCCCCCCCCCCCCCCCCCCCCCCCCCCCCTCAAGGACAGGCTGCGTTCTGCTAGACTGGCCACCTTCTTCAAGTTCAATCATGGAGAGACAGATGCACGCTGCAGCCTACTTGCTTCCTGTGTGCAACTGCAAGACCAACTACAGGAGGTTTTCCTTCTTCCCTGGGGCTGGGGCGGAGTGGAACTGCAATTACATCAGCCTCGGTAAAGGAATTCAAAGCCCGGATCTAACAGTAACACCCCCCTTCCCGCTGTTCCCCTCATATCCCACCCCACCTCCCCCTTCTTTCCCCTCCCATTCACTCTCCCCCCTCCCCCTTACCTTTGAGGCTGATCAACCACCTCAATTTGACTTCCAAGGCTATAGTGGAAACCCCCTTGTTTGCAGTATCGGAGTCTTCACAAAGTTGAAGTGGGATACTTCATGACAGAAGAAGAAGGAGGTACAGAATGACAAATGACCATCATGCCAAACAAGACTGTCACACACAGCAGCCTACCTCCTTCCGGCAACTAAAACAACCTTACAGTAAATTTTCTTTATTCCCCAGGGCTGTGTGTGAGTGGAACAACCTTCCACCTGAGGCAATATCATCAGCCTCGGTGGAGGTCTTCAAAGCCCAGATCTAAACTCCCCCTACCCCTACCCCTCCGCACCCCACCCTCCCACTACAACCCTTCACCCCTGTCCCAGCTCCCTTCTCCCCTGTCCCTGCTCCCAAATGGACCCTTCCCCTGGGTTTTCTCTACACACACACCCTGGAGATGGTCATCTGGGCAGCATATACTTTCCCCAGAATCAATTAGTAGTAAACCGGAACCCTTTGTCGTAATACATCGTAATCGTCAATATGATGACAGAGGCTGTGAAAAGAAGGAAGAATGATCAATAGAGGGATCCGGGTTCATGTATGCAAATGAGAATGTCACCTCTGTCGGCCATGATGGCTGGATTATTCGGGTTGCTAAGATACTTGGCGGTGGAACTCATTGAATGCTGATGTTTGCTTTCAGTCCTGAACATTTAACTACTGCACAGTTTATTACCATTGTGACGATTTGTCGAAACTCACTGACACTCACCTCTGTAATCTGAACCAAAACGGCGCTCCAGCCAAAATGGCGTCCGACTTTCGTTACCAACAAAATCACGTGACATTATGACGCTATCCCGGATCCCTCTATACTAACACTGCAGTCACAGTCAGGTGTCAAACAATTTCTTTGGCATTCAGTGATTCACTCATTTTTACTTTTATGGCAGTTTCAGCACTTGGTCAATTAAACTTGTTTATTGATACTACAGTTGAGCCTCCCTAATAAGACCGTCCCTATTAAGACCGTCCCTATTAAGACTCCCTCTAAAATGTGACCCATATTTTTTTCACAGATTCCACACCCTTCATATCTAGACTACTGAGTGACTACCTCCTGGTTTTTCAAGGTCATATTAGGGAGGTTCCACTGTCCTCTGCATGCTTTGATTATGCATTGCATATTTTGAGTATTCATATGCTTGTTTAATTGTGAAGCAGAGCATAAGATATATATTTTTTATGTGTGGTCAGGTGACACAGAAAAAAGATGACCCCACACCAAAGTCATTATCAGCTTGCACTGTCTAATACCAAAAAGACTTGACAGATTGAAAATCGGTGACACCTGACAAGTGACATACACCATCAACATGGCAGCCCAGACGACCTTGACCCACATGTTTGCCGAGCTGCACACGCTGGGGGACCTGGGTGTTCCGCTGAAAGGGTCCTCAAGGATCAGAGTGAGTACCTCAACCTGTATGATGAGGTCAGAGGATCATATCGACGCGTTATGGTTGGGGTCAGGGTTAGGTTAAGGTTAGGATTAGGAGAAACATAGAGACAGAGATCTAGATGTATGACGGGGACAATAAAAACATATTGACATGTAATAATAATAATAATAATGATAATAATGGGAAGTTATATAACGCTCTTTCTCACATGAGCTCAGTGCGCTTGACATTGATAACAAGAACATTAAAGGCAAGCAAATAATGAATCATTAGAAAGTAAAATAAACACGATGATTGCATGCAACGTTCTCTTGCTTCCTCACACACACACACACACAGGCATACGCGCGCACACACGCACGCACGTACGCACGCCTGCATGAGAGACAGAGACGCACAAACTGAGATGACGACAAAATTGATGACTATACAGAGACTGCAGCACATAACTGCTTAACCATGCAATGCATTGGCAGGTTGGCTGTGGTATGCAAGATTTTATTTAAAAGATCCTCAAGGAACCATTGAAGGATAAGATTGTGAACCTCCTTGAAGCAGTTACAGCTTGGCAGGCTGTGTGATCTGAATGTGTGTGTGTGAACTATTTTTTAAACTTAAAAAAAAAATTATTATATTTAAATTTACAACTAAATGTATGTGCTACCAAGTTAAAGAGGCAATATTTGTTGACAAATTTCAATGTTTTTTGTTTCTGTCATTTGATCTTTTCCCAGTATCTTACAATACATTTTCCCGGCTAATGTTAAGATCAACTCCCTCCGCTGTTCCAGGGTGAAGTTGGCCAATCAGCTCCCTCCAATTTACCCTTTCTGTTAAGCTGATTGGCCAACTTCACCCTAGAACAGCGGAGGGAGCTGATCTTAACATTTACCATTTTCCCTAAAGCCACTGCTGAAAGCTCTTAGTAAAATGAAATGAAAATATAAACTTCTTTGAACGATGTGAATGTAATGTAATGTTTCAGTACACATGTATGAGTGTGTCTCGGCGCTACGTTGCCCTGGGCAGCAGCACTGGGGGGGTGTACGTGTATGGTCGAGATTCTCTGAAACATCTGCAGACCATCTACGGAGATGTGGTACGCATTCGTTTGTTTTCCATGATTTGTTTTGACAAAGGTAGGGATGGTGAGGGGGGAGGTAGGGGGGGGGGAGGAGGTGGGAAGGTTGTTTCAGTTTGTTTTGTATACTGTTTTGGAATTTATATGTTCAATTTTTGCTTGTTTTCATTCTGAGAAAAAAAAGATCCAGTAAAGCTGGATCGACCCTAGGATTCCTCCGCTGGAATCTCCTGAATTGTCCTAGGGAATGCAGACGCCTGGCGTACATGGTATTGGTCCGATCCAGACTGGAGTACAGTGCGACGGTGTGGGATCCGCACCAGAGACAGGACATTGAAAAGTTTGAGAGAGTTCAGCGCCAAGCAGCACGCTTTGTAGCCAGGGACTACATGTCCATGAAACCAGGCTGCGTGAGTGGCATGCTCAGGACGCTAGACCTGCTTGCCCCCCCCCCCCCCCCTCCCGGAGGAAAGATGCAGGCACCAACGTCTTAGCCTCTTCTAATTCTATAAGATTGCTGAGGGCCTTGTTCCACTTTCAGCTCTCCCAGCAGAAAAGTTCCTTACCCCTGTCTCCACTAATCGTCGCAGGATCAAGCCAACCAGATTCAAGGGGTTCGAAGCCACTAACATCTTGGAAAGACAGACCGTAAACCATTCCCGTGGATTTTGTGTCCCAGAAGGGAGAATGGAGCAGTATCGTAGCTCCTTCTTCGTCAAGACTGCCACGGAGTGGAACCAACTGAGTGAGGCTACTGTCACCGCAGGCTCTGTCAGTGCATTTTCATCAGCGCTGACCAGATCACCATCTGAGCCTGTGTCTACTGACCACTAGACCATTAGTTTTTGTGTGTGTGTTGTGCTTGCTTTTGGAAGTGGGGCCTGGGCCCTTCCGGCTGAACTGGGGGGTTTAATGGTCTTAACCCAGGGTAAGCAGTAGGTCTTTCTCCTTTCTATCTTTTTCTTTTAATTCTAATAAGGTATGCGCCCTCCTAGTTCCGTTGCGTCTATCGTCTGCAACATATACATCCAGATCCAGATCCAGAAATGGATTGCAGATTGCATAGAAAATACACATCATCAATTATTGATCAAAAGTTTTTTACTGAATAAGATAAGGCCTTTTAAAAAAAAAGTTATGTAAGTTCTGATAGAAGAACACTAAAGAAATGATAGCAAGTAAAGATAATAAAATAATAAAAAGTTGTTGGCATCCGTTAATGTATCTTCCATGAAGACATCTTCACATGTAGACTAGTATGTCGTGAACTGAAATAGCTCAGTTAGTAAAGTGTTTCATCTGTGGTTCAAAGCTTAATTCTTTTCTTGCTCTTTTTTCTTTAGTACAGGTGTGAGTTTGTACTTGTGAATTTACATGGGTTCCTTGAAGTTGAAATATCCTCGAACTGAGGTTCTAATGTGATAACTGTGGTAATCACATGTGCAAGGCATGCGTTGGGATAATGTTGCTTTATTCTTTTCCTTAGTTTTTGTTTTCATTTTTTAATGCATGAAAATGTGTTTTCTTGTTTGTATTGTGCTTGTATGAGGCCACACAGTAATTTCTCCTAACGAAATAATAAAGTATTTTTGACTTTGACTTGATATTACTAAGCCGCCTGTTTGGTTAAATCCATTTTTAATCTGTTAGAAGTTGAGTATTGTGGTCATGTGGAAGGGATGACAAACCTGAAGGAGCATACATAGCTTGCTTTTATTTAAAACATTTTAAAATGTGATTTTTTTGTAGGGGTGGTGGTGGATATATATATATATTTTTAAAAACATATTTTAATCATTAGCCTGTAGTTTTCACATTTCTGTACTGTTTATCCTGTGTGTGTGTCAAGTCAAGTCAAAATGATCTTTATTGACGATAAAAGAATAAGCTTGATAAAGCTTTTTTACATCCTGTCGTCATAAATTAATAAGAAAAACAATTAAGGCAAATAAATAAAAAACAAACTAGAGAAAAATCAACCACAATTAAAAAAAATCATGTGTCTATGTGTGTGTGTTTTTGTGTGTATGTATGTGTGCATGTGTTTGTGTGTGTATGTACGTGTGCATGTGTGTGCATGTGTGTGTGTGTGTTCACAGGATACTTGCCCTGTGTCTGCAGTTGCGCTGGGCCCAAGTGAGCTAAATATCGGCTTTGCAGTCAGGTAGGATTGATTTGATACTTGTTGCAAGATTTGATTTTCAAAATGCTCTTCACCAGAGTTTATGTGTATTGTGTGCGTTTGGTGTGGTGGTGGTTGTGTCTGTGTCTGTGTGTGTGCAGACCTGCCTACCCCTACGGATTTTCCGTAGTTGCTTACGGAATTTGACTATAAACTACGGAACTACAGTTGATAACCGAATTCTACGTTTTTTCTAGCACGGTTCGTTTGAGGTCTGCTTGCCTCTATACAGGTTTGTCTGAAGTTCATATAGGCGCGCAGCGAGAGCGCATGCGCCGTCCGACATTAAGCGTGACCAAAATGGCGGCGAGAGAAACCCTTCAGTCGGGTGACAGTGATTCAGTTTACGAAGTTATTTCATGGAAAAAAATATCAAGAAAGATCGAAGAAGAAGTGAATCAATATCTTCTCAAGCATACCGTGCACAATACTCAGAAAGTTTTCTGTAGTGCGGATAGGCAGAACGCGAGATCACTTGCACCGTGTGCCGATGTGATTTCTCAAGTTGGGGGCCGACGGGCCACGGGGAACTCGATGATTGACAGCGGCATGTTGAATCAAACAACACGCATCGCAATCGGCGTTAGCTGCACCGAAAAACACCCAGAACATAACAAATTTCTTCGCTACAAATCTATGAAACTGAGCTGGGTGTCAAAGATTTGACTCGGGCAGAGACGACGCTTGTTGAACTTGAAGTGTCGATTACTCACACGGCCACAGTGTTCGGCCAGACACATGGAGGTATTCGAAGTGAAACTAAAGTAGGCCAGATGTTTTCCCATTCTCTCTCTCTTGCTCGCTAAATCTCTCTCTCTCTCTCTCTCTCTCTCTCTCTCTCTCTCTCTCTCTCTCTCTCTCTCTCTCTCTTTTTCTCTCTCTCTCTCTCACTCACTCACTCTCTCTCTCTCTCTCTCTCTCTCTCTCTCTCTCTCTCTCTCTCTCTCTCTCTCTCTCTCTCTCTCTCTCTCTTTCTCTCTCTCCAGCTCTCTCTCTGATTTACTGTTGGTCTTTTTCTTTGTTTTTCTATTTATTTTTATTTTGTTTGTTGCTGTTGTATTATTTTTATATTCATGATTGTCTCTCCTATAGATCAAATATCATTTCTTGTTGTGCCCCCTCCCTACCTTCCCTCTCTGTGTTTCTCTTTGATCTCCATATCCCCCCCCCTTTCTGGTTTTTTCTCTCCCACTCACTTAGGTGTGTGATACTACTGATACAGTGATAGTCTCATTTTTCAAATAAAAATAAATTAACAATGCATTCATACTGATGCATACCTTAAATATAAATATAATATTTTCTATTTTATTCTTGTTTCTTTGACTTCGGACCTGACAGAAGTAGTGCCTTAAAAATCAAATTGTTGATTGTGGGCACTTAACCGGAAGAAGACACAGACAGACAGACACACACACAGTGACACACACACACAGTGACACACACATACATGCATTGAATGACATGCACACATTGACACAAAGAGACACACAGTGATACACACAATAGCACACAAGCGTTGGGTCATAAAAAAATACTGCAAACTTCATATTCAGTTTCTTAATGCATGCAAAGCGAAATGTTATGGTCATGCTTTGCATATAAAGTGATTGCGCGCCGCGCGACATGACTACTGAAAAACCTCTCAAAACTACTGAAAATTGAACACTTTCTGAGTTGAAACTACTGACAAGCATTTTAGGGGTAGGCAGCTCTGGTGTGTGTATGTTGTAGGTTAAAGATAATGATATTGTGGGTTTCTTTTCATTCCAGAATGACATTATGATCTAATTTTAGTTTTCTGTGACCTCCACCTGCTTAAAAGCAACCAGATTGATCATTTGCATTGTTGGAAAATGTGATTTCAAAGTTTGAGCTATTAACCCCTTCACAGCCAGAGGAAAACGGAGAAATTAATAATTTTCTTATTATAAAATTTAAAAGAGACCTGTTAGATTCAAACTGAGAAAATGGTCTTTCCACTTATATAAAGAATCTTGGGCAAGAGGAATGGAACCTTCAACAGGATAGCAAATTGTACAACATTCGTCCAGACCTTAAAGAATATCTTTCTTCGGCTGCTGGCGGCCGGAAGGAAGAAACTGTTTTATGTAGACTACACACTGGACACACATATTACACGCATTCCTTTCTATTGAAAGGAGAGGACCCGCCTTACTGTGTAGCATGCGATTCTCCAATTTCCATACGTCATGTCCTTCTGGACTGCTGGGATTTATGCGACATTAGATGGAAACACTACACTGCGGAATCAATGAAAATTTGGTTCCGTGACGTTCCGCCTGACACGATCTTTAATTACTTGAAAGAGAGTAATATATTTCACTTGATGTAAGCTACTGTGATGTTTTTAACAATAGATGTGTCATGTTTTTACTTGCTAAGCTTGTGATTGATTAATGGTTTTTAACAAAAAAACTTTGATCTTGTTTTACCTTGTGTTTTTATCCCTTTTTAATACGTGGTGAGATGTAACGTGGTGACAGCCCTGACATGGCCTTTGTTGTCGACGGGGCTATAATTTTAATCTTAATCTTAATCCCAGGGCTTTGACATCAAAAGTATGACATCACACTGTAGACACAGGACCGGGCATTGAATGGTTAAGCATTCCTTCATTATATGTGTAAGCTGTTTTTGTGATGTTATGTTTATTTTTGCTCCCATACAATAGAAGGTATGGAATCTGATATTTTAGTCAGTTAATGCATGATGTTGCTAATTTTGTGTGTGAAAATATCAGTTCCTAACTATTCATAACTTTATTTTTGGTGTGATTTTTTTTTACGAATCCAATCGAATGCTCAGTCCCACACGGAACAAGGGGAAGCAATTCAGCTTGTGCCGAGCGAGTTAATGCTTACTGCATAAGGCGCACCCCCCAAAATTTTACACAGAATTCAGATTTTGTTAATACACTTTCTTACTATATTATTAGTCATATTATAAGGCACAGGGGTCTAAAAAATATGGTATATTGTGTTGCCCAGTTCCGGTCAGGTGGTGGTGATGGAGATGAACATCGAGCGTCGAACCAAACCCGAGAGGCTGCGTCAGACGTCAGACCACCTGGGCTCCATGGTAACGGCCATGGTGTGGGATTCGGCCAGCTCCAGTTTGTTTGTGGGGGACTGTACCGGGAGGGTCACCCACATCAATGTGCCCACCTCAAAGGTGGGATTGGGAGTGTGTGTGTCAGACCTGTTTTCCCTACGAATTTGTCCGTAAATATTACGTTTTGAGACCTCTGATTACGGTCAGCAACAAAAAAATCTGCATTTCCGCTGAACGAGTGCGAAAAAATTAAAAAAAGAAGAAGAAGAAATCAAAAGAAGGCATGGCGTTTGAGCTGTACTCGCTACTGTGTCGTCTGCTATCAAAGGTATCACTTCAAGTGATGTCCCTTGAATGAATACTTCCGGTTTATTTCTCCATGCTACCATTTTTCTAGGTACAAAGTGCAAAATTTCAGCAGTTGTCGAAGTTAGGTTTGGATGGGAAGTTGCAGCATGCGTGTACTCCAAACTTAAATACCTTCATAAATCATTTTTTTCTTCAGCTGCAGGGGGACATTATCCCTGGACCCCGGCCTTTCAGGATTTTTCATTTTGTGTAGTTGCACCCGTGTGTGTGTGTGTGTGGTTGTCTGTGTGTGTGTGACTGGTAGAGTTACCCACCTAATCTAAGACAGGAGATTTGATTCTATTTGTTTCAAAGAGAGAGATAGTCTTAGTGTGTGTACATGACTACAATGCTGGAAGATTGCACAATGTCAATGTGCCCACTTCATGCGTACCATATAATTTGGACTATAAGGCGCACCATATTATAAGGTGCACCCCCAAAATGGTACGCAAAATTCAGATTTTGTTATTATGTTTTCTTACTGTATTTCAGTCATATTGTAAGGCACAAGGGTCTCAGTCTGGGGAAAAAAGTACCATATTTGTTTTACTGTAAGGCGATAGTTTTTTCTCACTTGGTCCTTTGTGCCTTATAATATGACTAATAAAATAGTAAGAAAATACAATAACAAAATATGAAATGTGGGTAAAATTTGGGTGATGTGCCTTAGGCAAAAAAAAAAAAAAAGTCTGTTTCCGGTAACCCGACTGAGCCTAGTTTTTGCTGCCGACCCTATTTTTTTTGGTGAGTTTCAAAGAAAAAAAAAGAAAAGCAATTTGAGCAGACGATGCAAGGGAAACAACCAGTGCACTCTCACTCGGCGTAGTCAAGGACCGTTACTCGCGCAGACTTTCATGATCAACATCCGCCAACATAATGGCGGGCGCAAGGCACGCGATTGCCATTTCTATGTCTAAATGCGATCATGCGGACGCAGTCAAAATCGTCGCTCGTTCAAATCGGTCGCCCGCTACTATGAGAGTGTGTATTTGCGACATTGAGCATGAACCACAAATTTCACTTTTTCCCGTAAAATTATGAAATATGAACGATTGGAGTACGGAAAAATGGTTCAAGTAAAGAAAGAGTGAAATTTGTCGTTCATGCTCAATGTCGCAAATACACACTCTCATAGTAGCGGGCGACCGATTTGAACGAGCGACGATTTTGACTGCAACAACATGTTTCAGCAAATACAGCAAAAAATCTTGCACCGCGAAGAAAAAAAAAAAATTTAAAGCCTACCTACCTACCCTATTTTTTTGGGCCATGTTCCCGGAAACAGACTTTTTTTTTGTTTGGCCTTATGCAAAGGTGCATCTTATAATCCCATGGATGCTCCTGCTTTCAGGATATCCTGAAATGCAGGATTTTTGTATTGCCTAGGGCTGGCGTTGCCCGATTATGAGAATTTGAGAAGCAATGAATTTCCTATTTATAAACGTTTTGTTGGTTTCTCTCATGTGTAGAATATAAAAGAAATGAATACAGATAAATATATACACGCCTTTACCACGAACTTTGTATTTTTAGGATTGTTTCAGTCAAGTTGTTAATTGATCGGCCCCTGGACCCCTGCCATGCAGGATTTTTGAAATTTCCCAGGAGCACCCATGTAGTCCGAAAAATACAGTAGAAGATCTGATTCTGTTTTTCTATTCTTGAAAATCTGAAATGAGGGTTGGCATCTGTGACTGTGGTGTTGCAGGCCAAAACGATCTTCAGCCAGCCGTCGCAGGTGATCGTGCGGCTGGACAGCGGGGTGACCCAGCTGGACTGGTGGGGCAACAAGCTGCTGGCCTCCTCACTCACCCGCACATACCTCCTCAACACCGCCAGGTCTGTTTAACTCACTCGGGACTGGCCAAATTATTTCCCCTTGTTCTGTGGGGACTGGGCATTTGACTAGGTTCGTAAAATAATCACCAAAACCAAGTTATGAAGAAGAAGAGTTAGGCATAAATATTTTCAGAAACGATTAGCAACACCATGCACTAAACGACTGTAAAATATCAGATTCCTTACCTTCGTCGTTTGTCTCCTATTGACGAAAACAGTTAACACATAGAAAGAAGGAAAATTTCCCATTCCGATCTTTGACCCCCCTCTACAACCAAAGCTGAATGTAAAGTCTGCAATGATTGGTTGATTTCAAGAGAGGCAAGGTCAAAGCAAACTGAAAATAGGTTATGACTTCACACCGGAAAGCTGGTTACACGCCATAAATCAAAACCTCTTGAAAACTCTTATGAGCCGGATCCGGGCCATTCGTCCTACACGGTTGTGCGAGCCATGAGCTGAATCCGGCTCATTCGCCCCGAGTGAGTTAAATCAATGATGCTAGTATGCTGTTGAATAAAACGTTGGTCTCTTGTGGGTCTTTAACCCGCTCGGCACTGGCCGGTTGCTTTTCCTCACAACGATTTAGGGTGGGCCTTTCGATTAGGTTTTAAAGATTTGTGAAAAATAAGTTATCGAGAGTTTTCTGTAACTTGTTGCCGGGGTGTGGCTGTGAGTTGGAATGAGCGAGTGGAAGTACAGCCCGGATGATGGGACAGCAATAAAAAAAAAAAAGGTATGAAGAGTTCGGAATCAATATTTTCAGAAAACATTAGCAATGCCATGCACTGATAACGTAAAATATCAAATTCCATAGTCTCGTCGTTTGTTGTTGATGTAAACAGATTACCGTTAAAATAAAGGAACAGAGCTCAACACCCCCCTCCGTTCACCATCTAAGCAAAAAAACAAAGTAAAGACTCCAATGACTGGTTGTTTTTAAGAGAGCAATGTCACAGAAAACTAAAAAATAGATTATCATATGTCATTCTGGAAAGCCAGTTACAAGCCAGAAATCAAAACCTTGAAAACTGTCATGAGCCCGATAGGCTTATTTGGCTCGAGTGAGGTAAAGGGGATGATTAGTCATTTCAAGAAAACTTAGCTCACTGACATTGCAGTTTTTATTTTTTAAAATCATTTGACCTTATAGATAGATTAAATCTTTAGTGAAATAAAGGTTAAGAGATGATTAGTCATCTTCTTTAAGTATTCATGTTAAATCACTGACTTTGCAGGTTTTTATTTTAAAAAATCATTTGACCTTTTATAGATTAATCTTTTTGGAAAATAAAGCAGTTAAGAGATAATTACCGTGATCTTCTTTACCAGAACATCAGTGTTAAAGTTTAGAGGGAGATCAGAATGACAAGTATCAAGTTAACCCCTTCACTGCCAGAGGGAGATCAGAATGACAAGTATCAAGTTAACCCCTTCACTGCCAGAGGGAGATCAGAATGACAAGTATCAAGTTAACCCCTTCACTGCCAGAGGGAGATCAGAATGACAAGTATCTAGTTAACCCCTTCACTGCCAGAGGGAGATCAGAATGACAAGTATCAAGTTAACCCCTTCACTGCCAGAGGGAGATCAGAATGACAAGTATCAAGTTAACCCCTTCACTGCCAGAGGGAGATCAGAATGACAAGTATCAAGTTAACCCCTTCACTGCCAGAGGGAGATCAGAATGACAAGTATCAAGTTAACCCCTTCACTGCCAGAGGGAGATCAGAATGACAAGTATCTAGTTAACCCCTTCACTGCCAGAGGGAGATCAGAATGACAAGTATCTAGTTAACCCCTTCACTGCCAGAGGGAGATCAGAATGACAAGTAAAGTTAACCCCTTCACTGCCAGAGGGAGATCAGAATGACAAGTAAATAGTTAACCCCTTCACTGCCAGAGGGAGATCAGAATGACAAGTATCAAGTTAACCCCTTCACTGCCAGAGGGAGATCAGAATGACAAGTATCAAGTTAACCCCTTCACTGCCAGAGGGAGATCAGAATGACAAGTATCTAGTTAACCCCTTCACTGCCAGAGGGAGATCAGAATGACAAGTATCAAGTTAACCCCTTCACTGCCAGAGGGAGATCAGAATGACAAGTATCAAGTTAACCCCTTCACTGCCAGAGGGAGATCAGAATGAGTTAACCCCTTCTCACTGCCAGAGGGAGATCAGAATGACAAGTATCTAGTTAACCCCTTCACTGCCAGAGGGAGATCAGAATGACAAGTATCAAGTTAACCCCTTCACTGCCAGAGGGAGATCAGAATGACAAGTATCAAGTTAACCCCTTCACTGCCAGAGGGAGATCAGAATGACAAGTAAAGTTAACCCCTTCACTGCCAGAGGGAGATCAGAATGACAAGTATCAAAGTTAACCCCTTCACTGCCAGAGGGAGATCAGAATGACAAGTATCTAGTTAACCCCTTCACTGCCAGAGGGAGATCAGAATGACAAGTATCAAGTTAACCCCTTCACTGCCAGAGGGAGATCAGAATGACAAGTATCTAGTTAACCCCTTCACTGCCAGAGGGAGATAAGAATGACAAGTATCAAGTTAACCCCTTCACTGTTTGGAGATCAGAATGACAAGTATCAAGTTAACCCCTTCACTGCCAGAGGAAAATGAACAATTGTCGATTTTCTTATTATAAAATTTAGAGACATATTAAACTCAATCTGAGAAAATGGTCTAGAGATATACTTTCCTTCCTTATCTAAACCAAAAACTATCATTAATGGGCTATGATATAATAAGTTATGACATCATCAATGACATCAACCCACCCCCACCCTTGTAGGGAAGGGGTTAAGAAAGAATGTTGACCTCCCTGTGGGGATGTTTTGTTAAATAGTTCCCCCACCTTCTGGAAGTTCTGTGCTTGTAACTTCCTCTAATCTGTCACTCTCTTTGGAAAATCCCTTTGCTTGCGTCATCTACTATCTTTCTGCCTTTCCGGTCCATTCTCCTGCCTTTTTTTCAAGAAACACTTTCAAAAAGATTTCCTCCATCCGAATTCGGACTTCTGGTGCCTAACTATTTCTTACTTAGGCGTTAAACGGCAGCATATGCATCTCGCTCATAATTGACGGAGCGATGGAAGAAGAAGAATGAGAAAAATGTTGACACTTTTTTGTGTGTTTCTTGAACTGTCAGATTTGTGACAAAAATGTACTTTTTGTTTTTAATTTTGAGGATTTTATTCTTGTGTGCTTTGTTGTAATAACTTAATCTACTTTTTTTGTTTATTTACAGGCAGCAGTTTTCACAAATCGGCAAAAAGCCGAGGTGAGTAAGAGGATGGGAGGAGGGTCACGTGATTGTTTGGCATAGGACAAGACAATATACTGTATTGAAATGTGTGCTGTGCTTGTGTATATTTTTTCGGACTATAAGGCTACACTTTTCCCCCACTAGACCCATGCCTATAATGTGACTGATGATATAGTAAGAAACTGGTAACAAAACACATGTGCATTAGATCATACTGTAATGCAGTTTTGTAGTAACCTAAAATAGAAACACCCGAAGGTGCTGATCCCACCCAGAGATGCACCAGCCACGCCTGTCCTATCAACCGAGAGCAGCCCTTTCCAGCCTTGGAAGTGGTGTTGTGTTACTGGGGAGCAGGCACACATAAAGTATACAAGGCACATAGCTACTCCCGGCTTGGTGACCATCGGATACGAACAAAGGAGTCCTTGCGAAATGTCCCCATGGGTGTACCAGTCCATTTTTCATGACTGCAGAACCCACCGTAAACAACTTGTGACCCAATCATAAAATTGACGGTGGCACAGCAAATTACTTGGCACAAAAATTATGACAGCAAATAAGCACTTAATAACCCCCATCCCACCCGCCCCCAGCCTTTTTTGTGCCAAAATTAATTATTCTTTAATTATTCACAACAAATTGGGACAGAGTCGAAACAAAACGCAAAATAAAAGGTTTAATAACAAAAAAACAGAGAGCAAAGCAAATCATGACATTTCAGGTTCAACCTGTTGTCCAGTGCTAAAAAATAGATGACATTGTGACATACATGACGTAAAGATGTAAACAACTTGTGATGCAATGATAAAATTGACGATGGACAGTGACATCAAAAGTAAAAATGATGACATAAACTTACTACGATTAATATGAAATAAAGATCTACCACATATTATTTAATTTGTTATTTATCTATCTATTATCTATTGCTTTCTTTCTCCTGTGTCTCGGCACTGCGTGGTGACCTTCGTTTTTTTAAGTTTTTTTTTAATACATCGGCAAATATCTTCAACCTGCTGAAGTTGGCTGATCAATGGGAAGAAGAAGAAGAAGAAAATGAAGTGATAGGGTTGAGCTAATCTGGGAAAGATGGTGCATTGTAAATGTTATAATCGAATCTATTTTATCGCTTCATTAAATTCATTTTTCTTTCTCCAAATTTGAAGGTCAATCACAAAGATCTTTATTGCCTGGATAAACTTCTTGTATGCTTGTATTGTTGAGGAATACATGACATTAATCTTTTATAGCAATGCACCACATTGAACTTGAAATGACTATATGGCGTACTTCAAAATGTTACTCAAAATTCAGATTCTGTTATTAAAATTTCTAATGATATTTTTAGCCATATGATGCAGGGATCTTGGTCTAGATACAAAAAAAATTGCTTTATTATAATTATACTCCATAAAATATAGTACTCCATACAGACAAACCCCTATTTTACGACCCTCTGTTAGCGACCACCTCTCATTTGAGACCGGATTTGTTGGCTACATTTTACTATGTAAACGACTTCCTCTAAAAACATCATTTTGTTGGTTTTTCGTTGTTGTCATCTGCATAGATGAAGGGAAACAACCAGGTCTTGAAAGCGGAGTCGCTTCCCTTGTTGTAGAAAAGATGGCGGAGAGCGTAGGAAAAGCACGAAAACCACTGACTTTGAAAAAGAAAACCACTGACTTTGGACGAGAGTGGAGGTGATTAAAAGTCAAAGTGAAACTGTAATATCGATTGCACAATCCTGTGGAGTTGGAAAGACCCAAATCCAGTTTTAATATGCATTGTATGTGTGCATGAAGAAGAGAGTACTGTGCTGAACTTTTTCTTTCTACGGCTGCCAGTGAAAACCTCCGTCATACGACCCCTCCAATTTACGACAGATTTTTCCGGACCTAAAATAGAGGTTTGTCTGTACTACATTGCAAACAAAAAACATCTCAGAATGAATTCAGTAGGCATATTAATGAAAGTTGTCATACCCTGGCAAAAAGACTCAGGGATCATCCGAAAAGCCGAAGCACTTGAACACTATGGTACAAATGCATCAGCTAGAGATGAGAACATTACGTGTGTGACCGTTTTTGATTACCCTGCCATGTGGGCAGCCACACTCTGACTTCGGGGGATTTGTTAAAAGTTAAGCTTCTTCTGTTATAGAATACTTGGTAAAAGGTGAAGCAGCTTCTATTGGAAAGCTTTAAAAAAGATTGTTCATAAAATGAAATGCGAGCTCATTTATAACCGAGTGCACTGGGTTTCAGGGAAGGGGAGTTTGGGGCCTGTTTCTACCTGGAGCCCAGCTCAAAGTACCCTGTCATCTACTGCGCCAGGCCCGGCTCTCGCATGTGGGAGGTGAGAAAGTGGGCAAAGTTATGCTATAGACACCCCCCTCAAGTTTACCACTATCCCCCATTTTTTGTGATGTTATGTTTATTTTTGCTCCCATTTCCTCAAACTCCTTGTGCTATGATACCTTTCTCTTTGATTGATTACTTATTATTGTTTTGGTCAGTATTTTGTTGTTACCTGTTGTGGTTGTTGTTATTGTCACTGTTGTTGTTTTGTAATGAACCCCCCCCCAAAAAAAAAAACCCCTTCTCTTTAGAGAATACTTGTATTAATATGCAATATTAATAATACAGCTATGAATTATATTTATTATTAAGTTTGGGAAACGGATGACTTCCTTATTCTTTCATTATATTATTTATCAAGAGCTGTTTTTTTGTATTTGCCCCATTCTGATTTTGCCCTGACTTTATATATATATACAGGGAAACCCATTTAGTACGAGTACGGTTTAAACGAGAGCCCGTGTTTAACGAGTGGTTTCAAAATTCCCGACCACAAGCCTTCTTTTTCCTTGTTAAATAATTCTGCATACAACGAGCTCGCTACAACGAGCAACTTGCATATAACGTACAATTTATTGACTCCCAAAGTCAAGCTTTTATGCAAAAACTACGCGGTTAGAATGAGAACGCACTTACAACCACACCGCCATCCCAAAGTCAAGCTTTCTTGCACAACTACCTGGCTAGAACGAGTACACACTGACAACAACATCGCCATCTTGACTGACCCCTCGATATGTAAGCGGCATTCTGATTGGCCGATATAACAACTTGGGTGTCTGCAGCGCAAGCAGACGACACTGGACTCACTCTTTGCGCACTGATCTTGTGACTTCCGGGAAATTTTAACTTTCTCTTAAAGCACGTGTGTGGATTTTATGTTTTTGATGTTATCGTGTGTTAATAAACTGTTTTAAAGTGTATGTAATCGGCATTAAAAACCCTATGGATACAGGATACTGGGCTTACAACCATGCTTTGTTGGGTAAGTGTGTTGTTTCCGTTTTTCTGTCTTTTTCACACTTTACCAACACGCACATCACAGTAGATGTGAGGACCGATTGATAGGTTCGTCAGGGTTGCCAAAATCGATAAAATGGTTTGAACGAGCAATGCTTACGAGTAAATTGGCCCTCTCCCCTGGAATTCGTACTAAACAGGTTTCACTGTACATGTATGTTGGGATGAAAGAGTGAGTGAAAGCAGGAATTGTAGAATGAATGAAGAGAAGGAATAAAAATTATTGAATAAAAAAAAAAGTTTACCACTATCAATCTAAAAAAAATCTTTTTTTGTTTTTTTGTTTTGCTGTCCCATCTTCTGGGCTGTACAGTGGCGTTGCTCCCACGCCGCTCGTTCCGAATCCCAATTCGCAGCTACACCCGGGTTTGTTCAAGTCGCAGAAACCGAGACCAGCAGTCCAAGGGGAGCGAATCTAAAAAAATCTGGTTCTTTCAGTTTCATGACAACAACCCTGGGCTGACCCCAGCCCTTGCCCAAGAACAGCAGAATATTTTTTCTCAGTGAAAATGTTCAGTTTTTAAAGTTTGTTTGATGGGAGGATGTGTAAGCTACAACTTAGCCTGAAAGTGTTCCACAAATGTGTAAGATGCAAGAGGATGAGAATTAGGTTTCTGTTTTATATTTGAAAGTTGTTGCAAATTCATGGGTAGCTCAGGCATGCTCCTGAAATCAGGATTAAAAAGGCTGATAGAAAGAGTCTTCAGGATTGGCCATCTTGTCTTCCGGATCTTATAAATTGATGGCAGATTGAAACAAGATGATAAATACGCAATTCTGACACCACCCCCACCCATCCTGTAAGCAAAGACACACACATGCACATTGGAAATTATTTTTAATGTGGTCATCACTTCAGGATTGGGAAGATTCAGAGAACATTGAAACTCGTCATTTCAGGATTGAGAGAATATTTACTTTCACCCATGACCTTGTCAGTTTTGCAAATAATTGTGTGTGTTTGTTGTGTTTCTTTTCTTCTTCCTTTAGGCCATTCGTTGGCACTGCTCTCACGCTGCTCATTTCGAGTCCCAATTCACAGCCACACCCTGGTTTTTCAGGTGGCAGAATCCGAAATCTGCAGTCAATAGGGAGCAAATCCATGTTAGGCCTTAAGAAGCAATCACCAGAGGAGACACTGCACTGCTGCTGAGTCGCTTCAGTGGAGCCTGTTGTGAGCTAACAGAGTTGTGCGTTGTGTTGTGCAGGTGGACTTTGAAGGGAATGTGCTGAACACCCATCAGTTCAAACAGCTGCTGGCCACTCCACCTCTGCCCATCATTTCTCCCGGGTCAGTCTATCTCTGTGTGTGTGTGTGTGCGTGCGCGCGCATGTGCATGCATATGTATGTGTGTTTGGATAAAGTATAACTAAATTACCTCCTCTGCTGCCGTCTATCCGTCAATCTATTCTATCATGTTACCGTTTCACTACGAACTGAGTTTACTCTTCCAACTTGGGGCAAATGCCAATTTACCAAAGACATAGTCTAAATAAGACTAAAATCACTTCCCTTGGCACGGTTACCGTGCATATAGCCGATGATATGATCCGGGTGACGTCACTTCCGTAGCGGCTATTTCAAATCAGAATAAATTTTCCAACCTTTGGGGCTGCCATGTTTTTTCTTCCCTCTACATTGTAAATTGTTTATCCGCCTGTTTCTACACCATCCCGGCTTTTCTGTGTCCCTAACACCAAGTGGGGTTCAGGTTTGGTCGGCTAGCGCTATCTAACTTGATATTTTCTTGATTAATTGATTATATTTTGAATTTTTTCGAAATTGTTGTTTGAGATTGTGCCGGTCTTTGCCCCCGGCGTCATGTCGTCACTCGACCCTATCCCTACTCCAATTCCTTCTGTTGTTGTGTCGGGTTCTGTTACGCCCAAGCAAGGGCGTGACGATAAAGGGAAGTTCCTCCCTGTTTCTTCTTCGGCTAGCTCTAAGAAAGAGCCCAAGTCTAGACCATCTAGTTCTAAGAAGAGGAGTCTCTCCCCCCCTCCCACTCTGCTTTCCCCTATCCTTGAGTCGCAAGAGCAGGTTATTACTGTGGTCGATTCGTCATCTCTCGTTGCAGAAATGATCGCAGGTTTTCACGACAAGGGTATGGTGTTAGTCCCTGCCTCTTCTCTAACTTCTCACTTAGTTGAATCGAGGCCCACCTCAACACTGACTACTCAGACTAGACAGACTTCTCAGGCCAAGCCCACGGATGAAGTTGGATTCTTAGCGGATCCTTATGGTCAGGACACACTCCCAGACGGTCCCCGAGATTATTTTGCCGTTGGGGACGAAATTCCAGCCGTTATTTCGCCCGGCCAACTGGCCCGCATGGAGCGGCACACAGGCATTTCAGTTTGCCCACTGGACCCGGACCCGTACACGGACAGCTACCGCCCTTCACCGGCCCGCACGGGTCCCCGCACGGCCGGTCCGACCCGCCCGTCCTCTGACTTCCCGTACGAAGATTTTCAGCGGACACGTGAGTTACAAACCGCCCGTACGGGCAACGGAAAACCCAGACTCTCTCTCACGGACAGAAAACCAGAACTCTCTCAAAGCATGATCACACAAGTGAGTGCTTCTGCCCGGTCCGTTCACGGTACAGATACCGTGTCCGCTACCGCTGGCCCGTCACCTGTTCAGCCGTTCACGGCTCCCGCTCGGCCGTCACGGCCCGTCCGGTCCGGTCACGGCACACCCGTGACCGCTACCCGACCCGTCCGCAGCAGAAGCGACGGCTACCCGTTCGACGGCAACGGTTTCAACGGCAACCGTTGTGATGACAACCGCTACTACGGCTCCCGTGATGACGGCTCCGTTCCGGCCTCCACTGGCCGTGAACACCCCTCTGCGAGGAGAAACCCAACGGATGGATTGCCTTCTGGTCATCCCTACGGGCAAGACTCAAACTTTCGGCGAGATTCATCCGCGGAAAATGAATTTTACCCGTCTGAATACGAGGGTTTTGATGACTACGAGACTTACGATGACCCAGGTGTGCGTCATCGCTCTCAGTACACACCACGGACCCCTCTTCGGTCTCCTACCAATGACTGTCAGGAGACGGAATCTGCCTCTCTTCAGGACCATGAGATCCCCCAGGATGAACTCCCTGTGCAGATGGAGCCCATCCCTTCAACTGGGAACTACCAGGGGTACTTGCATATTCTCCAGCCGTTCTGCAGTGACATTAAGCCCATGTCCCAGCCCAACAAGCAACGGCCTGACCAGCCTAATCCGTTTGGACAACTTCTTACGGAGAAAGAACCCCGCCTCGCCTTGCATACGTCGCCTTTCATCCGTCAGATTATTCGGCGGACAGATGCTGACTTGTGGACTACTCCCCCTCCAGTGGAGCAGGAGGACGAAGACACCCCTGCCGCCATGTACACTCCAGAAGCTATCCCTTCTGCCCCGGGACAGTTCATCAAGAGAGAGTTCTTTCCCCCATTCCAATTGGCGAACTCTTTTGTGCCGTTGCCTTCCTTCTCAGATGTGTCAACAAGTGAACGCACAAGTCTGGGCTACAGAGCAAAGAACAGATTCGCTCTTGTCGACATCTCCCAACAGTCGTTCAACAACCTCGAACGTTCTGTGTTCTCGATTCTAAGGGCATCTTCACTAGCCACCTCTATGCTCCAGTCCCTGCCGCAAATAGTGGGCTCTACCCCAACCAAACAGCCTGAAGACTTTCAGTTGAGTCAGGAGATCGATGAGCGAGCTCTTGGTGTCGCTCTCGCTTCGCTCTCCCAGGCGGTCAACTCTATTGCCTATGTCGCTTCGTCGTCCAAGACTCAGCTCGCTGCCCTATACAGAGACTCAGTGCTAGCGAAATCCAGCGTTTCTCTGTCCACCTTCGAAAGATCGAAGATTCGCTCCTGTCCTTCGACATCCTCTTCGACCTTCCACCCGGCCTCACTCAAGGAGACCCTGGATGAGGCGAAGAAACGTAAACACGAATTGTCTCAGGAGCACATCATGAGTTGGGCCCGACGTTCGGCGAACCGTGAGTTCGCTCCCCCGCCGGCAAAGCGACCTCGTCCTGATCAGAGACGGCCAAGTTACGTCCCTTCTCGGGGCATGGCTTCCAGAGGACGCTCTTCCCACCAACCGTCCTCTCGCCAACACGCTCATCCTCCGCGCCCCCCTCACCAGTTCCAACCCTCCACCTCGCCCCGTGGGGTCTCATCCTCTGGGCGGCGCGCTGGCTGGCCGGGTCATGCCCGGTATGCCCGAGCACCGTTCATGGGACGGAAGCAGCATTTTCAGTAAAGCCCGCTCCTCCTTTGAAGGATCCGGCACTCTCGGCCAATTCAAGTGCCGGTTCCCTGTTGGAATGCCTTCCAGCATGGGAACGCTTGGTCGCGAGCCCCTGGATCCTTCAGGTGGTGCGGGCAGGCTTCCGGTTCCCGTTTTCTCGGGAACCTCCCCTGTCTTCCTCCCCCATCTCCTTCCCCCCCCCCCTCGGACCCAGCGAAGCTCAACGTCCTTCAAAAGGAGATCGACTCCCTGCTCCAGAAGTCGGCCATCGTCCCGGTGGTCCCTACGGACCCTGGCTTCTACTCCAGACTCTTCGTGGTGCCCAAGAAGAACGGGGAGTTTCGTCCGGTCTTGGACCTTTCCCCCCTCAACAAGTTCATCCGAACCCCCAAATTCAAGATGGAGACTGCCGCCTCCATCCGTCTGGCAGTTCATCCAAACGACTGGTCGACGTCCATCGACCTCAAGGACGCCTACTTTCACGTGGCCATCCACCCTTCTCGACATCGCTTCCTGAGGTTCGTTTGGGGACAACAAACCTACCAGTTCGTGGCTCTGCCCTTTGGGCTATCCCCAGCTCCATGGATCTTCACGAGAATCGTCAAGGAGTTAGCCCGCCTGGCCAGGGCAAGATCGATCCGCCTGCACATCTACCTCGACGATTGGCTTCTGCTGGCCTCTTCCCGCAGTCTCTGCCGTTCCCACACAGACACCCTGGTCAAACTATCTCGCTCTCTGGGCTTTCGGATCCACGATCAGAAATCAGATCTCGTCCCTTCAACCACCTTCTCCTACCTGGGAATGGTGTTTGACACCGTACGGTTTCGTGTCCAGCCAACTCAGGACCGAGTCCTCAGCCTGCTGAACTCAGTGACTCTTCTCAGACAGAGATCTTCGGCGTCAGCCCGGCAACTCCTCCGGCTTCTAGGGCTGATGGAGTCTGTTGCGGACCTACTACCATTGGCCAGAGTCCACAAGAGGCCTCTTCAACGCCACCTCTCGGCCAGGGCAATCTCGCATGTGCCTCTCGATCACCAGATAGAGCTAGGCCCTTGGTTCCTCGAGTCGACAGCCCAATGGGCGAAGATCTCTTGGCTCAACGACGCAGTTCCCATCCGTCCGCTTCAACAGCAACGGTTCCTCCACACGGATGCGTCTACGGCTGGATGGGGAGCACATTTAGACAACGAGGAGGTCTCAGGTCTTTGGACCCCGTCGGAGTCCCTTCTACATATCAACCTTCTCGAGCTGGAGGCGGTTGCTCGAGCTCTCAAGGTGTTCGCCCCCCTCCTCTCGGACTTTTGGGTCACTGTCTGCGGCGACAACACCACAGCCCTTTCATACCTACGCCGCCAGGGCGGCACTCGCTCCGTGCTACTCTCAAAGAAAGCGGAGGAGATCCTGCTGTGGGCTCAAGCCAACCACACCTTCCTCTCTGTGGAATATGTTCCTGGAAGACTCAATGTTCTGGCGGACCAGCTGAGCAGGAAGGGCCAGATCCTCCCAACGGAGTGGACAATTGCACACCAATCTCTACTTCCTCTGTGGGAGTCCTGGGGCAAACCTCACGTGGACTTGTTCGCCACCAAGTACAACTCAAGGCTTCAGCTCTATGTTTCTCCTATGAGGGACCCCCAGGCACTGGCGCGCAACGCTTTCTCCATACCCTGGACAGGCATGTCGGCATATGCCTACCCCCCGACATCACTCCTTCCGAAAGTCCTGGAGAAATACTCCCGCGACAAGCCTCGGCTGATCATCGTCGCCCCGTTCTGGGAATCCAGCCCCTGGTTCCCCGAACTAGTCAACCTGTCTCACACACCTCCCTTCCGGCTGCACCTGACAGACCGCACCCTGCTCCAGCCTCGCACAGGAGTCGGTCACGCAAGCCCAGAAACGTTTCAGCTGACCGCATGGCTACTATGCGGTCAGGCCTGCAATCACGAGGGATCCCATCCAGAACCATTGACCTCATGCTGAACGCCAGGAGACAGAGTACAAACAGACTCTATGACATCAGGTGGGCCTCATGGTTCGAGTTCTGCTCTTCTCACGGTTTCCCCCCTCTGAACCCTTCAGCCTCTGAGTTCGCTCGATTCCTCTCTCACCTACATCTGGATAGGGGTCTTTCGGCTCAAACGCTCAACGGGTACAAGGCCGCTGTGTCTCATACTGTAGCTGTTTCTAGAGGCAAGAAGTCTCCCTCCTTCTCGAGTTCAATAGAGGTGTCGCATGTCATTGATGCAGTTCGCAACCTGTCGGTTACTCGGTCAGTTAGGTTTCCCCAGTGGGATATCTTCCTCGTCCTGTCATTCCTCAGGGATTACTGTGAACCCATGTCGTCTCTGTCACTCAAGCTCCTCACCTTTAAGACTGTCTTTCTGGTTTCACTCGCCACGGCTAGGCGTGTTAGCGGCGTCCACGCTCTTAGCGGTTTAGATAGCGACATCGAGTTCTCATCTGATCCCCAATCTGTGACACTGTCTTTTTTGCCAGAGTTTCGGGCTAAAAATCAGCCCTCCCAGACATCTTCTCCTTCTGTCACCATTCAGAGCATCAAGCAGATCCTCTCACAGGATGATGAAGATAGGTTCTTATGCCCTGTCAGGGCTATTAAGTTCTACCTGAAGAGAACTTCCTCGTTTAGGGGGCAACGACGTAGGCTGTTTATCTCTCTGAATGAGAGGTATGCTAAGGACATAATCAAATCCACCATTTCCCGATGGTTAATTTGTACTATTAAGCTAGCCTATGCCCACGCCGACAAAGCCTTGCCCCTCAACCCAATACGGGCCCACGAAATCAGGGCCATCAGCGCCTCTCTCGCCATGATCAAAGGTGTCCCCTTGTCCCACATCATGGAGTCTGCATTCTGGCGATCCCAGTCCACCTTCAGCAGCTTTTACCTCAGGCATTACTCTGCCCGCAGACAGGACAACACCTTTGGCATCAGGAAGGCTGTCCTGGCTCAGACCCCGGTCTCCCTGAACTAAGGTAACGTGATGGGGTACTTGTGGTTTGTATGCATATTCATGCTTTGTTGGGGGGGGTATGTGGGTTTTATGTGATCGGCACATGTGGTCCCCCCCCCCGTTCCCGGGAGACCTGCCCATGGATACCCAAGCAATTGGCCCCTATGGGGTAGGCTGTATTGACTAATTGTTGTTTTTTCTCTAGGAGTTCAACAATGTTTCTTGCCCACCTCCTCGTTGGCAATCAACTCAGTTCGTAGTGAAACGGTAACATGATAGAATAGATTGTTTGATTTAGATTAATATATCTATCTATTCTATCTATATACTTACCGTTTCACTACGAGTAAAGATTCCCTCCCATCCTCCCTCCTTTGTGAACCATTGTTTTACTCAAGTTTCAGGAAAATTTATCCTGATTTGAAATAGCCGCTACGGAAGTGACGTCACCCGGATCATATCATCGGCTATATGCACGGTAACCGTGCCAAGGGAAGTGATTTTAGTCTTATTTAGACTATGTCTTTGGTAAATTGGCATTTGCCCCAAGTTGGAAGAGTAAACTCAGTTCGTAGTGAAACGGTAAGTATATAGATAGAATAGATAGATATATTAATCTAAATCAAACATTCAGGGGGTAAGTCTTTCAGTCTGTACACAGCGACTAATCCAACATCTTCCTTCCCTGAGAGGATGTGTCGATTTAAACTCTCACACCTTTTCGTATCTTATATTGTATATGTTTAATCTCTGTTGGCACTGTTTGCCTTTCATCATTGTTAGTCACTATAATTTTTTTTCCGCCTTGACATAAGGCTGTGTCAGACCAATTGACATAAGCTAGAACACCAAGGCTACATCAAGATGTTGTTATGCTCTGCATAGTTATGCGGGGATTGTCTTTAGCCATGGCAAGCTCCTAGCATAACATCATCAGTTCAAAATCCTCCAAAGTCGGAGTGTGGCTGCGCACGTGGCAGGGGAATCAAAAATGATCACACATGTAATGTTCTCATCCCTAGCTGGTGCATTTGTACCATGTGTTCATCGGGTGTTCAGGTGCTTCGGCTGTTGGGATGATGGTGTTCAGGTGCTTTCGGCTATGTGTTCAGGTGCTTCGGCTGTTGGGATGATAGTGTTCAGGTGCTTCGGCTGTTGGGATGATAGTGTTCAGGTGCTTAGTGCTGTTCGGATGATAGTGTTCAGGTGCTTCGGCTGTTGGGAGGTGTGCTTCGGATGATAGTGTTCAGGTGCTTCGGCTGTTGGGATGATGGTGTTCAGGTGCTTCTGTTGGGATGATAGTGTTCAGGTGCTTTGGCTGTTGGGATGATAGTGTTCAGGTGCTTTGGCTGTTGGGACGATAGTGTTCAGGTGCTTCGGCTGTTGGGATGATGGTGTTCAGGTGCTTCGGATGATAGTGTTCAGGTGCTTCGGCTGTTGGGATGATCAGGTGTTCAGGTTCAGGCTTTGGCTGTTGGGGTGATAGTGTTCATGTGGTTAGGATGATAGTGTTCAGGTGTGGCTTCAGTGTGGCGGCTGTTGGGATGATAGTGTTCAGGTGCTTAGGATGATAGTGTTCAGGCGGTTCAGATGAGGTGCTTCAGTGTTCAGGTGCTTCGGCTGTTGGGATGATAGTGTTCAGGTGCTGTTCATGTGGCTGTTGGGATGATAGGTGTTCAGGTGCTTCGGCTGTTGGGATGATTGTGTTCAGGTGCTTCGGCTGTTGGGATGATAGTGTTCAGGGTGCTTCGGCTGTTGGGATGATGCCCTGGAGTCAGGGAATAGTGTTCAGGTGCCCCTGTTGGGATGATGGTGTTCAGGTGCTTTGGCTGTTGGGATGATAGTGTTCAGGTGCTTTGGCTGTTGGGATGATAGTGTTCAGTGCTTTGGCAACAGTGTTCACAGCTGTTGGGATGAACACTATAAAATTTAAAACTGTTATGAACAGGTGCTTTGTTGTGAGTTCAACTCAAAGTATTCCGCTGTTGTTGCCTGTTCAGTTGCCCACTGTGTATGGTTTTGAATCAGGTGCCGGGTGAAAGCCAGAAGGCTTCCTGTTCACTCTTCTTTGTTTCCCTTTGAGAGTGTTCGGTACTTTGTTGGCTTTCAGCCAATAAAGCCTACAGGTGTAATTGTTTTCAGCGTGGATCTGGTCGAGGCTGTTTGATAATTCTTGAAGGCAGAAGGGTCCTATCACTCTTCTTTATTCCCTTTGAGACGGTACTTTCCGGCTTTCAGGGAACAAAAAACAAACAATAAAGCAACAACCTATAAAATTTGAAACTGTTTAAATTGTTTTTTTCATTCTGTGCGTGGAGTTCTGGTCAATGGCGTTGAAAACCAGAAGGTCCTATCACTCTTCTTTATTCCCTTTGAGACGGTACTTTCTGCCTTTCAGCCAATAAAGCCTACGGTAATTGTTTTCAGCGTGGATCTGGTCGAGGCGCTGAAGGCAGAAGCCCCTGGGCCTCAGTCTGTCAACTTTCTACAGATGTTCGCCATCGGGTGAGTGCCATGCTTTCTGGACTATAGGTTGCCACTTTAGTATATCAGCTTTGGCTTGATTAACAATGCGTGCTGAATATGATTTTTTTTTTAAAAGCCCAGTAAAATCCTTGCAATTTTTATTGAAGGAAAATTGGGGCTTACATTTGATAGAAATGATTATGCTTGTTTTCATTCAAAAGTGTACCCGTTTTGGGGGCTATAAAACGCTCCTTGTTATAAGGTGCCTTCACACCCCCACCCCACCCCAATTTTACACAGATTTTAGATTTGGTTATTGCACTTTCTTATTATCTTGTTGGTCATCTTATAAGGCGCAAGGGAAGAAAGAAAAAGAAGATTTTATCATTATTAAATTGCCATGCAGAAATGAAGTGGTGTATTTCTAAAGACGTCGCTTTACAGGAGAAGAGCAAAACTCAATATTGCATTTTATTTTGTTATTTTGTTACTGTCAGTGTTTTATCTTTACCAGTTGTCGTTTACAGGTTTGTCAGCCTTGCCTTTGATCAACTGGTAAACCCAACACACCAAAACTGATTAGCTTTGAGCTACGTTAATTGAATTTCCATCTGGCAAAATATATATTATTATTCTTCTTCATCGATCGTTCAGTCTGAAATATATATTCTTGTTCCTCTGATTGAAACCGCTTGTGTTGTTGCACATGTCTGTTATTTTTTATTTGTTTTACTATTTTGTTGTCTTCTTGTTGAATGTAAAGCGCTTTGGGATCATAGAGGTAAAGCGCTATATAGATACAGTTATTACTATTAAAAGCTGGATTGACCTGCAGGGTGTTGTCTGTTGTGCAGGGAGTTCATACTGACGTGGAGCAGTCGTGGGCTGTATGTGTTTGACCCCATCAATGTCAAGCTGGTGCTGTGGACAGATGCTGTCAAAGGTGAAAGTTTGTGTGGTAGTGCACACACATACACACACACACACACACACACACACACTCACACACACACACACACTCACTCACTCACACTCACTCTCACTCTTTCACTCACTCACTCAGATTGCTATGAACTATTGCCATCTGATAGACGGTTCCGCATTATTCGTTATAGAACAATTAAAAATTCAATGAGTTTTGTCCCTAAGTCAGTCGAACTTCTGAACAAGATCTCTGCTAAGACCAAATAATGAGGAGTTATACATTAGCTTAGGCCTAGAGGCCTATCTGGTCATGTTAAAAACCTGCACAGTAGTGTGTGTGTGTCTGTCTGTCTGTCCGTATGTCTCTATGTCTGTGTGTGTGTGTGCGTGAGAGAGAGACACACACAGAGAGAAGAGGGAGGCGCATGAAATGTTGGGAACGGGAAGGGACCCAAAATATGTGAAAGCTTGAGGTGAATTGGAGAGGGTGGGGTGGGGGTGAATAAATGAATGCGAGGATAGAAATGGTGGGAAAGAGGGCAGTTCTTAATGTTTTGATAGTCGCTTGTATCGACCCTAACTATGTCCAACTTCTTGCGAAGCATGATTTGTTGTCCATTTTTCCATAGTTTTGTTTCCATTTTTAATGCATGCAAATGTGCTTCCTTGCTTGTATTGTGCTTGTACGAGACCACACTGTAATTTCACCTAACGTGATAATAGAGTATTTTTGACTTTGACACACACACACACGGTCAACGTCAAGCTGGTGCTTTATATTAGGCAGAAGCTGCAAAGGTGGGCATTCATGTGATATTGCACTGGCACAGACACATACATGCACAGACAAAGACACACACACAGACAGACAGAGACATACAGACGGACAGACACAGCCGCACACTTCACATTTATTTTCCATCAATTATGCAATCGTTCCTCTGCTGTCTTTCAATTATTGATGTAAAAAAAAAGGCGTTAGAGAAAAAAGGGTACCTGTGAGAAGAAGGCTTCAAGTTTCTGTGCCTTTTTTTCTCTACCCCCTTTTTTTACATTGTTGTTTTCAAAAGGAACTGTACTGCGGTCATTTTTTCATCTCCTATCTTTCAATTAATCTTTCATTACAACTAACCACCACCACAACCACCCCACCCTCAAAATCACAAGACTACGTTTTCTGCACCATGGCAGGAATCAAAGATGTGTGCATTCTGCGAAATGAAGTGTACGTCTTCACCGATGCACCGAAGCTGCACCGCCTCGTGTTCCTTCCCATCCTGCACCTGTGCGCTGCCTTGACAACGCGGCAGCGGTGCCTGACGGCGGCGGAATTGCTGCTTTTCCTGGAGCATTTCTCTGTGAAGCCCCCGTCGCTGCTGAAGCATGTGAAGAAAGAGCTGCTTCCTCAGCTGCTGACGTTTCTCAGAGAAGCGGGGAGAAAGGATGTGGGAGATAAAGTGCAGGTGGGTTGTTGGGCTTTGCATATTTTGTGTGTATGTGTGGGGTGTGTGTGGGGGGGTGGGGGGCATAAATGGCATAATTCTAGATCTATTGTGAACTCTTCTGCATAAAGCTGCATCCACATATTTGTGTGTTTTTCTCAGTTTATTTTTGTTTTATCGATGATGGTCTTTTCTTTTATTAAAATACTCCTTTTCTCTCTTAAAATTAGAGGATGCCCCTAAGCCGCTGTATCGATTTTTGGACCAAAAAGTTGGGTAACTAATAAATGGTTTGGAATGGAAGTGTGCGACTAATGTAAGAAGTAAAACAATTGCATTGTTGCATTTTATGCATTGTAGCGCATGCTTTACAGGCGATGCTGGAGGATGTGAGCGAGAGCTCCATGGAGTCGGTGATCTTGGCGGAGGACGGTGGCGGTGTGGTAGGTGGAGGGGGTGGTGGTGCCCTGGAGGGGGGTGGGCTGTGGAGTCGGTGATCTTGTCCCGCTGTACAGTGCCCACAGTTCGGGCATCGTGGTGGTCAATGACGGCACGCTGGCCTTTGGCAGCACTGACCACCACCGCCCAGAGAGACCAAGCTCTTCCAATTCTAACCGGGCCAGTCCCCTCATGGGCACAGGTCAGTGGAAGGAGAGAGAGAGGTTTTGGGTGGGAAAAGGGGGGGGGGGGGGAGATGGACAGATAGACGTGAGGAGAGAAGAGAGAAAGGGGGAGGGGGGAGAGAAAGATAAACATATTAAACTTGCGTATAGGGAGAGAAAGGGGTGGTGTGACGAGGAGGGGGGGGGGGGGAGATGGACAAAAAGATCTGAGAGGATAGAGATAGACAGGAAGGAGAAAGGAAGAAAGATAGACTAACATAAAACAATAATGATGAATGATAATTTATTTGGTAAGACCTAGACTTGTGAAAATGCATAGTTTGTGATTGCTGAAAATAAGATCATTTTGTGTTGTGAATGCACATGCACACAGTGACACACAGTCACAGTCACACACACATAGACAGATCTGGACTTATGACGGTTACACACATACACAGTGTCAACACAAAAATAACACACAATGAATTTGTAAAGGAACTTGCTGAAATTTACAAATGCATAGTTTGTGATTGCTGAAAATAAGACACACACACACACAGTGACACACAGTCACAGTCACACACACAGACACACACACACACACACACACACACACACACACACACACACACACACACACACACACACACACACACACAGACAGACACACACACACAGACAGACACACACACAGAGACAGACACACACACACATACATTGTTATAGATGGCTTGATCTAAAAAAGCAAACCATTATTGCTTATTCAATGTTCCATCTGAAAATAAAAAATTTGACTTTGACTTTGACTTGACATACACACACACACACACACACACACACACACACACACACACACACACACACACACACACACACACACATGCACACTTGCACACTTGCACTGACTTGCAATTAAAGATCAACATGATGCGTTTGAAACACTATGCTATTGTCAGTACTCTCCATTTCTCTCCAGAGAGAATTAACGGATCCTCTCCGCAGAACGGCCCGGAGACCAAAGAAGAGACAACCGGAGAGGGCAGGACTGTCACACCAGGATGGAACACAGACTCGCAGACAGACTGCATTCCAACACAAAACACAGCCCCCCTTTGTCCTGAAGAGATGCATGAAGCCAAGGAATACACTGAGCTCACCACTGGGCAATCATCGCAGGCTGATAGCGGGTACAGTTTCACTTCCGACGATTCCGCCACGGACCCAACAGTCGGTGCTGAAGACGGAGAGAACCTGGACAGCCCGGTTCAAAGCGCAGTGTGTGAGCAAACAACGGAGCATGACATTGGAAAGTACAGCGCTGCCTCGCCTTCGTTAGGGGGTGTTGAGAATGTGAGAGAAGAAGGAGACGACTCGCTGAATAGGAACTGGCTCGGGGAAGTCCCCGAAAGTTTGCTTTCAGATTCTGTGGCAAGCCAGCGAGGCGACAAAGAAGCCCTGTCGAGTGATGGAGGCGCGGATAAAACTGACGACAATCAAAACACAATCAAGGATCAGCTACCGAACGTTGGAGGAGTGATGCGGAAAGTGAGCTCTATGCCGGAGATAGACGAGGAGCATAGAGAAGGGTCCAAGGACAGGGTCAGCGGGGAAGGTGTTGGTAGGAAACCACTGGGTCGAGAAGCGCCCGGCCAGCTGAGAAGAGCCAGCTCAGGTGCGTGGTCATGGGATTACGGTTACGCAGCATTCTGCCCCCTGTTTATATGTGTCCCCAATTTTGTGTCCCTGTCTATATGTGTCCCCATCATTTTTTGTCCTCATCCCTATGTCCCTGTCTATTTTTTTTAATGTCATGTGACACAAAAAACTAACCGTAACCCAAAATCTAAACCTAATCGGAAACCCAATCCCTGGTCCTAGTCCTTACTTTTAACCTAAATCCTATCTCTTACCTTAACTGTATCCCTAACTCGAGGGGACAGATAGAGTCGGGGACACAGAGATGGGGACATGGCGAGACAGGGGCACAATGAGGGCGACACATAGAGATGGGGACATGACGAGACAGGGGCACAATGAGGGCGACACATAGAGATGGGGACATAACGAGACAGGGGCACAATGAGGGCGACACATAGAGATGGGGACATGACGAGACAGGGGCACAATGAGGGCGACACATAGAGATGGGGACATAACAAGACAGGGGCACAATGAGGGCGACACATAGAGATGGGGACATGACGAGACAGGGGCACAATGAGGGCGACACATAGAGATGGGGACATGACGAGACAGGGGCACAATGAGGGCGACACATAGAGATGGGGACATAACGAGACAGGGGCACAATGAAGGCGACACATAGAGATGGGGACATAACAAGACAGGGGCACAATGAGGGCGACACATAGAGATGGGGAATGATTGAGACAGGGGCACAATGAGGGCGACACATAGAGATGGGGACATGACGAGACAGGGGCACAATGAGGGCGACACATAGAGATGGGGACATAACAAGACAGGGGCACAATGAGGGTGACACATAGAGATGGGGACATAACGAGACAGGGGCACAATGAGGGCGACACATAGAGATGGGGCACATGGAATTGATGCCTGGGATTACTCTCCACTAACTATAGTGGCTACTGAAGCATGGTGTCCGTCTGTCTGTTCTTCAGTTTAGCGTCTTGTCGCTTCTAAGCCTTTCATTGGCTGCTGCGTTTCTTGGGTTGAAGGGTTGGGGATTATCTCACTATTTTGTATCAGTCTTGTCTTGTAGAATTTGAAGAAAAGGGACGGGGAGATAAGGAGCGTGGATTGTTGAAGCTGTAAACTCTTAACCCTTTCACCGCCAGCCATATTTCAGCCAACATTTTCCATTAAATTTACCTGGGTAGAGAACAAAATCCATCTGCAGTACTGGGGATTCTTCTGTGACATATATAAAATAAGGTCTATCCTTACTTCCCAAAACTAACACAATAAGGTCTTTGGATAATAGACCCCAATTTGATGCCTTTTAGTGACATAGGTGTTAAATCACTTTGGTGCTAAAATGCGACTTTGGCAGTGAAAGGGTTAAGTCAATGAAGAACAAAGCTCTTGAACACCATGGTACAAATGCACCAGCTAGGGATGAGAACATTACGTGTGTGACCGGTTTTTTTATTACCCCACCACGTAGGCAGCCACACTCCAACTTCGGAGGATTTGGGACTGATGATGTTATGCTAGGAGCTTGCCATGGCTAAAGACAATCCCAGCACAACTATGCAGAGTATAACAACATTTTGATGTAGCCTTGGTGTTCTCTAGCCTATGTCAACTGATCTGACACAGTCTTATGCGAAGGCGGTGGTCACACTTTAATTCTTTGTTTCTTACTTTGGTACTACAGAGTCACGACCGGAGAGCATCGCTAGGTCGGTGAAGAAAAAGAAACAGCGACCAGTTACTGAAGTGAACATTTCCACAGCTGGAAAGTCTTCAGGTAGGAACTTCATTATATCGTCTTCATTTCGTTTTGTGTTTCTTAATTTTCTGATACCTTATTTCTTTCACTACGAGTTATTTTTGAAGAATTTCCTGTCAAACTTGCCCAGATAGAGAAGAAATGGTATTTGGTATTGGTATTGGTATTTTGTATATTCTAGTCACAGAGACGTATCTCTGTGAAATTTGGGCTGCTCCCCTGGAGAGCGCGCCACTGCAAGCGCAGCGCATACCCTTTTTGGGGGGGGAGGGGGAGGGGGGGGGAGGGACAGGGGGAGGAGGGGGGGGGGGCAGACTTGGGAAACCTAGCTATCAATTTGGTCATACCAGCAGCGGGATTTCTCTCTGCTCTTACCGACTTTCAATTGCCGTGGGATTTTTACGTTCGTAAAGCACGCGGGTCAGACTAGCTTTAAGTCCCCATCCGAAGGACTGAACATTTTGTTCGATTATCCTGTTGAATTAGAAAGAAAGGGCGAGACCGGGATTCGAACCCGGGCCACTCACGCTGCAGTCGCGCATTGAAATTGGCAGGCGAGCGTCTTAGCCATTCTGCCACCTCCCTTCCGTAATGCTGGGGATTCCCTAATAAAAAAAATAACAAAACAAGACCTTTGCTGGTCTCCTACAAATAAGAGTAATAAATCAGTTGGGTTGGTGTTCTTTGAATTAATATGTAGGTATGAGAAAGAAAAAATATAGTTTTAAAAAAATATGGCAACCCATATTTGACTGGATAGCTGTGCCGGCATTTGACCATGGAATGTGTGCCGGTTAGTTGTGTCCAACTATAAAGTCAAGATAGCAGAGGAGGCAACTGCTACCCTGGAGGGCTAGGATGAAGCCTTGTCTATATCTACAGGTCCAATGTAATGATGTTGATTATTGTCTATGTCTACAGGTCCAATGTAATGATGCTGATTATTGCCTTTGTCTACAGCAGTACAGGTCCAATGTAATGATGTTGATTATTGCCTATATCTACAGGTCCAATGTAATGATGCTGTTTATTGCCTATGTTTACAGGTCCAATGTAATGATGCTGTTTATTGCCTATGTTTACAGGTCCAATGTAATGATGCTGTTTATTGTCTATATCTACAGGTCCAATGTAATGATGCTGTTTATTGCCTATGTTTACAGGTCCAATGTAATGATGCTGTTTATTGTCTATATCTACAGGTCCAATGTAATGATGCTGTTTATTGCCTATGTTTACAGGTCCAATGTAATGATGCTGATTATTGTCTATATCTACAGGTCCAATGTAATGATGCTGATTATTGCCTTTGTCTACAGGTCCAATGTAATGATGTTGATTATTGTCTATGTCTACAGGTCCAATGTAATGATGTTGATTATTGTCTATGTCTACAGGTCCAATGTAATGATGTTGATTATTGTCTATATCTACAGGTCCAATGTAATGATGCTGATTATTGTCTATATCTACAGGTCCAATGTAATGATGCTGATTATTGTCTATGTCTACAGGTCCAATGTAATGATGCTGATTATTGTCTATATCTACAGGTCCAATGTAATGATGCTGATTATTGCCTATATCTACAGGTCCAATGTAATGATGCTGATTATTGTCTATGTCTACAGGTCCAATGTAATGATGCTGTTTATTGCCTATGTTTACAGGTCCAATGTAATGATGCTGTTTATTGCCTATGTTTACAGGTCCAATGTAATGATGCTGTTTATTGCCTATGTTTACAGGTCCAATGTAATGATGCTGATTATTGTCTATATCTACAGGTCCAATGTAATGATGCTGATTATTGTCTATGTCTACAGGTCCAATGTAATGATGCTGTTTATTGCCTATGTTTACAGGTCCAATGTAATGATGCTGATTATTGTCTATATCTACAGGTCCAATGTAATGATGCTGATTATTGCCTATGACAGGTCCAATGTAATGATGCTGATTATTGCCTATATCTACAGGTCCAATGTAATGATGTTGATTATTGCCTATATCTACAGGTCCAATGTAATGATGCTGATTATTGTCTATGTCTACAGGTCCAATGTAATGATGCTGTTTATTGTCTATGTCTACAGGTCCAATGTAATGATGCTGATTATTGTCTATGTCTACAGGTCCAATGTAATGATGCTGTTTATTGTCTATATCTACAGGTCCAATGTAATGATGCTGTTTATTGCCTATGTTTACAGGTCCAATGTAATGATGCTGTTTATTGCCTATGTTTACAGGTCCAATGTAATGATGCTGATTATTGTCTATGTCTACAGGTCCAATGTAATGATGCTGATTATTGCCTATATCTACAGGTCCAATGTAATGATGTTGAGTATTGCCTATATCTACAGGTCCAATGTAATGATGCTGTTTATTGCCTATGTTTACAGGTCCAATGTAATGATGCTGATTATTGCCTATATCTACAGGTCCAATGTAATGATGCTGATTATTGCCTATATCTACAGGTCCAATGTAATGATGCTGATTATTGTCTATGTCTACAGGTCCAATGTAATGATGTTGATTATTGCCTATATCTACAGGTCCAATGTAATGATGCTGATTATTGCCTATATTTACAGGTCCAATGTAATGATGCTGATTATTGCCTATATTTACAGGTCCAATGTAATGATGCTGATTATTGTCTATATCTACAGGTCCAATGTAATGATGTTGATTATTGCCTATATTTACAGGTCCAATGTAATGATGTTGAGTATTGCCTATATCTACAGGTCCAATGTAATGATGCTGATTATTGCCTATATTTACAGGTCCAATGTAATGATGCTGATTATTGTCTATATCTACAGGTCCAAATAACAGATCTCACAGCAGTGAAGCATTGAACCAGAATGAGAAGAAAGGTAAACAGTCCAAAATGAGTGTCAAAACACCCAGTATAATGCATTATCCTAAATTAAAAAAAGAAAAAGAAAAGGAAAATGGCTTAAATGGAGAAAATTGAGCATTGAAATAAGCTTTTATGAAAAAAATAATTTGGAATCGATCAAGAATATATTAATATTATGTTCCATATGTTACGGGCTGTAATGCCCCCCCCCCCCCCCCAAATTTAACACAAAATTCAGGTTTTGTTACTCTATTTTCTTACTATATTGTCAGTCACATTATAAGGCGCTGGGGTCTCAGTTTATGAAAAAAGTATCGCCTTATAGTCTGTAAAATACAGTACTATGATTTTCAAGCACAATTACATTAAGGGCAAATAGATGTACTCTGCTCTCTCTCTGTGTGTTCTTTGGTTCTTGTAGGCATATTTACTTATGTAGCTGTCTGCCTATTTCTAAGTTAAAGTGAAGAATCACATCTCTGTTCCTGGAAAGAGTCTTAAAAGTTGTGACTATTGACAAGTTTTGTGCTACCACTGTGTGTGTGTGTGTGTGTGTGTCTATGTGTGCTTGTGTGTGTTCATAATCACATTAATCTTTAATGTGATTGTGAACACACACAAGCAAAGTCTTCATATGTTGATGTCAACAGAGACGCTTTCTCCAGTGACATCTGCCATGTGCTTCCAAGAAAACCTTTACCAAACAACCGACACTGACACAGACACCATCTCCATAGCAACTGTCAGCAGCCGAGAAGATGAAGAAGACGGTATCTGTGGCGACGAAATCCCCACAATTTTGGACATTTCTGTTGGGAATAAGAAAGCTTCCTCGGCCTCAGAGGCACCGGATACAGCCGATCAGATCTGGGAGACTGTGGATTTGGAAAACAAAGATAAAATGGACGCCTTTGCCGCAACGCAGGAAGCAGAACTGAGCGATGACAGCGGTCCAGAAGCTTTGCCTCCGCAGCAGTTTGCCTCTGAGCAAATTAACGGGCATGCCACAACTGCAACAGACACCGATTTCAACCATTCCGAGTTTGTGGAAAAAGGATTTGGCGACGGTATGAATGACAGCGACAATACAAACGTCCTTAATGCTGATGACGAAGATATAGGGATGGCTGGTGCAAGCCTGAACGCGTCCAACGAAAAACTTGCCTTCAGTGTCACCAGATCTGATAGCGAGGTTATCCCGCCGCTCATCGAGAGGTTGTCTGCTCTTGGATTGGGGGCACCACCTGTGAGGAGCGAGGACGGAACGGGGAGCATCCACGATTTGTCCTCGGTGAAAAGTCTGATCACTGAGGCGTCCAAACAAAAGATTGCTTCTGTCAAAGAGAGGTGAGGGGTGTCTGAATGTGTTTTTATGATTGGGGGAAAAAAAAGGATGACTGGTGCTGATGGAGGATCGATTTTGTTTGTGTGTGTGTGTCGGTGGAGAGGGGTGTAGGTGTGTGAGAAGCATAATGGTTAGGTGTTGCATTTGTGTGTGTGTGTTTGTGCTGTGTGTGTGTGTTGTTTAATTTGCCTGGCATGATGGTGGTAGTTATATATGTCAGTTTGTGCTTGTACATACTGTAGTCTAAGCCAAGACTGAAGTGTCTGGAATGCTGCCAGGTTAATGTGCAATGTTGAGACAACAAGGGATATGAAGATCTGTGATTATGAGGAAAGAAAAAAATGGTGATTCAAAATTCATTAGTGCCCAAACTACTCCTATAGGTGAGTTGCATAGAACACATTTGGGAAACAAATCTATCACCCGTACTCGTAGTATTGTTACATTGATTAGTTTTCATACACTCTGATTTTCCGATCCTGAAATGACATGTTTCAATGTTCTCTGAATCTTCCCAATCCTGAAGTGGTGACAGCATTAAAAATAATGTTCAATGTGTGTCAGTGTGTGTGTCTGTGTGCGCAGGATGGGTGGGGATAGTGTTATAATTGCATGTCTATCATCTCTTGTTTTAATCTACCATCGATGTTGGCAGAAATGTTTGATTTTATAAGACCATGGTTCCCGAAGATAAGATGGCCAATCCTGAAGACTCTTTCTATCAGCGTTTTCAATCCTGATTTCAGGAGCAAGCCTGAACTACTTTCACCCATGTTATTGTATAACCATGCTTCATGCGGCTTTGGTTTGATTCTTTAGCCTTTAGCATGCTGCAGGTGCACTGTATCACCGAGCAGATACTCTCCCCTGCAACTGCAGGCGCACTGTATCACCGAGCAGATACTCTCCCCTGCAACTGCAGGCGCCCTGTATCACCGAGCAGATACTCTCCCCTGCAACTGCAGGCGCACTGTGTCACCGAGCAGATACTCTCCCCTGCAACTGCAGGCGCACTGTATCACCGAGCAGATACTCTCCCCTGCAACTGCAGGCGCCCTGTATCACCGAGCAGATACTCTCCCCTGCAACTGCAGGCGCCCTGTATCACTGAGCAGATACTCTCCCCTGCAACTGCAGGCGCCCTGTGTCACCGAGTAGATACTCTCCCCTGCAACTGCAGGCGCCCTGTGTCACCGAGCAGATACTCTCCCCTGCAACTGCAGGCGCACTGTATCACTGAGCAGATACTCTCCCCTGCAACTGCAGGCGCCCTCTGTCACCGAGTAGATACTCTCCCCTGCAACTGCAGGCGCCCTGTGTCACCGAGCAGATACTCTCCCCTGCAACTGCAGGCGCACTGTGTCACCGAGTAGATACTCTCCCCTGCAATTGCAGGTGCCCTGTGTCACCGAGCAGATACTCTCCCCTGCAACTGCAGGTGCACTGTATCACCGAGCAGATACTCTCCCCTGCATCTACAGGCGCCCTGTGTCACCGAGCAGATACTCTCCCCTGCAACTGCAGGCGCACTGTGTCACCGAGTAGATACTCTCCCCTGCAATTGCAGGTGCCCTGTGTCACTGAGCAGATACTCTCCCCTGCAACTGCAGGCGCACTGTATCACCGAGCAGATACTCTCCCCTGCAACTGCAGGTGCACTGTATCACCGAGCAGATACTCTCCCCTGCAACTGCAGGTGCACTGTATCACCGAGTAGATACTCTCCCCTGCAACTGCAGGTGCACTGTATCACCGAGCAGATACTCTCCCCTGCATCTACAGGCGCACTGTATCACCGAGCAGATACTCTCCCCTGCAACTGCAGGTGCACTGTATCACCGAGTAGATACTCTCCCCTGCAACTGCAGGTGCACTGTATCACCGAGCAGATACTCTCCCCTGCAACTGCAGGCGCACTGTATCACCGAGTAGATACTCTCCCCTGCAACTGCAGGTGCACTGTATCACCGAGCAGATACTCTCCCCTGCAACTGCAGGCGCACTGTATCACCGAGTAGATACTCTCCCCTGCATCTACAGGCGCACTGTGTCGCCCAGAGAGGGGTACTCAAAACCAATGCTTCGTGGGCATTCTTTCCGTTACTAAAAATGGAAACAACCTTACTTTCGCTTCAGAACGAGGCTCAATAACATCCGTTATTTTCGGTTAGCCGCCATTTGCATTATTAAATCGTGTTATTGAATTTTGTTCGGTCAGAAAGTCAAGTTCCCTACCCAACATGGCGGGAAAGTATCGTCGATGTTTGCTAGATAATGCATTTTTAGGCTTTGTTAGGTCGGATATCGACAGTGAAATAGTCATAGAAGATCGTAGTGCAGTAGAAGGGGGGTTAGACAGTGTCGGTGTGACTCAATGAAGACGATCTGATATCGATTCGAGCCGCGATTGTGAATCGTTGCCGATTTTGACTACTAGGTTGAATTTGGAGAAAATGTCACCTTTCATAATATTTTTAGTGATATTTGCCTGAGTTATTTTGCTAAAAGTGATCCTCGACCTAACTTTATTAGTCAGTGAGTGGACTCAGAAGCATTCTGCACTTATTCCGACAGTGCCGAAACAGTAGGCCTAAGGCAACACTTTCGCTTTGTTGCTTTTTCTTTTCTTTTTTTTCAACAAGAAGACATGCACATACAACAAAATGCATAGCATCAAAACTTTCCTCAATCATTTCTTTATTATTATTCAAATAATCAAGTCCACACACAGCACATAGCGAAAATGACAGCATTTTGAAATCAAGTGGGTGTAGGCGTTTTTCACTGCCTCAAAAAGAATACAGTGGCAGAGTGTGGAACGTCAGAAAGGATGCAGTGTGCTAAAGGTTAATGCTGCAAACCATCGGGTGAAAGCCGGAAGGTACTATGGCAAAAAGAATACAGTGGCAGAGTGTGGAACGTCAGAAAGGATGCAGTGTGCTAAAGGTTAATGCTGCAAACCATCGGGTGAAAGCCGGAAGGTACTATGGCAAAAAGAATACAGTGGCAGAGTGTGGAACGTCAGAAAGGATGCAGTGTGCTAAAGGTTAATGCTGCAAACCATCGGGTGAAAGCCGGAAGGTACTATGGCAAAAGGACTAAGGAAGGCTGACAGCGCCTTGTGGCGTTCACCCAATGAAACATGATGTTGATTGTTGACAGAGTGACCAAGTTCGGCAGCAGCACCAAGTCACTGATCCAGCGAGTGAAGGAGAAAAACCGACTGGGGAACAGGTCGCCGTCAGGCAGTCCACCTTTCATGACAGGGGTAGGTGGTTGCAGGGGTGCACTCTCTCTTGGAATGCATGTTCTGGGAAGTGATGTACCTTCTGTTCTATTTAATGTTCTTCTTTTTATCAGACACTTCTCTCCCCCTTCTTTTCCAGGAAAGTAAAATTAGTGTGTATGTGCCTTTCGTTTAACGTCTATCCACTACTTGTGATATTAGACGAATTAGTGTGTGTGAGTATATATGTGTGTGTGTGTAAGACGCACACTAAGTGAGAAGATTGGTCAGTAGGCATGTGCAAATGTGTATCTCTGATTGCATGCATGTACACCTGTGAAAAAATATGCCTACACGAATCCCTATCTGCATTATGCTTTTTTGTTTTCAGTCCATGTTGTCGGCATCTTCACCCTCCACCAGTGATCCCAGGACGCCCATAGTGTACAGCTCGGAACACGGTCACGCTGCATCCACACACCCTGATCACCCTCCCCCACCCTCCCCCTGCCCCATCCCCCTGGACGGCCTCCTTGCCCACACAGAGACTGCCCACACTCAGCTGAAGGACTACGGTCTGCTGCTGGACCCACAGCGCCTCCACACCACCCTCCATTCCTGGGCAGTGCAGCTCAACAGCACGCTGCTGACCTTACACCAGCACCAGCAACGTCAACAGCAAACAGCAAGGCTATTAGCAGACACTGAGGATAGGGAATGCGGGAAATTGTTGACTTCAGGGGGAAAAGGGGAGGTGGAGAAAGAGTCGAGGAATGAGTCTGGGGGGCTTAGGTTAAACAGCGAAGTGAAGCGGACGTTGGGAGTTGATACGAGTTTTGATTTAGATGAAAGCGCGCTTATCGGTGAAGAGGAAAGTCAACGATGTTCTTTTCCTGATGTTAGTGACAATCCAGAGAGCGAGCTAGTCAAAGAAGCTGGCAACAATGACAATGCTGATGTTGGAAATTTGGTGTCTAAAGACGAGGGACCGGAACACTCTGTGATGCCGAACAGCAGTCTTGTTCCCACTGACTCTTCTGTCAAGTCACAGACATGCGCCTTAGCTTCTGCCCCGGACCAAGGAATGCTAACAACCAGCTGTGAAGAACCCTGTGCTGAACAAAGTGGTGCTAGCCACATCAGCCAGAACATTTCAAATGGTAAGACTAATCATGGTGATGAGTTCTCAGAACACCACACTAGTGTTGATGATCCCAGACCAAGCGATGTCAGTCGTGGTGAAGGCACAGTGGCAGACTGTAGAGAGGAACCATCCATAGACTGGTCTCAGGTCTGTCACGTGGCTGATCCATTCAAACTTCCTCCCCAGCAGCTCACAGCCGTGTCCACCCTGGCTTCCTACTGTTTGGAGTGTGACTGTTTCGGAAACGCTGCCTCAATGTTTGGCCTTGCCTGTCCAGATCTACAGAATATCGGCGGTAAAGAGCAAGCCCCAGAAACCGTCTGTTTGTTGCACAAGTCTTTCAGTGACACAGGGTTCAGTTTGCCTTCATCACATGGACATTACCTCTCCCAGGAACCTACTCAGCAATCAGATCCTTCTCACATTCCCCAGCCAAGTGCCCAGAGCGATGATGACTCCCTTCCATCCAACGATCTACACAAGTGTTCAACTGCCTTGCCTGAGCAGAACTTGACAGTGAAAACACCCAGCCAAAGTTCTGATCAACGTGCCAGCCCAGTGCCAGCCCAATATTCAACTTCTCCAGCCACTCAGTGTTCCAATGTTGACAGGGAACCCCCCAGTAAAGGCAGCCATGTTTCTGAAGGTCCCAGGCCATCGTTGAAGGATGGCAGTGGTGGTGGTGGAGCTGTCAGGGATGAAGAGAGGGCGTGGTTTGTGCGGCTCCACTTCCACTTCCTGCCTCACTGGCGGCTGAGGCTGCTGCTAACGGAGGCTGAGGTGTCTACCGTTCATGCCACCTGGTGTGCCTTCCTCTCCTGCTCTCAGGGTAAGCTGCCAGGGACTTCTCTTGCTCAGTCTGTGTTTCCATAATTTGCTTTGATTATCGACGAAGACAACTTATAGTTTTGTTCTGCCTTTGTCTTACTGTGAAGCAGAATGCTTCTTTGCTTTAGACTATAAATTTACTTTGGTGTTATTTTTTGAGAGCTGGCTAAGAAAGAGGCCTGTTAATTTATTTCAGACATACTGTGGATTCTCGTATGTATTTCAGGGCTAGAAGAGTGGAGAAGGTGTATGCTTTTGATGTGATATGTTTTCTGTTATTATATCTCCACTGTTGAAACAATGTGGGCAAAATTGCTGAACTTTGTGTTGTTCTAGGCTATGGTGATCTGTGCTGTGATTTGTGATAGAAATATTATTACTGTATACATGTACACACCTTGATGATAACGATCAAGTGTGGTGGGGCTCGTCATCTGCTCAGAGCCCATCATGTCCGAAAGAATACAGTCCAGGATCAGACTTTACAGTCATCCCAGGGTATGCCGCCAAGGGCCAATCCTCAGACCAGAGGAAGCAGCCGACACTGGTGACGTGACACACCTTCTGCTTCTGTCTGCATTGCAGCTGTGGGACACGGGGATCCAGTGTGGAGGAAGATCCAGGGGCAGGACGTGACTGGGGCTCTGGATTATCTGCGCTCTGGAATCCTGCCCAACAAGATGGCCTTCCTCGGCCATGTGGCCAGGTCAGTATGAGGCTTGTGGCCAGGTTAGTAGGGCATGTGGTCATGTCAGTAGGGGGCATGTGGCCATGTCAATAGGGGGCATGTGGCCATGTCAATAGGGCCATGTGGCCAGGTCAGACATGTCAGTAGGGGGCATGTGGCCAGGTCAATAGGGCCATGTGGCCAGGTCAGACATGTCAGTAGGGGCATGTGGTCATGTCAGTAGGGGGCATGCGGCCATGTCAATAGGGGGCATATGGCCATGTCAATAGGCTCATGTGGCCAGGTCAGACATGTCAGTAGGGGGCATGTGGCCAGGTCAATAGGGCCATGTGGCCAGGTCAGACATGTCAGTAGGGGGCATGTGGCCAGGTCAGACATGTCAGTAGAGGGTATGTGGCCAGGTCAATAGGGCCATGTGGACAGGTCATACATGTCAGTAGGGGGCATGTGGCCAGGTCAGTAGGGGGCATGTGGTCAGGCCACTATGGGGCATGGGGCCAGGTCAGATGGGGATGTGGCCATGTCAGTGGGGGTGTGGCCATGTTAGTAGGGGATGTGGCTAGGTCAGTGGGGCATATGACCAGGTCAGTAGGGCATGTGGGTAGGGCATGTGGTCAGGTTAGTATGACAAGTGGTCAGGTCAGCAGGGCATGTGGCCAGGTCAGTAGGGCTTGTGGCCAGGTCATCAGGGCATGTAGCCAGATCAGCGGGGCATGTGGTCAGATCAGTGGGGCATATGGCCAGTTCAGTAGGATAATGTGGTCAGGTCAGTAGGGCATGTGGCCTGGTCAGCAGGGCATGTAGCCAGATCAGCGAGGCATGTGGCCAGGTCAGTGGGGCATGTTGACTGGTCAGTGGGGCATGTTGACTGGTCAGTGGGGCATGTTGACTGGTCAGTGGGGTATTGACTGGTCAGTGGGACATGTGGCCAGGTCAGTGGGGCATATTGACTGGTCAGTGGGCATATTGACTGGTCAGTGGGGCATGTGGCCAGGTCAGTGGGGCATGTGGCCTGATCAGTGGGCATGTTGACTGGTCAGTAGGGCATGTGGTGAGGTCAGCAGGGCATGTGGCCTGGTCAGCAGTACTTGAGTGTTGATGTGCAAGCAGACGTTAGCGGGTGATTTGAGAGTTGCTTCTGTCTGCCCTGTGCGCAGCCTGTTTGCCCTGAGTCCCCTCAGAGTGGTGGACTTTGTGAGCGAGGTGCCCCGGCAGGTGAAGCTGAGCGACGTCCTGCACCTGTGTCGCCTGCACTCCATGTGGGTTCCTCAGGTGTTGGCCAGGTACCTGGCGCAGCGTCTGGGGGCCACGCCTTTGACCGTCAGGTGAGAGAATAACCTTGAGAGTGGAGAGGATGTATGCTGTATGTTGCAGACCATAAGGTGTCATGTTTCCCCAGTGTTAGACCCCTGAGCCCTATAATGGGACTTGCAATATACAGTGGAGAGGATGTATGCTGTATGTTACAGACCATAAGGTGTCATGTTTCCCCAGTGTTAGACCCCTGAGCCCTATAATGGGACTTGCAATATACAGTGGAGAGGATGTATGCTGTATGTTACAGACCATAAGGTGTCATGTTTCCCCAGTGTTAGACCCCTGAGCCCTGTAATGGGACTTGCAATATACAGTGGAACCTCCCTTATAAGATTGAAAAAGCATCCAAATTGAGGTCTTATAAGGGAGGGGTCTTATGAGGGTGGTAGTTTTAATACTTACAAAGAAGGGCAATGTCTCAGAGAAGTAGGTCGTATGTGGGAGGGAGTCTTATAATGGGAGGTCTTATAAGGGAGGTTCCACTGTAGTAAGAAAGTAAAACAATAAAATCTGAAGTGGCTGAAGAAGGTGACTGCCAGGTCTTGTCAAGATGAAAAACCAAAAAAAGGGGGGAGAGGAAATTCTGACCTGTTGAAGGAGTCGTAAGGAGGAGCTTTCGAGTGTAGGCTTCCCATTTTTTTGGGGGGTGAGTTTTCTACATTGTGGCCTGTTTCCTTGCTGACAATCACACTGCTATTTATGCGTCTCCATGAGCAAAACTTTGGGGCCACAGACTACTTTTGATAGTTTTCTTCACTGTGCTGTAGGTGTTTGTTCTTCACTGTGCTGTAGGTGTTTGTTCTTCACTGTGGTGTAGGTGTTTGTTCTTCACTGTGCTGTAGGTGTTTGTTCTTCACTGTGCTGTAGGTGTTTGTTCTTCACTGTGGTGTAGGTGTTTGTTCTTCACTGTGCTGTAGGTGTTTGTTCTTCACTGTGGTGTAGGTGTTTGTTCTTCACTGTGGTGTAGGTGTTTGTTCTTCACTGTGCTGTAGGTGTTTGTTCTTCACTGTGGTGTAGGTGTTTGTTCTTCACTGTGGTGTAGGTGTTTGTTCTTCACTGTGCTGTAGGTGTTTGTTCTTCACTGTGGTGTAGGTGTTTGTTCTTCACTGTGGTGTAGGTGTTTGTTCTTCACTGTGGTGTAGGTGTTTGTTCTTCACTGTGGTGTAGGTGTTTGTTCTTCACTGTGGTGTAGGTGTTTGTTCTTCACTGTGCTGTAGGTGTTTGTTCTTCACTGTGGTGTAGGTGTTTGTTCTTCACTGTGGTGTAGGTGTTTGTTCTTCACTGTGGTGTAGGTGTTTGTTCTTCACTGTGGTGTAGGTGTTTGTTCTTCACTGTGGTGTAGGTGTTTGTTCTTCACTGTGGTGTAGGTGTTTGTTCTTCACTGTGGTGTAGGTGTTTGTTCTTCACTGTGGTGTAGGTGTTTGTTCTTCACTGTGGTGTAGGTGTTTGTTCTTCACTGTGGTGTAGGTGTTTGTTCTTCACTGTGGTGTAGGTGTTTGTTCTTCACTGTGCTGTAGGTGTTTGTTCTTCACTGTGGTGTAGGTGTTTGTTCTTCACTGTGGTGTAGGTGTTTGTTCTTCACTGTGGTGTAGGTGTTTGTTCTTCACTGTGGTGTAGGTGTTTGTTCTTCACTGTGGTGTAGGTGTTTGTTCTTCACTGTGGTGTAGGTGTTTGTTCTTCACTGTGGTGTAGGTGTTTGTTCTTCACTGTGGTGTAGGTGTTTGTTCTTCACTGTGGTGTAGGTGTTTGTTCTTCACTGTGCTGTAGGTGTTTGTTCTTCACTGTGGTGTAGGTGTTTGTTCTTCACTGTGGTGTAGGTGTTTGTTCTTCACTGTGCTGTAGGTGTTTGTTCTTCACTGTGGTGTAGGTGTTTGTTCTTCACTGTGGTGTAGGTGTTTGTTCTTCACTGTGGTGTAGGTGTTTGTTCTTCACTGTGGTGTAGGTGTTTGTTCTTCTGCTGTAGGTGTTTGTTCTTCACTGTGCTGTAGGTGTTTGTTCTTCACTGTGGTGTAGGTGTTTGTTCTTCACTGTGGTGTAGGTGTTTGTTCTTCACTGTGGTGTAGGTGTTTGTTCTTCACTGTGGTGTAGGTGTCTGTTCTTCACTGTGGTGTACTGTGGTGTAGGTGTCTGTTCTTCACTGTGGTGTAGGTGTTTGTTCTTCACTGTGGTGTAGGTGTTTGTTCTTCACTGTGGTGTAGGTGTTTGTTCTTCACTGTGGTGTAGGTGTTTGTTCTTCACTGTGGTGTAGGTGTTTGTTCTTCACTGTGCTGTAGGTGTCTGTTCTTCACTGTGGTGTAGGTGTCTGTTCTTCACTGTGGTGTCTGTTCTTCACTGTGCTGTAGGTGTTTGTTCTTCACTGTGCTGTAGGTGTTTGTTCTTCACTGTGCTGTAGGTGTTTGTTCTTCACTGTGGTGTAGGTGTTTGTTCTTCACTGTGCTGTAGGTGTTTGTTCTTCACTGTGGTGTAGGTGTTTGTTCTTCACTGTGCTGTAGCTGTTTGTTCTTCACTGTGCTGTAGGTGTTTGTTCTTCACTGTGCTGTAGGTGTTTGTTGATAACCGTGCAATGCTGCTGTGCTGTTTCTGTGTCTATGTGGCAACAACAACAAAAATTATGAAAAAGCCAGAAATTGCTTATCCTTTCTTCCATATGCAGCCTATGAATCCCTGTAGGGTCTGCTACATGTCAACTAATATCGTACAACTGTACGATGCGATTCGATCACATGGTCTCGAAGCGCGAATCAAATTTGTTCTTCAAGACCACGTGATCGAATCGTAGCGTACAGTCGTACGATATTAGTTGACGTGTAACAGGCCCTTAAGACTTTATCTGCTTTTCAAATGGGATTGACAAATATAATGGTAACTTTTGGGGGCAAATGTTAAGATCAGCTCCCTCCGGCTGTTCCCGCGTGTCTCAGCTTAGCGAAAAAGGTAATGAATGGTGGGCCAACTTCACCCTGGAACAGCGGAGGGAGCTGATCTTAACATTAGCCCTTTTTTTTTAAATGTGAAAACTGCCTTTTCTGTTGCTGGAAGGATAGTCATTTACACATTTTGTCAACAGGCTGGAAATACTGAAACAGATGTGTCCCTCCACGGAATCCAAGCTGGCGGTGCTGGACTGCCTCCTTCACCTGCGCTCCAGTTACCTCCCCTCCTCAGACTCGGACGTCGTCAGCAGCAACGCGCGTTTCAAGGCGAGCGTGGATCCGTGTAGCAGCAAGTTTTCCCTCGCCTTGGTGGACCAGACGCTGGACTGTGTCCTGACCATGATCGGTGATGGGGAGAGCAACAGGGCGTTGGACGTCTGCTGGGAATTCAGGTGTGTGATGTTTTACTTTTCTTTTCTGCTCGGCCATACAATGGCGTTGCTTCCATGCCTCCTCCGAAGTTGGAGTGTGGCTGCCACATGTGGCAGGGTTATCAAAAATGGTCACACACGTAATGCTCTCATCCCTAGCTGGTGCATTTATACTTTAGTGTTCAAGTGCTTTGGCTGTTGGGATGATCCCTGGAGTCTTTTAGGCAGGGTGCGACAACAACAACAACTTCCACGCCGCTCATTCCGAATCCCAAATCGCGGCCACGCCCTGGTTTGTCAGGTTGCAGAATCTGAAATCAGCAGTCTTAGGGGAGCGAATATATGTTAGGTCGTCAGGAGGCAACCAACCGAGGAGACTCTGCACTGTGCTTGCAGTGTATTGTGTTGTCTCTTGTATTGCTAGTGCTCCGCTGGTTTGCTTTGCGCTGTGCCCTGGCCATTGTCGGTGATGGGGAGAGCCACAGGGTGCTGGGCGTCTGCTGGGAATTCAGGTGTGCGCTGCTTTGCAGTGTATTGGTATCGGCATTCGGTGTGTTGTAGTCAAAGAGAGTCATCTCTGTGAATTTCAGGCTCCTCCTGCCTGAGGAGCCTGTAGCTGCCAGCGCAGCAGCACCCCCTTTCTTTTTTTTCTTTTTTTTGGGGGGTAGAGGGGGACATAATTAGGAAACATAGCTATCAATTGGCTGCAGGATTTCTCCTTACTTTTATTTACTTTTAACTGCTGTGGGATTATTGCACGTGTAAGCCGTACAGGTTAGACTTGCTTAAGGTTCACATCTGAAGGACTTGATCCTCAGTTTGATTTTCGCAGTGAACTGGAAAGAAAGGGTGAGTCTGTTATTTGAAATGCCACCTGCAGCTGACTGACTTACAGTGACACGCACACGCACACGCACACACACACGCACGCACGCACGCACGCACACGCACACACACACACACACACACACACACACACACACACACACACTGCAGCTGACTGACATACAGCGACACATGCACACGCACACACACGCACACGCACGCACACGCACGCAAGCACACACACACACGCACACACACACTGACTTTTGACTGGGCAAATTATTATTATTAGCTGACATTTCTTCGTAGCCATACTGTTCAGATTGGGCACTTTTATCATGAATTGATTTACGATGATAGGTACTGGACAGGATGTTTGAGGCTGTTGAAACAAACGAACCAATGGCAGAGAGCCTTACAACTGGAGGTGAAACTCGATGATATCAACCTGATTAATGGCTCCACGGCTTACGGTAAGAGTCAGACCATTTCATCCATGTTTTTCTTGTTGTTTTCGTAGATCATGGATTGATCAATTATCTGAATTAAAATTGATACTAAAAGTAATGTAGTCATTATTTCTTCTTCTCCTGCGTTCCCAGGCCATATGGCCATAATGGGTCAGGTACATATGTACCTGGTTTTCAGTTTTCTGGTCTCCTCGCTGCATTCAGCTGACACATTCCTATTTCGAAGGAGCTCAAAGGGGGAAAATGTTTGGAAGATTGTTTTGGAAAAAAGCAAGAGAATGGACCAACAAGGCAGAACATTAGTGAATGACAGTGAGAAAAGGAAAAGGCAGAATCAAAGAGTAATAGATTAGAGGAAGTTGCTAGCCCAAACTTTCAGAAGGTGGGGGAACTAATTGTATCAGAAGATCCCCCAGTATTTCCAAAGGGGAATGTAGTCATTATAAAGCATGAATGTTTTTGTAGCCAGTTTAGATATGATAGAAATAGTTTCTCATCCATGAAGTTGTGGATGTGATTACAAATACTGATGCAAACTATGAATTTTTTTAAAAAAGAGAAGAAGGGTGGGGTAAAGAAGCAATGCAGTGCATTAACAATAAAGAATGAGGACATTCTAGTAAATAAATGTGTCATCATTCTAACAAAGACTTGGAATGATTGGTAAACCTAACTTATGGTTGGCTGGTCTCCTAGCTTATTTGATTGGCTTTGAAATGTTGATGTTGTTGGAGTGTGTTGTGTCTAATAAATATGATATATAAATCAGTCAGAGTGAAGCCCCCCCCAAAAAAACCAAAAAAACAAAAAAATAATAATAAAAACAAGCGAGCAAGTGAATAGGAAACAAACTTACAATAGAAGTTTTCTTCTTCATCTTTCCTCAACTCGTCCCTTTTTATTTTCCACCAGCCTCCTGTGAAATTAATGATGTAAAAAATGTTTCAGCGATTTCAATGTCTGTCTGTGTGTACAGGCTTCACCCCCAGGAGCGTGGAACAGTGGCAGTATGTCTTCCGCCTTTATCATCGTCACCTGTCTGCCTCCTCACAGCACCCCAACCCCAACCACCATCATCACCACCCCTGGTTCAACAGTGACCACCCCCCTCCTCCTTCCGCCCCTCCCCCACCCCCTCCCACCCCAGCCACCTCCTCCCAGCTTCCCTGGTCGTCAACCCATGGGGAAGTGTTTGTTTTCCCTTCTCCGTCCTCCCCCGCGCAAGAGACGCGGGGTGGGTCTGTGGCAGGGAGGAAGGGCAGGGGTGATGCCAGCGCTGGGAGATCGGTAACGGAGGAGGAGAGTAATGAGGAGCAGGAGGAGGATCGGAGAAGGGTGGGGGTGGCAGAGGAGGGGAAGGAGACTGGTGGTAAGTGAGGGTGGTGAGATGGTTGTTTATTTTGTTTGGGTGGGTGGGGGTAAGAGTTTAGGACAAAGGTGTATTGAAATGTAAGGGTTAAAGTTGTTTCTTTATCATCATCATCATAATTGATTATTGTCATCATCATCATCATCATTGATTATTGCTACCATCATCATCATCATCATTGATTATTTTCATTTTTTTCTGTGAGGGAGGGAAGTGGCAGAGAAACTAAACAAGGAGGTCAAGCAACAATGACTTATTGCGCAAACATGCATGGTCTTCTTCTCACATATGTGATCAGCAGCAGGGCAAGTTTCCTCGTTCTTCATGAGGAACATTTCACATTTTGTTGGATGGATGGATTAATGAATGAGTGGATGGACGGATGAATTGGTGACCGGATGGATAGATGGATGGATGAATTAGTGATTGGATAGGTGCACTGGTGACTGGATGGATGGATTGGTTGGGGAATGGATGGATTAGTACCGGTAGATTGGTTGGTTGATTGATAGATTAGTGGATGGGTGGATTTGGTAAATGGGTGGATGGATTGGTTGACTGCATGGGTGGTTTGTTGGGTGGATTGGGGAGTTGGTGAATGGATGGATGGACTGATGGATGGATGGATTGGTGGGTAGAATAATGAATGGATGGAAATAGTTTGTGTGTGTGTGAGAGTGTGTGTGTGTGTGTGTGTATGAGAGAGTGTGTGTGTGTGTGTATCGAGAGGGTTCATGTGTTATGTCCGTTCATGTGAGTATATAGTTTCATTTCATGTTTTCATTGGTGTGTCAATGCTTACTCACAGTATTAGGCCTGGATTCTGTTTGATGTTTCAATTCTATTTTTCAATATTGTCTTGTGTAAAGCGCCATGTAGCCTACATAGCAGGATGGGCGCTATATAAATTGTCCTCATTATTATTATTATTATTATTGATTTGTTGGTGGATTGATGGATGGATTGGTGAATGAGTGGATGGATTGCTGGCTCTGTGGGTGGATGAGTGGATTATGGATGGATTGGTGAATGGATGGATAGGTTAGTAGATTCAGATAGATGGACTGGTGGATGGATGGATGGATGGATTGGTGAGCGGATGAAGTGATCAGTGGATTTGACTGACTGGTCAGTGACGATGCCGCTGTGTTCTCACTCTACCAGGCACGGAGGAGGCCCTCAGGCTGAGCTGGCTGTCCCTGGGCCTGCTGGCAGCTCACCACCTTGGGCCCGGCACTGCGGTGCAGCTGCTGCAAGGCTGCATGGAGGGGGAGGAAGGAGAGGGGGGAGCTGCAGCAGATGATGATGTGGTGCTCAGTGCTGATTTCTTCCGCACCTGTCTGACTCTGTCATCGCTGCACAGTCAGCAAAAGTCAGTGTGTGGAGGGGGTGGGTGGGGATGGGGGAGGGCGTTGTGGGTGAGCGTGTGGACATGTTTGTGTGCTAAGGGGAGGGGGTTGCTGTGTGTGTGTGTGGATGCACAGGGGGTCAGTTGCTGTGTGTGTTTTTGTGTGTGTTTCTCGGATTGTGTGTGTATCATAATCTGTGTGCTTTTGTCCGTGTGTGTATGTTGGGGGTGGGGTTATGTGTGTATTCTTGAGGGGTGAGGGATGTGTTATGTGTGTATGGTATTGTGTGGGCGTGTTTGTGCTTGTGTATGGGAATATAATTGACATGTGCACGTCTGTGTGGATGCTGAGGATTAGAGTCCTTAGTGACTGTCAAAACCCCTAGGCAATAAATGACAAGACATTTTGAGGACAAGATGTAAAAAAGCTGTTCAAACTTATTCTTGCATCCTCGTTAAAGATCATGTTGATGCTGAACGATAAACACCCCAACGCCCATTGTATTTTGCCTGCTGTCACCAGCAGATCATTTTGACTGACTGACATGTGTCTGAACGAATTAATAAAATACTCAACAATGCTAAGAAATGCTCAACAACCTTTCCCATGCAGACTGGTCGTCCACAACATGCTGGAGAAAGTGGACAGCTACCTGTGGTCCAAGAAGCCTGTCCATCTAACCCCTCAGGTGAGTGGGAGGTGAAGGGGGGTGGAGGTTCGTGTCCACAGGTGCAAATAAAAAAGTCACTAATTCACTCACTTATTAACATGCATGCACTGTTACGCGTGTGCACGCACTCACATACATGCACACACACACACACACACACACACACACACACACACACACACACACACACACACACACACACACACACACACACACACACATATATTGTCTAATATCACTTGCGGGTGAACAGACGTAAAACTAAAGAACGAACAAACGAACACACACACGCACACACGAACACACACATATACACACACTACAAGGAAGCCTCTTAGATGAGAATCATTTCATTTAAAAGCATGTTCTCTTCAGTTCCAAAGCTTGAGTTAACTCTTTCTATTCTAACCTGCGCTCTCGTCGCAGGGCATGCGCACAGCGCCTCGTTACTAAGGTAACGGGATATCGCATGTGAACTTTAAAAATTCATAGTTCATAGGTTAACAGTCATGCGTGCTTCAAAGTGGCTCAGAGGGCTACTACTACGTTTCATTCATGCCACGACACTGACTGGCTGGTTGTAGGCTCTATTTCGGTACCTTAGTATATAAATGAGGGGGGGTAGCCTTATGTTTTTGCTCTATGAGTATGCTGTGGCTTGAAAAAAACATGCATTTATTTTAAAATATCAAAACTAAAACAGTGGATGCTTTGAAACTGTTGCAGGTGTTAGTCCTGTATATTGTGTACATATTGCCAAAATTTCACGTTTGTATCTGTTACCATTATTTTGAAAATAATTTGTTGGTACCCTATGCAAATCGGCCAGTATAGAAGATTTGCAAGGGGAAGCAACTGGCCAGCATAGAATGAGTTAATAAATGTACATACATGTATTGTGTATTGTGTGTGTCGTTTTCAGGTGCATTACGCTGTGAGCCACGAGAAATTGACCACACAGAACACTTACAGGGAGGATCACAGCTATCACAATGAGGTGAGTTGTTGGCCTGGAATCCAATGTTCCAAACTAATGCTTGCACTTGTCTGTACTACAGTGGAGTCCGGGTAAAACAAATTTTAACGGAACACAGACTCAGTTCGTTGTATCAGGATTTCGTTATGCATGTACATGTACAATGTATGTTGAAAACAAAAACAGTTAAAACACTCACCAATGATAACCGAAAACATAAACTTGACCAGTTTGGATCGTCTGTCTTAATCACGGGATGTACAAGGCTTGAAGAAGTTCAGCAGTGTTGTCTGACGCTGATCTGTTTTGGCACACTTTTCAACAAGTTTGTCCATTTTTGAAAGAAGGTCCAAACTGCTCAAGTCCTCCAATTTTGCCTCTAAATATCTTCGCAACACACTTGCAGCTGTGCGTGCTTCCGTCGAAGTGGGGAGAAGTGTCGCTTCCGAGTCATCTTCACTGTCCGAATCAGCCACTCTCCATTGCAAACAATGACTGACAATGATAGTGACAGTTGTCTTTCAGAATTCCGAACTTAATTTTAATTAAGTGACAACACATCACACAAATTTAGTTTGTTATAGGCTTTCACGAACTTTTCGATCTTTATTTTGAGCGCGAATTGTAAAGCGACCTTGAGAAACCGAATGATCTGTAGGAAGCCTAGGCCTAGCAGACGACCCAGTGTGAATCTAAATGAGTTCACGCATGCGCAGTTCATATTTTCCAACTTCCTTCTTCTTGACAACACGTTCTAGCTTGGAGTTTGAAGGCCTAGGTTTTTGCAGCGCATGGCACAGGCTGAGTTCGTTATAGGCTATTTTTCCAAGTAAATAAAATTATCCTGGGGCGTAGAACATGTGTTCGTAAAAAGCGGGTGTTTGTTATTTCAAAAGGATATTTTGTTCGTTATACCCATGGCTTTGCAAGTGACAAATAGAAGGGCATTTGCCGGGAAATTGAAGTCAGTTCGTTAATCTCGAAATTTCGTTAAAAGCGAGTTCGTTATAGTTGGACTCCACTGTAGTTTATTGTCTCCCAGTTCTTTGAGAACGTCTGCGTTTGTGTGTACGTGCATACCTGTGCGTTTGTGTTTGTGCGTACATGCATGTGTGTGTCATTGAAGTTCTTTATCTCTGTCCCTCTTTCTTGCCTTTAGGACCATTTCTCAAATGTATGTGTGTGTGTTATCTTCTTGTTCGTCTTTGTTTAAATGCGTTATGAATGTTTAACGTGTGTGTGCGCGCTTTAATTTGGATTTTTATCAAGATTTAGCGCTATATAAATACTGTATGTTGTTGGTGTGTGTGTGTGTGTGTTTGCATGCTCGTGTGTACACAACTACATACATGTGTATGTGTCTATGTTTCTGTGAGTGTTTGTGCTTAGCTGCATGTGTGTGTTCATGCATGTTCATGTGCATTTGTGTACACCTGCAAACGTATGTGCGTGTGTGTGTGTGTTTCAGTTTTCCCGACTGTCCAGTGTGCCTGTGGTGGATTGTCCACTGGCTGAGGACCCTGACTGTCACTGGGGCATCGCCGCCAACATTCTGCAGTAAAACACCCATAACTCTCTCTCTCTCTCTCTCTCTCTCTCTCTCTCTCTCTCTCTCTCTCTCTCTCTCTCTCTCTCTCTCTCTCTCTCTCTCTCTCTCTCTCTCTCTCTCTCTCTCTCTCTCTCTCTCTCTCTCTCTCTCTCTCTCTCTCTCTCTCTCCTCTCTCTCTCTCTCTCTCTCTCTCTCTCTCTCTCTCTCTCTCTCTCTCTCTCTCTCTCTCTCTCTCTCTCTCTCTCTCTCTCTCTCTCTCTCTCTCTCTCTCTCTCTCTCTCTCTCTCTCTCTCTCTCTCTCTCTCTCTCTCTCTCTCTCTCTAATGATTTGAGCATGTTTGAAGTTGGTAGGGTGAGTGTTGGCCATTTTAGGAAAACAGTCTGAAGTCTAGCCTAGCTGTAGAAAAAGCATTGACCTCCTCATTTTAAATAACTTATAAGAGCATTTAGATATATGTTAAAGATTATCCTTTACATACACTACAGACAAACCTCTATTTTAAGACTTCCAAAATGTCCGGAAAAATCGGTCGTAAATTGGAGGGGTCGTATGACGGAGGTTTTCACTGGCAGCCGTAGAAAGAAAAAGTTCAGCACAGTTCATACTCTTTTCTTCATGCACACATACAATGACATATTAAAACTGGATTTGGGTCTTTCCAACTCCATAGGATTGTGCAATCGATGTATTACAGTTTCACTTTGCCGACTTCTTTTAATCACCTCCACTCTCGTCCAAAGTCAGTGGGTTTTCTTTTTCAAAGTCAGTGGTTTTCGTGCTTTTCCTAAGCTCTCCGCCATCTTTTCTACAACAAGGGAAGCGACTCCGCTTTCAGGCCCTTGACCGTGGTAGTTTCCCTTTGCTCAAAGTCTATGCAGACGACAGCAACGGTCGTAAAAACCAACAAAATGGCGGTCGTAAGTCGCGTTTTAGAGGAAGTCGTTTAAGAGAGGTCGTTTACATAGTAAAATGCATCTGTGCCAACAAATCCGGTCTCAAATGAGAGGTGGTCGCTTAACAGAGGGTCGTAAAATAGGGGTTTGTCTGTATTTGAAAGATAAGATGTTAGAGAACACGAAAATACCCATAACTCAAAATTGATTTTAAAAAAAGAAGAGATTTTTGACTTTTCAAGTCTATTGTGAGAAACTAGGTGAGTTACTTGATGTCCCTTTCATGGTGCTGGGTCTCATATACTATGGTGCCACAGCTGGGTTGTGTTGTGGGGTGTGGGGTGAGCGACTTGATGTCCCTTTCATGGTGCTGGGTCTCATATACAATGGTGCCACAGCTGGGTTGTGTTGTGGGGTGTGGGGTGAGCGACTTGATGTCCCTTTCACATATACTATGGTGCCACAGCTGGGTTATGTGGGGTGTGGGGTGAGGGACTTGATGTCCCTTTCATGGTGCTGGGTCTCATATACAATGGTGCCACAGCTGGGTTGTGTTGTTGTGTGTGGGGTGAGCGACTTGATGCCCCTTTCATGGTGCTGGGTCACATATACTATGGTGCCACAGCTGGGTTGTGTGGGGTGTGGGGTGAGGGACTTGATGTCCCTTTCATGGTGCTGGGTCTCATACAATGGTGCCACAGCTGGGTTGTGTTGTTGTGTGTGGGGTGAGTGACTTGATGTCCCTTTCACATATACTATGGTGCCACAGCTGGGTTATGTGGGGTGTGGGGTGAGGGACTTGATGTCCCTTTCATGGTGCTGGGTCACATATACAATGGTGCCACAGCTGGGTTGTGTTGTTGTGTGTGGGGTGAGCGACTTGATGTCCCTTTCACATATACTATGGTGCCACAGCTGGGTTGTGTGGGGTGTGGGGTGAGGGACTTGATGTCCCTTTCATGGTGCTGGGTCTCATACAATGGTGCCACAGCTGGGTTGTGTTGTTGTGTGTGGGGTGAGTGACTTGATGTCCCTTTCACACATATACTACGGTGCCACAGCTGGGTTGTGTTGTGTGTGGGGTGAGCGACTTGATGTTCCTTTCACATATACTATGGGGCCACAGCTGGGTTGTGTGTGGGGTGTGCGACTTGATGTCCCTTTCGTGGTGCTGGTTCACATATACAATGGTGCCACAGCTGGGTTGTGTTGTTGTGTGTGGGGTGAGCGACTTGATGTCCCTTTCACATATACTATGGAGCCACAGCTGGGTTGTGTTGTTGTGTGTGGGGTGATGGACTTGATGTCCCTTTCACGTATACTATGGAGCCACAGCTGGGTTGTGTTGTTGTGCAGGGGGTGTGGGGTGTGCGGCATTGAGGTGAATGAAACGGTGTCCCACCTGGAGCCGGGGCTCTACGTCTTCCAGTGCGGTGAGTTCACCCGTGGAGCGCTTTGCTGTTAATGCAGCGTTATCCTTTTCCCATCTTTTGTTGGCGTGCTCTTTTTCTCTTTTTTTATGTGTAACCGAGCTGTGTAACATTTTCGTCTTGATGTAAATCGAGATGTGTGAAGGTATAGTGAGAGTTGAAAATCAAACGCTTTGTTTTGTTTTCAAATCATGTTACTTTTAGTATACATGATGAGAGCCATATTTTTCGGACTATCAGGCGATTCTTTTTCCCCAGACTCAGACCCCTGTGCCTTATGATATGATTGATAATATAGTAAGGAAATTTAATAACAGAATATGAGTTTTGTGTATAATTTTGGGAGTGAGCCTTATAATCCGAAAAATATAGTAATCATGAGTTGTTCACCGTAATTTTCGGACTATAAGGCGATAAGTTTTTCTCCAATTTTCGACCTATGCGCCTAATAAACGAGGGCGCCCTATTACTGAACAAAATCATGAGAAGAGAGGGAACGATTGCCGCGTTCAGTACAGTCTACTGTGAGTCACAACATCAAAAGTTGTAACAAGTCGCCGATACGACGAATACTCACGTTAAAATGCTTCAAAATCCCAGTTATCGTCCGAGATACTGTCCAACAGATGCCACAACCCTTCATTGGATGTAAAAAGCATCGTTGTAGAGCTTAAAATGCCATAATTCTACCAGTTTTCGCGAAGAATTGTCCAAAAACAACAACCGCAAGTCGCAAAAACGGAAGTTTCGATTATTTGAGAAGGGAGCCAACTCTCGTTTATGACAACAATAATGGCGGTCGGTAAGCGTTTACAGGACGTGTACGTGCTTCAAACTTCGACTTTGTTTTGTGAGGTGTGTATAAACGAGGGCGCCTTTTACTTGGATTTTTTCAGATTTTTCTTGAAAATTGCCTTATTCGCCTTGTACACAGCAGCGCCTAATGAGCCGAAAAATACGGTATTATTATGTTTGAATTGTGGATTTAATTGAAAAAAAGCACACCCATAGCCACTTACAGGTGTGTTGTGTTGTGTTGTGTCTCTCTGTGTTCAGGTCATGTGTTCCACTTACAGGTGTGTTGTGTTGTGTTGTGTCTCTCTGTGTTCAGGTCATGTGTTCCACAAGTTCTGCGTCCCAGACAAAGACTGCCCCCTGTGCTGACGTCTTGACATATGCAGTCTGCTACCCGCCCCTTCCACCCTGTCTTTCCTGCTCCATCCGGCTGTTAGCAACAGTTATCTTTCTTTGCATCTTGGACGGAATTTGGCACTGATGATCGAATGATTGTTTTTGCTTTGCTCAGCAAACGTGTTCTTTTATAAAAATTATTTCAACAGTATTTTGTATGCTGAATCAACAGGCTTTTTTTGTGTGCATGGATTTCTCTTTCATTTATAACAATTGGTGATTGAAGGACAAAGAGAACAGGGGGGGGGGGGGGGGGGGGGGTAGGGTTAACTGTAAAAGCAGGAATGTGTGAGAGAAGGGTATGTGCATTTAGTTCATAGTGAAGAGGAAAGAACAGAGTGACTGATGGGCAGATTTGTCAGCATTGCAAGCTGTGGTGTTTGAATGTGTTCATTTATTTTTCCATTTCCACTGTCATTATGGGGAACTTCCTACTTGAGGAAATTATAAGCTTCCTTATGAAAGTGTTTAAAGGAAAGAAAAGCTGATGCATAACTAGTTGTTTCTGTTGTTGCTAGAATTCTGTTGGTGTGATGACAGTGGTGCTGAGTTGACCGTTTTATGTTGCTATGTTTCATTTTGATTTGTGCCTGAGGACTTCTTTTTTTGAAGACAAGTGGGAAACGATTAGGAAAAGAAATGTTGTTTATTTATTTAGGAAACTTTTATAGCGCATTACCTTAAAGCTCAATGCGCTTTACAAAAACAATTGAAAGTTAAAAACGAGCAAAAAATGTCATTCGCACACACACACACACACACACACACACTGAAACATGCAGAACATGTACACATTATACAAGTAATACACACTGCACACACTCTGAAACATGCAGAACATGTACACATTATACAAGTAATACACACTGAATAAAGAAAATTGAAGGCAAAAATGTACAGTACAGACTCCTTATCCATGCAAGCAATCAAAAAATTATTTTAACTAAGCATCATAAACATAAGAACACGCCATTTGCCTATCCACAAATTAAAAAAATATTTAAAAAGATGACTACAAAAGTAAAGCTTAAAAATAAAATAAAAAGAAGTAAAGAAGTTTTCATTGAATGAGGTTTTCTTCAATAAAAGTCCTTTTCCTGTTTCTTCTTCTGCTGCTCTTGATGATTTTTCATGCACTCATCGACAAGCGTTTGAAATGCGTTCCTGGTCTCCAGAGCAATTCCTTGACATTCCTCCATCATGTCACGAACTCCTTTGATGGCAGTGACCAATTTCTGTTGTTCGTCCGGTTTGGTTTGTCAAGCTGCTCATGGCGCTTTACAATAAATACATTTAACCAAACATCATCAATACTCATGCTCGCGCACACAAGCACACACACTGACGAACACAAATTATGATTTACACATGCATGCACACATATATACATGCATACATGCATGCATGCACACACACACCTATGCCTAAACACATACGCACATGCACACACACACACATATACACACACACACATATACACACACACACACACACGCATGCATGCACGCAAATATGTATGCATGCACAAGCACATGCCCGTGCACATTCGCACATGCACACACCCACCCTGTCTCCCACCTTTCCCATGCCATTCCTCATTCATGTCCGAGTAAATAATTTCAGCATTGAAGTACAGATCCGCCACATACCGTAGTCTTTCCACATGGGTTTCATGAACTCGGCTGTCACAATTGTTGTTTGACCCTGAGAGCCACAAACCCCAATGTGAATTTTATCATTCCAATGTTGATATTCACGCAAGGAGCTGAGCAAGTTGGAAAACTAGCTCGGGCAAAGCGTTCAGCTCGACGTCGCGTTTCTACAACTCTGCCATGCGTTTCTTCAACTCTGGTAAAAAATAAAATAAAATGGTAAAAGAATGAACACAATAGGACAAGGAGTAGGAGACATTGTTAATGTTCTGTTTGAACTGTAAAGGTGATTTTCCTTCGCATGTGAAGTTTAAAAATCAAACGAGTGCATATTGTCCGACATGAGATCAGAGGAAGGTGAAATTTGCTGAAAAATTCCTGGGGACCGGTGTAGGCCTAAAAAACCCTGATCCTGATCCAAGAAATGAACTTTAATGAAGTGGTTGATGGAAGTGGGCATCATCGGAACAGAATGAACATGCTGGATTGGCTTGTGGATTTGAGTGGTGAACATGCTGGATTGGCTTGTGGATTTGAGTGGTGAACATGCTGGATTGGCTTGTGGATTTGAGTGAACATACTGGATTGGCTTTGTGGATTTGAGTGGTGAACATGCTGGATTGGCTTGTGGATTTGAGTGGTGAACATGCTGGATTGGCTTGTGGATTTGAGTGGTGAACATGCTGGATTGGCTTGTGGATTTGAGTGGTGAACATGCTGGATTGGCTTGTGGATTTGAGTGGTGAACATGCTGGATTGGCTTGTGGATTTGAGTGGCAACTGGGACATGACTACTTCATTCATGCTTCCCATCCCCCCCCCCCCCCCCCCCCCCCCCCTCCCCTCCGCATTAGCATTTCTGAATGGATTTACACTTATCTTATATGTTGGCTTTAAAATTTCATGAAATCAGGACATTACCTGAAACATCTCATGTCTGATTGTGTTGAGGCAATGTCCATTCAAGATGACATATCAAATGTCATATATTTGTAAGGGAGAAACAGTGTGGTGTTTGTACCATTTCATATATTAATTTATAATATGGTACTATTTTGAAGCAACTTTGTTTCAAGGGAAAGGGCCAGTCATTTTGTTTAGAGTCATTGAAAGATGGAAAGCTCATAGTTTGGAGACATATCAGATACAGATATGAGTGTATATGTGAAATGTATTATTTATGGCCTTTATTGTCACTATTGATGGCACAGTATGAGAGAAAGAAGTTCTCTTCAGAGAAGTAGGCTTACATAAACAACTTTACAGTGTGTGATTTGTATGATTATTATGCATCCTTATTGAATTTTTGTGTTCACTGATCTCATCACTGTCAGTAAAGGCCTCCGCACACTAGCATCAGGCGTCAATTGTTTCTCAGAGCAACGCCTTGACGCGTTGACGCCTGCATCACAGCACACATTGTAGCAAGGCAGTGGTGTTCTCACACACGACTCTTGTCGCTTCGCCTCTTGTCGCGCGAACTTCCTTATTTGGAACGCAAGGAAAGATTACTTTAGCGTCAAACCTCCTTCTAGAAACAACAGTATGGCTGACCACGATGATTCGTCTTCTTCAGAAGATGAAATGTGTGTCATTGTTTGTGCTGCTTTATTTCGGGTTCGAGCAAGTCTGCCATTTTTTTTCTTCAATCAGAGTTATGGTCCTTCCGTCCGTTGTGATTGGCAAGTTTCACGATCTCTGCGATCTTGAGCATCAAAATTAGAGCCGGTTCTATTCTCGAGCAACAAAAAATTGCGCAGCTACGCATAAAAAATCCTGCCGCGCCGCGAATCTCTCACACGCAAGCGGCGCATCAAACTGCGCCTTACAGCAAAAAATCGCCGCGATCTCGAGATCTTGACGCTAGTGTGCGAAGCCCTTAATCAGTAAAATCTGTTCCCATTGATGTTTTGACATGAACTTTATCCTTGATAAAACATTGTTGAAACAACTGTTATCCTTTAAATATGCTGTGATAAGATTTCCGTTCTTAGCTGCTGATTTTCTGATTGACCATTTTGAACTTATAGTAGTTGAATCAATATTACTGTATTTCTCGGACTATAAGGCGATACTTTTTTCCCCAGACTCTGATCCCTGTGCCTTATAATGTGACTAATTAGTAAGAAAATATAATAACAAAATCTTCTTCTTCTTCTCGTATGTTAATAACAAAATCTGAAATTTGGGTAAAATCTAGGGGATGCATCTTATTCTTCTTTTCTTCTTCTTCTGCATTCCCAGGCCATATGGCCATAATGGGTAAGGTACATATGTGTCCGGTTTTCAGTTTTCACTGGTCTCCCCGCTGCGTACAGCCGACACATTCCGATTTCCGAGGAGCTTAAAGGAGAAAAAATTATTTGTAAGATTTTTTTTTTAAAAGGCAGGAGAATGGGCCAATAAGTCAGAAAGATAGTAGATGACAGAAAGCAAAGGAAAAAGGCAGAGTCAAAGAGAGTGACAGATTAGATGAAGTTACAAGCACAGAAGGTGGGGGAACTATTTTTACGAAAGACCCCCCTGGTATCCCCACAGGGAGATGCACCTTATACAAAGGTGCGCCTTATACTAAAAATAATATGGTACAAAGACTTGCTTCATCATTCCACGCTTTGGGTTATCTGCCCCACTATGCCTTTTCCTCTGTGTTGGCTGATGAATTTGGACATGTATTGTATGTACTTTTGCCATAAAATTACCATTTAGGTGTTCCTCCAAATGAATGCAGGGTCCAGAAATGGAAGTTCAGTTTAACGTCACGTATCGACTTTCGCCATGTACGACGGGCTGAACAAACCAACCAGGGTATAAACAAAAATTTATGTTCCTGAATCAGTCTTAGCCAAAAGGCAGAGAAGCGATCAGAATTGTTTTAGGGTCCAGCGAATTGTATGATGATATTTATTTTCTTGAAAGATAATTTAAAGGTGTTTTGGCAAAGTTTGATTTTTTTCATGCAAAAACGTGTTTTTTGGGTTGTTGTTTTTTTGCTGACCATCCTATTTGTTTTTGTGTTTGATGCGCCGCCTAATGTCCTTGCATTTAATTCATGTCAGAACCAATCAATGCAATGGAACTGTATTTTTGTGTTTATTTATTAGAGTAAACAAAGGATATTTCATTTGAAAATTGACTTTCATTTTCATCATATAGTAAAAAGCCAACTGTCTGTGTGTGTGTCTGAAACACGAAACGGGCCTTATAACTCTGCCGTTTTTCGACCGAATCGCTTCAAATTTGCTGTGAGCCCTAACGGGGCAACCATATCATTTGCGCGGTTTTGCAAATGCGTGAAACGCGCATCCGCCGGCCTCTCGGCGCCCGTATCTCCGGCGTTTCTGGGCCGATTGCCTTCGAATTTGGCAGGAAGATGACCAGGGCCGGGGACTATCCGTGTGCCAAACCGGAAGCGAATCGGTTCAGAAACGCGCGCGCTAGACGCCGCTTCAGGGGGTAGGTGGGTGGGTGGGGGTGGGCGGAGGGATGGTGGGGGGGGGGGGGCAGTGGAGATTACAAGGGGATGACACTACACGTATCTGTATTATTAAAAAAATCGGGACTTTACTGGTTTAGCACTGCCTCCGGGCATTGCCTCCAGTATTGTTCCCACAATCTTTGTATTTACAAATGCCCCACATGCCGAAAGGCCGAACTAAGTTGGCTTTCAGTTCTTTTTTCTGTTTTTGTCCTTTGCCAATCTACGATCGCAAAGGAGTAAGTTTTCGTTCAGGTTTGTTTCCTTTTTTTGTTTGTTTGTTGTTCTTTTCTATCTGTCCTAACGATCTCCCGAACCGCTTGACCGAATCACTTCAAATTTTGTGTGATGGTGTGTCCCTATGAGAGGAAGGCATCCGCACAAAACTTTTCGCCGCTCTGACCTTGACCTTGGCATATGACCTTGAAAACCCCAAATCGTTAAGGGGCCATAAGTTCCACACCGCAGGTCCTGGAGTCATGAAACTTGGCATGGAGGTACTTTCGCTTATGGCCGTTCTGATGATGGCGTACTGATGAAGGTCAACGTCAAGGTCAGGGAGATCGGTATGCCTTGAAAGTGGTATGGGTCTAATAATTGGGGGTTTCTGCCCCACGCATATCTTCCGAACCGCTTCACTGAATCGTTTCCAATTTTGTGTGGTGGCGTGTCACCATGAGAGGAAGGCGTCCACACATAAATTATCGCCGTCATGACCTTCACCTTGGCGTATGACCTTCACAACCGAAAATCTTTAAGGGGCTGTAACGTCCACACCGTTGGTCTTAGGGACTTCAATCTTGGCATGTAGGTACTTTGGCATATGTTTGTTCTGATCATTGCATACTGGTCAAGGTCAAGGTCATGGAGATCGGTAGGCCTTGAAAGTGGTAGGGGTCTAAAAATTGGGTTTTCAGCCACAAAAGTAAAAATATAATATTTCGCGGACCCGGTGAAACTGGTACTCAGCGTTACCGGTACTTGGCGTTACCTGTACTAGGCGTTACCAGGCGTTGCACTAGTGTTAATAACATTTAGATAAACAAACCATTTACAAGCAGTTGCAATTGATGCATAATTATATGGTGAATACTTTGAGCAGTGGGTTTGAATGATGTTATTGTGTACTTTAATTTTACATCTTTCCATTATAAATGATTCAGACGATATTGTGTGTGTGTGCGTGTGCTTGCGTGCATGTACATGATGCATACGTGCTTGCCATAAGTATGTATGTATGCGTGTTATATGTTGTGATTCATACATGTTGCATACGTGCTTGCCATATGTATGTATGTATGCGTGTTATATGTTGTGATTCATACATGTTGCATACGTGCTTGCCATATGTATGTATGTATGTATGCGTGTTATATGTTGTGATTCATACATGTTGCATACGTGCTTGCCATATGTATGTATGTGTGTTATATGTTGTGATTCATACAATGCCTAACGCTGTGATAGCTTTACTATTCATAAACTCTAACAAAACACTGGCACACAATTCAAGGCATTTTGACAAATTGTGGTTTATTCCCTGGGATAATGTCACATCATTTACGTGTGTAATAAACACGTAATATAAACATCTAGACAAACATTTCGTAATTCATTCCTTTTCATTATGTGCCACGATCTCTTTTTTTTTTACAACGCAGCCTACAACTGTAGTGATTGGTGACTGATGACACTTCCATTGACCTAATAGGATGGTTTGTATTACGACACAATAACTTAAAATATCAAGAGCACTGATACACTACAAACACTTGATGTATACGCATTTTGAAGCCCAGAAGACCACTTGGGGGCAACTCAGGGGGGGACACTACACAAAACGAAGGACGCAGCTTTGACAAGACTTGTGGTAATTTTGATACACAGGAATTGCTAGCTGATTATTTGTTGTTGGTTGTTTTTTCTTTATCACTCTATCCGAAATTAGACCTTTCATTTTCTGAAATGGGTTATTTTCTAGCATGACAAATTTGTTTTAAAAAATTCTTAATCAAAATCTGCTTCTTAAGTTTACAGCAAATCCTATAATTGAGCACATGTAAAAGAAATAAAAATCAATGTTAAAAGTGTCTTCAATCTGAATGACAGTCAAGGTTAACCCCATAATGTTTGTACAGCAATTCTCTTGCACCGGCATAAAATGACAAATAAAATGAGTTTAAAAACAATTTGTGGATCAGAATATTCTGTCAAATTTGGGTCTCCGGCAGTAAAAAAAAATAAAAAAAATGCTTTTTAAGTTTGTATAGTAAATTTCCACCAAATTTCATTCGAATCTTTTCTACAAACAAAAGCTAAAACATATTAACTTCCTTAATGGAGATTAAAAAAACAAGTGACGCGTATAATAAAATCCACACAACTTTATGCGGGGAGAACAAAAAGACGACTTTATACTGGTTCTGCAAGCATACTGTCAAAAGATATGTACACATTGGTGATAATAAATTACAAAAAATGAAAGTGTACACAGACATGATATTGTCCACCAAAGGTATCTGGAATTTTACGTTATCATTACATTTCACAACACTGATGTTTAAATGAAGGAATTCAGAGAGTATGCACTGATAAGCATAATTGCACATGTAAGACTTTCATGCATGAGTATTTTTTCCTCACGTCTATTTTATCTACATCATATCTGCATGCTTGCACACACAGAGTTTCTCTTCCTTTCTCTCTTGCTCTCTCTGTGTCTCTCTCTTTCAAACTCGATTACAATTAGCATTAACAATATCGAACTACATGAAGCATAAGTGCAGCATAAAAGAATGCAAAAAATATGCATGTAAAATACAGCGTGCATTGAGATTTTTCTCCCAAAGAAATCGCTTCTTCAAAGAATATATCGTCAGTGAAATTCAAAAACCTCACATCTCAATTTTGGTAATTTTGAAAAAAATGAAAGACTTTTAAAAATTAACCGCGTTTACCACAATTGATTAACTATGATGAATTGAGTGGTTCAAGACATTGCGAGTTTAGTCCTGCATTTTGTTAAAATTACTTTATTTTTTTTAATACTTGAAAAGAACAAACATACAAGGTTTTGCCCTTAACTAGATCTGAATTTGGGACTTGCAGGTTTTTCTTCCCTTTACACAACCTCATTTACCCTGGATAGAAAGTCGTTGGAGATACGAGCTTTTGGTGGAATATGGCGGGGAAAATTAGCTGACTATGTATCTAACTTTTTTTAAAAATAAATCAAGATACAAGGTTTTTGAATTTCACAGATATATTACGTAATCATAATTATACAGATTCTCATATTCCTTGTACATCCAAATTCCAATCAAAAATGCCCATAAACATAAAAATGCAGCAAGTAACAATTCAAACAATGTAAATGTGTGAGATAAGCAAGTTTAGCTATTAGTATGAAATAAATACATGTTCTTTCTTTGTCTGGATCAAAAACAACCATTCACCATTTCACTGTGCGAGTGTGTTTGTGCACATGAAACACAGATCACACGTGCCTCCCTTTCTATACAGTTTGCACCTGACTCACTTGAATCACATATACACACACCAAAAAGCAATACATAAATTCTTCTTCCGATCACTCAGTTTCCTGTCAATTATGAGCGCAGATGCTTCATGCTGCCGTTATGCGCCTAACTAAGAAATAGGCCCAACAAGTCCGACTTCGGCTGGAGGAAATCTTGTGGAAAGTGTTTCTTGAAAAAAGGCTGGAGAATGGACTGGTAAGGCAGAAAGATAGTAGATAACAGTAAGCAAAGGGAAAAGGCAGAGTCAAAGAGAGTGACAGATTAGAGGAAGTTACAAGCACAGAACTTCCAGAAGGTGGGGGAACTATATACAAAAGCCCCCCCCACGGGGGTATACACAAATGAAATCATGTTTAACATGTGGTTATCAAACTCTTCAACAAATAATGATAAAACAATTTTAGCTCGATCAGTTTACCATTTAACAAGATAAAAATACCCATAACCCCCAGACAAACTAAGCATCATCACCAAGTGTGTCCCAAATACTATTAAACGGACACAAGATGACCTCTTAATACATATACCCTCGAAGGAATGCAATGACTAAGAAACAAATTGTAACCATAAAAAAAAACCTGGTGAATGGAAAGAGATTCATGGAAGACCACAATTTAGAACTCCACAGCAGACGACTGGCAAGAAAGGTAGACAATTTCAAGCTCTAACCCATTATACTACAGTCCTCATCCTGACCCGACAGCACTGGTTGTAGAGAGAAAAACAACACTAACGCACAATACTAACAACAGCAATCAACACATAGTGCAAAAAGTAGAAGTGAAGCCAACACAACTCTAAAAATATTGTGTAAGATACCGACAGCTGTGCTCGCATAGTTAGAAACAAGAGAGAAAGAAAACAAACCAAAAAGGTCAATTTCAGCACAGTTTTTGACAGTCATTATCTTTCAGTGTTTTCTTCTGTTGTGTTGGCTTTTGAACCAGAGATTAAAGGATCCATATGTGTATGAGATGAACACCTCTCTGTCGCATGAAAAAAGGTAGCTCGTAAACATAAAAAGCTCGCTACTATGAGAGTCTGTATTTGCGACAACCACAAATTTCACTTTTTCTGTACTTTAACCATTTACCTAACCCTAACCCTATCCCTAGAAAAAAGTGAAATTTGTGGTTCATGCTCAATGTCGCAAATATACACGGTCGTAGGTAGCGAGCTTTTTATTTTTACGAGCTACCTATTTTCATGCGACACCCTCTAGCATAAGATTGTGTTCTGTGTTACAAACATACCCTAAAAAAAAACCCCATAAAACTGGTAAAGGAAACCGTTTTTATTTAAACCCATGTAAAAATAGAAAGACTCTGGGCAAGACACACATCCACACCTCTCTCTCTCCCTCTCTCTTTCCCACTCTCTCTCTCTCCCACTCTTTCCCTCCCTCTCTCCCACACACACACACACATACATTAAAACACAGATAAAAAAAGAGTTAGAAAAATATATTTAAAACACCCCAGAAAACATATACCCTGTGTTTTGAAAATTGCTTCCCAACCAACAGACAGAGAAAGCTATTATGTACATACCTGAAACCACAACCATTAATAACAAACATAGCACAGTACAAAAATGTTCCACATACCAACAGCTCAGACAGGAGATCTCAGAAACTTGAACAAATTTGAAAAATCGTGTCAAAACTTTCAGGGACAGAAGGCATGACAAATTAAACTAAAACTAGAAAACATTCATAAGGCTCAAACCCTGACCACGGTAGACAGAAGACTACCATACTTTACGGACTATAAGACAATACTTTTTCCCAGACTGAGACCTCTGTGTCTTATAATAAGACTACCATACTTTACTGACTATAAGACAATACTTTTTCCCAGACTGAGACCTCTGTGTCTTATAATAAGACTACCATACTTTACTGACTATAAGACAATACTTTTTCCCAGACTGAGACCTCTGTGTCTTATAACATGACTACCGTATTTGACGGACTTTAAGGCGCTACTTTTTCCCAGACTGGGAGTCCTACGCCTTATAATGTGACTGGTAAAATAGAAGAACTATAATAACAAAATCTGAATTTTGTGCAAAGTTTGGGGGGTGCGCCTTGTAGTAACAAAAAATATGGTAATAATATACTAAGAAAGTATAATAATGAAATCTGATTTTTGTGAAAAATTTGGAAGAGGTCGGGGCACCATATAATAAGATATATGATATAGTCCGAAAAATATGATGGTACTCTGGTCATAGTTAGGTTACAAAGAATCTGTTAAAAAAAACCTGCAAATTTCAAATTAGTCGAGTGAGAACAGACACCCCCACCCCCCTTAAAAAAATTGTTGGTCCAAGACCTGGCTACCTCAATCTAAACCCAAGTCAACCCCCTGAATTTTCTGTGCGAACACATTTGAATCTCAAAAAAGCTTTGGAAGAGATTTACAAAACCTGGATTTCTATCAATATTCACGACTCATGTCTCTGCACTCAGGCTTTCTTGCCAGGACACAAAATATCAACGTAAGAACTAGACATGATTAAAAAATTATGTATACATCTTCACGTCATGCACAACTATTCACAGTTACAGCATCACCATCATCAACTATCACTGATATGAAGTAAATAATCATATAACACGTTTCACGCTTGACAATCTACGCAAAAAGCCTGGTAACCACACTAAAATAATAAAATTATAATGTCCTAACTTCCAATGTCATAAAAATTCATACATCATTTGCACATCACAAATAACCAGTTCAAACATCTAGTTGACCATACTATTCATTCACGCACTACACCAAATCAGTAAAAACTGCAAGCGAAAATATATAATTTTCCATATCACATGAAGCTCAATCCATGAAACCAGTTCCATGTCCAGATCCTTTCAGACAAACACCACTTTACCCCTTGTCTTCTTATTTGTGCTGCATGCACTGATGCAGCCTTTGGAACGAACTGTTTGACGCCAATTCTTAACACCGACTGTCCTGTTGTCTTCTTATTTGTGCTGCATGCACTGATGCAGCCTTTGGAACGAACTGTTTGATGCCAATCCTTAACACTGACTGTCCTGTTGTCTTCTTATTTGTGCTGCATGCACTGATGCAGCCTTTGGAACGAACTGTTTGATGCCAATCCTTAACACTGACTGTCCTGTTGTCTTCTTATTTGTGCTGCATGCACTGATGCAGCCTTTGGAACGAACTGTTTGATGCCAATCCTTAACACTGACTGTCCTGTTGTCTTCTTATTTGTGCTGCATGCACTGATGCAGCCTTTGGAACGAACTGTTTGACGCCAATCCTTAACACCGACTGTCCTGTTGTCTTCTTATTTGTGCTGCATGCACTGATGCAGCCTTTGGAACGAACTGTTTGACGCCAATCCTTAACACCGACTGTCCTGTTGTCTTCTTATTTGTGCTGCATGCACTGATGCAGCCTTTGGAACGAACTGTTTGACGCCAATCCTTAACACTGACTGTCCTGTTGTCTTCTTATTTGTGCTGCATGCACTGATGCAGCCTTTGGAACGAACTGTTTGATGCCAATCCTTAACACCGACTGTCCTGTTGTCTTCTTATTTGTGCTGCATGCACTGATGCAGCCTTTGGAACGAACTGTTTGATGCCAATCCTTAACACTGACTGTCCTGTTGTCTTCTTATTTGTGCTGCATGCACTGATGCAGCCTTTGGAACGAACTGTTTGACGCCAATCCTTAACACCGACTGTCCTGTTGTCTTCTTATTTGTGCTGCATGCACTGATGCAGCCTTTGGAACGAACTGTTTGACGCCAATCCTTAACACCGACTGTCCTGTTGTCTTCTTATTTGTGCTGCATGCACTGATGCAGCCTTTGGAACGAACTGTTTGATGCCAATCCTTAACACCGACTGTCCTGTTGTCTTCTTATTTGTGCTGCATGCACTGATGCAGCCTTTGGAATGAACTGTTTGACGCCAATCCTTAACACTGACTGTCCTGTTGTCTTCTTATTTGTGTTGCATGCACTGATGCTGCCTTTGGAACAAACTGTTTGACGCCAATTCTTAACACTGACTGCCCTGTAGGACACGACAGTCACCAAAAGATTTGCCGCATGCCGAGGGCAAGCCATTCTGTCCTATAAACAAGTTCTGACACATTTTATTCCCAGAAAAGTCCCCCAAAGACGGAATGTGGCTGCCCACGTGGCGGAGTAATCAAAAACGGTCACACACGTAATGTTCTCATCTGTAGCTGATGCATTTCTACCAGTGTTCAAGCACTTCGGCTGTTGGGATGATCCCTGGAGTCTTTTAGCCAGGGTACGTCAACAACATTCCCAGAGAAGAAGTTCTTTTTACTACAATTAAATTATGAAGTTCAATGCAAAAGACTAACATAATATGAACATTATGCATGTGCTTACAGTGATTTATAGTCGGAGTCAAACCACATTCTGTCTTGCAAGTCTTCCCATCCATTTCTCAGTAAGCTTCTTTAGTTTTGTTCTCGACATAGTATATGCAACACCAGGAGTATGAAACACGAGCAATGTAACGCTGTCACACAGATGCATTAATTTGATCATCGTTATACAGACACATGTTAGGTAAATGCGGATATTTAGCATCGTATTATGTTATCATCATTATAATGAACATTCTGGCAGCAGCAAAGCTTAGTGCAGGCAATATAACATGATTTTGTATGCATATATGATTTTTGTGAATACATAACATGGTTAAAATGTACACAGACACACACACATGCACACACGTGACATGCAAACTCAAACACACACACATGCACTAACTCACACACACAGACAAAATACACACACACACACACAAGCTCTCTCTTTCTTTCTTTTACACATACAGACACACACACACACACACACATACACATACACTGACAAACAAATACACACACACACACACACACACACACACACAAAAGCTCTCTCTTTCTCTTACACACACGCACACACGCACACATACAGACCCATCCCTTTCCTTGGCCCCCACAATGTCCCCCACTCAAGCCAGACCCATCCACTTGCACTGCATCATCGTTCCATGGCCCCCACAATGTCCCCCACTCAAGCCACACACATCAACTTGCACTGCACCATCGTTCCATGGCCCCTACTCAAGCCACACACATCCACTTGCACTGCACCATCGTTCCATGGCCCCTACTCAAGCCACACACATCCACTTGCACTGCATCATCGTTCCATGGCAAGAGCTCAGCACCATGTGGACCCACAGCAACACAGGACCTGAGATCAGTTAAGGACGGCAGGGGATCGGGTCAGGTGGGGGGAAGGGAGGCGTGGTAGGGGAAGGAGGAAAAGAGGGGGAGGGAGGTGTAGTCATGGGGGGGGAGGAGGGGAGGGAGGTGTAGTCGGGTGGGTGGGGTGGGGGTGGATTGAGGGGGGGAGGGAGGGGAGAAAGGGGAGGTGTAGTCAGGGGGGGTGTAGTCGGGGGTGGGGGGGTGGGGGGGTGGGGTGTAGGGGGGGGGGGGGGGGGGGGGGGAGAAAGGGGAGGTGTGTTCAGGGGGGAGGGGGAAGGAAGAGGGGAGGGAGAGGGGGGTGTAGTCAGGAGTGGGTGAGGGGGAAGAGGAGGGGAGGGAGAGGGGGGAAGGTGTAGTCACGGGTGGGGGAGGTGAAGAGGAGGAGGGGGGGATGAAGGGGAAGGAAGAGAGAGGGGGGGTAGGGAAAGGAGGGGAGGAGGTGTATCAGGGGAAGTAAGTGGGAGCGGGTAGGGTTGGATGGGAGGGACAGGAGGGGAGGAAAGAGGAGGGGAGGTGTGGTAGGGAAAGGTGGAGGGGTAGGGGGGAGGAAGGGGGGAGGTGGGGAAGGGGGAAGGAGAGGGAGGATTGGGTGGGAGGGATATAGGAGTGGTTGGGGGAGGAGGGGGGGGTGGGGAGGGGTGGAGAGAGAGAGAGTTACTCCACAGACAGGTACTTGAGGGCCTTGATGCCGTACTTCTTGGACAGGTCTCTCTGGAACTCTCCTTTCAGGATCTTCAGGCACCTGGAAAGCACAACACAACACCCTTGAAACAGACACACCTTTTATACACATTGCCGCCCACTATCGTATAAAAATTGGTCAACTTTGAAGTGTTGGACTTAAGGGCCTGCTACACTACATATGATTCGCTGACAATGCTCCCCTCCCCCCCCCCCCCATGGGGATACCGGGGGGTCTTCCAAACAAATAAATCCCCTTCTGTGCTTGTAACTTCCCCTAATCTGTCTCTCTCTTTGACTGCCTTTTTCCTTGCTTTGTGTCATCTACTATCTTTCTGACTTTTTGGTCCATTCTCCTGCCTTTTTAAAAAAAAAAAAAATCTTCCATATAGTTCTCTCTTTTGAGCTCCTCTGAAATCGGAATGTGTCGGCTGAATGCAGCGAGGAGACCAGTGAAAACTGGAAAACGGACACATACGTACCTATTGTGGCCTTATGGCCTGGGAACACAGAAGAAGAAGAGGAAGAAGAAGCTGTCAATGATTGTGACGATGCAAGTCATGATTGACGTGAAATACTTCCGTCTAAAAATAATTCCACTACTTTCCCTCTATATACTACCAATACATGAATTTCACATGAATCATGACTCGCACATCGTCACAATCGCATCGCATTGACAGCGCATCGTATGTAATGTAGCAGACCCTTAACCAGTTGATCAAGGCAAGAAGCATCATGTAACAAAGCTGTGAGAACACAATTTGTAAAGATAAATCACAGGTGGTGGCGCTAAATGAACAAAAATGACAGAATTTGACCTGAAATGACCGAAATATCGAGTTTTTGTTTTCATTCCTCATGTGAAGAGACGTCTTTCGACTTACATCTCTATGTTTTGCACACAGTGAAATTATCATTTTACTGCTTGCAACTATGTGTTATTTGTTTGTTTGTTTACAGCTTAATTGTGCAAGTCTGTATGCTGGTGCGTGTGTGTGTGTGTGTGTGTGTGCGTGTGCGTGCATGTGCGTGCGTGCGCGTGCGTGTCTTTCTTTTTTCCTGACAGTGATTTTCAAACAAGATAGTGCTGCACTGGCTAGCTCTTTGTGCTGCAGCCTTGGAGACCAGGACTAGTTGGCCTCTGGTGATCCTCCACCCTATGGGTCACCACGGCCCTCGAGAGCACCTGGAAGGAAGGTGGCAGGGTGGTTAAGGCATTCACCTGCCACTAATTCAATGCCTGAGTGACTCAGGTTCTGATCCCAGCCTCGCCCTTTCTTTCTAATTTGACAAGAAAAGTCGAACTGAGCACAGAGTCCTTCAGATGGGGACTCAAAGCAACTCTGACCCACGTGCTTTACGCAGGTAAAACAACCCACAGCGGTGAAAAGTTGATAAGAGCAGGGAGAAGTCCTGCTGCCTGGTGTGAACCAAAATTGATGGTCTCTGTGACTAGAAAACAATACAGTACCATACCACAACGGCTGTGATGCCAAGGTTTCCCCGAGTCTCTGTGACTAGAAAACAATACAGTACCATACCACAACGGCTGTGATGCCAAGGTTTCCCCGAGTCTCTGTGACTAGAAAACAATACAGTACCATACCACAACGGCTGTGATGCCAAGGTTTCCCCGAGTCTCTGTGACTAGAAAACAATACTGTACCATACCACAACGGCTGTGATGCCAAGGTTTCCCCGAGTCTCTGTGACTAGAAAACAATACAGTACTATACCACAACGGCTGTGATGCCAAGGTTTCCCTGAGTCTCTGTGACTAGAAAACAATACAGTACCATACCACAACGGCTGTGATGCCAAGGTTTCCCTGAGTCTCTGTGACTAGAAAACAATACAGTACCATACCACAACGGCTGTGATGCCAAGGTTTCCCTGAGTCTCTGTGACTAGAAAACAATACAGTACCATACCACAACGGCTGTGATGCCAAGGTTTCCCTGAGTCTCTGTGACTAGAAAACAATACTGTACCATACCACAACGGCTGTGATGCCAAGGTTTCCCCGAGTCTCTGTGACTAGAAAACAATACTGTACCATACCACAACGGCTGTGATGCCAAGGTTTCCCCGAGTCTCTGTGACTAGAAAACAATACTGTACCATACCACAACGGCTGTGATGCCAAGGTTTCCCCGAGTCTCTGTGACTAGAAAACAATACAGTACTATACCACAACGGCTGTGATGCCAAGGTTTCCCCGAGTCTCTGTGACTAGAAAACAATACAGTACTATACCACAACGGCTGTGATGCCAAGGTTTCCCCGAGTCTCTGTGACTAGAAAACAATACAGTACCATACCACAACGGCTGTGATGCCAAGGTTTCCCTGAGTCTCTGTGACTAGAAAACAATACAGTACCATACCACAACGGCTGTGATGCCAAGGTTTCCCCGAGTCTCTGTGACTAGAAAACAATACAGTACCATACCACAACGGCTGTGATGCCAAGGTTTCCCCGAGTCTCTGTGACTAGAAAACAATACAGTACCATACCACAACGGCTGTGATGCCAAGGTTTCCCCGAGTCTCTGTGACTAGAAAACAATACAGTACCATACCACAACGGCTGTGATGCCAAGGTTTCCCCGAGTCTCTGTGACTAGAAAACAATACAGTACTATACCACAACGGCTGTGATGCCAAGGTTTCCCCGAGTCTCTGTGACTAGAAAACAATACAGTACCATACCACAACGGCTGTGATGCCAAGGTTTCCCCGAGTCTCTGTGACTAGAAAACAATACAGTACTATACCACAACGGCTGTGATGCCAAGGTTTCCCCGAGTCTCTGTGACTAGAAAACAATACAGTACTATACCACAACGGCTGTGATGCCAAGGTTTCCCCGAGTCTCTGTGACTAGAAAACAATACAGTACTATACCACAACGGCTGTGATGCCAAGGTTTCCCTGAGTCTCTGTGACTAGAAAACAATACTGTACCATACCACAACGGCTGTGATGCCAAGGTTTCCCTGAGTCTCTGTGACTAGAAAACAATACAGTACCATACCACAACGGCTGTGATGCCAAGGTTTCCCTGAGTCTCTGTGACTAAAAAACAATACAGTACCATACCACAACGGCTGTGATGCCATCGAGTTAACTCCAGGGATGTGAGAGGACCCAAAATAAAAAAGCTTACTGGATCCATGGGCCACCTCGGGCCCCCGGTGGGGACTGCGCGGTAGGAGTGTAAAGAGCATAAATGTGGTGTGTGTGTGACTGTGTAAATAAAGTGTAAAGCTCTATAAACAAGGTGTGTGTGTGTGTGTGTGTCATGTGTCTATGAGTATGTGAGTCAAGTGTAAACACTAGGTGTGTGTGTGTGTGTGACTATAAATAAGTATGTGAACAAAGTTTAAAGACTAATATTATGCATGTATAGATGAGTGTGTCACTGTGTGTTGTGTGTGTGTGTGTGTGTGTGTGTGTGTGTGTGTGTGTGTGTGTGTGTGTGTGTGTGTGTGTGAGAGAGAGAGAGAGAGAGAGAGAGAGAGAGAGAGAGAGAGAGAGAGAGAGAGAGAGAGAGAGAGAGAGAGAGAGAGAGAGAGATAAACTTAAGTATGTGAACAAAGTTTAAAGACTATACATGTATAGGCCTAGAGCAGCAGATGTGTGTATGAGACTTGAGTGTGTGTGTGTGTGTGTGTGTGTACATATGTGTGTGAGACTTAAGCATGTGAGCAAAGTGAAACTGCATGATGTATTAGCAGATGTGTGTGTGTGAGAGAAAATGATAGAGAGAGAGAGAGAGAGAGAGAGAGAGAGAGAGAGAGAGAGAGAGAGAGAGAGAGAGAGAGAGAGAGAGAGAGAGAGAGAGAGAGAGAGAGAGAGATGAAAAGGGGAAACTGTGCGTGTTTCTCACTCAACGAGTCATTGGAGTTTGAAGAAGCACCTTTGAAAAATTTCAAAGATAACGCTTAATTCATGCTTCGAATCTTCACATTGTCATGGTCCTTTTTTTTTTTACGTGGTCAAACACAGCAGCCTTTCCTCCTGTCTGCATAGCTGCCCATCACAATCAACTTTCCCGAGGTTCCGATTCAACTTTATTGATGAAATCGCTGACAGACACGTATCTTAATGACCTCCACAGTTTCATCCATCCAAGCCCAGTCAAATTTGTATCGGCATCCTTTGTCGGTCTCCTCGATATTCACATCGATAGTGCGATGAATAGTTTTCACTGTTGCGGATAAAACAATCGCTCAAGATCACTCGCCTGCACCGCCATCGAACAAACGCCAAGCGTATGAGAATCGCGCAGTCATTGGGCGAAATTGACCAATCACAAAGAAGCTTACGATTTTCAGGCAAGGGAGAGTACAACGAGCTAAATTCTGCTTTCGGGTTGTTTGTAAGCGTGCGGGAACGTCGGCGAAATCGATCGTCATTACGTTTTTTTGTTTTCGTTTTTTTTTTTTGGGGGGGCTTTCCCGAATAGAAAAAGCGCATTTACGCGTTTACGCGTAACTCTCACATCCCTGTAACTCTCTCAGCACTGGCCAGTTGCTTCCCCTTACAACCATTTAGGACGGGCCATTTGACTAGGTTCGAAAACCCATCACCACAAAAAAAGTTATGAAAAGTTATGGACTGATATTTTAAGATAAGATTACTAACACCATGCACTAAACGATAGTAAAATATCAGATTGCATACCTTCGTCATTTGTCTCCTATTGACGAAAAACAGCTAACACATAGAAAGAAGGAAAATTTCACATTCAGATCTTTGACCCCCCTCTACAACCAAACCTGAATGTAAAGTCTGCAATGATTGGTTGATTTCAAGAGATGCAACGTCAAAGCAAACCGAAAACAGGTTATGACGTCGCACTTGAAAGCTGGTTACACGCCAGAAATCCAAACCTCTTCAAAACTCTCATGAGCCGGATCCGGGCCATTCGTCCTAAACGGTTGTGCGAGCCATGAGCCGGAGCCGGCTCATTCATCCCGAGTGTGTTAAAGAAGACGTACAAACGAAAAAGACAGAAAAGACAAGAAAGGAATGAGGCCCTCACTTTCTGTAGCTGGAGCTGGACCTGAACTTGGCGATGTCGAAGCTGGGGGCATGAGGCATGTGAATGATGAAGGCGTTTGGCAGAACCATGAACTCGTAGCTGAAAAAAAGAGAAAAAAAGAAACACTAAAGCTTGACCAGTATGTGTGCCATGCGAGGCAATGCACCCTTAATTGCTAACAACATGCAGTGGAAACCTGCTAACAAAAAACAGGTACAGACAAACCCCTATTTTACGACCCTCTGTTAGCGACCACCTCTCATTTGAGACCGGATTTGTTGGCACAGATGCATTTTACTATGTAAACGACCTCTCTTAAACGACTTCCTCTAAAACGCGACTTACGACCGCCATTTTGTTGGCGACCGTTGTTGTTCTGCATAGACTTCGAGCAAAGGGAAACAACCACGGTCAAGGGCCTGAAAGCAGTCGCTTCCCTTGTTGTAGAAAAGATGGCGGAGAGCGTTGACTTTGAAAAAGTGACTTTGGACGAGTGGAGGTGATTAAAAGAAGTCGGCAAATGAAACTGTAATACATCGATTGCACAATCCTATGGAGTTGGAAAGACCCAAATCCATGTCATTGTATGTGTGCATGAAGAAAAGAGTATGAACTGTGCTGAACTTTTTTTTTCTACGGCTGCCAGTTAAAACCTCCGTCATACGACCCCTCCAATTTCAACCCATTTTTTCTGACTTTTTGGAATTCTTAAAATAGAGGTTTGTCTGTACCACAAAAAATTGCATTTTAATTGACAATAAGTTTATGGTCCGAAATGAATCCTTAGTTAGGTCAAAATCTAAACAGACCGGCTTCCTCAAAATAGAATGCTAAAGCTTTCTTCTTCTGCGGTCCCAGGCTATAATGGGTGAGGTACGTATGTGTCCGTTTTTCAGTTTTCATTGGTCTCCCCACTGAATTCAGCCGACGCATTCTGATTTCGGAGGAGCTCAAAGGAGAAAATAATTTGCTATATTTCTTTTTAAATAAAGGCACACACACACAAACACTGACCCCTTGGCATCTAGCTCCATATGGGACACCTTGTTTCACACACACACACACACACACACATGCACACGCACACACGCACACATGCACACGCACACACGCACACACACACACATGCACACACGCACGCACACGCACGCACACGCACGCACACGCACGCACACGCACACACACACACACTGACCCCTGGGCATCCAGCTCCATGATGTGGGAGACCTTGTTCCAGCCGAAGCCCATGAAGCGCTGGTCAAACAGGGGGATGTCACGGTGCACCACCACATAGGGCTCAAAGTCATGCTCCCACGACACCTGTCACAGCAGCAATGACCAATCAACACGACACCTGTCACAGCAATGACCAATCAACACGACACCTGTCACAGCAATGACCAATCAACACACCTGATACAGCAGCAATGACCAATCAACACGACACCTGTCACAGCAATGACCAATCAACACACCTGATACAGCAGCAATGACCAATCAACACACCTGATACAGCAGCAATGACCAATCAACACACCTGTCACAGCAGCAATGACCAATCAACACACCTGTCACAGCAGCAATGACCAATCAACACACCTGATACAGCAGCAATGACCAATCAACACGACACCTGTCACAGCAATGACCAATCAACACACCTGATACAGCAACAATGACCAATCAACACGACACCTGTCAGCAGCAATGACCAATCAACACACCTGATACAGCAGCAATGACCAATCAACACACCTGATACAGCAGCAATGACCAATCAACACACCTGTCACAGCAGCAATGACCAATCAACACACCTGATACAGCAGCAATGACCAATCAACACACCTGATACAGCAGCAATGACCAATCAACACACCTGATACAGCAGCAATGACCAATCAACACACCTGATACAGCAGCAATGACCAATCAACACACCTGATACAGCAGCAATGACCAATCAACACACCTGATACAGCAGCAACGACCAATCAACACACCTGATACAGCAGCAATGACCAATCAACACACCTGATACAGCAGCAATGACCAATCAACACACCTGATACAGCAGCAATGACCAATCAACACACCTGTCACAGCAGCAATGACCAATCAACACACCTGATACAGCAGCAATGACCAATCAACACACCTGTCACAGCAGCAACGACCAATCAACACACCTGATACAGCAGCAATGACCAATCAACACACCTGATACAGCAGCAATGACCAATCAACACACCTGATACAGCAGCAATGACCAATCAACACACCTGATACAGCAGCAATGACCAATCAACACACCTGATACAGCAGCAATGACCAATCAACACACCTGTCACAGCAGCAATGACCAATCAACACACCTGTCACAGCAGCAATGACCAATCAACACACCTGTCACAGCAGCAATGACCAATCAACACACCTGTCACAGCAGCAATGACCAATCAACACACCTGATACAGCAGCAATGACCAATCAGTTCAGCCCTGCACCCTGTCCAGGATGCTGTTGATGTTGGCTTACCCTGGCTAAAAGACTCCAGGGATGATCCTTAAGGGCCTGCTACATTACATACGATTCGATTCACTGTCAATGCCATGCGATTCTGACGACTTGAGTCATGACTTGAAATTCATGTATTGGGTCTACTTGAGTATACAGAGCGAAAGTAGTAGAATTATTTTTAGACAGAAGTATTTCACGTGAATCATGACTGGCATCTTCACAATCGCATCGCATTGACAGCGAATCATATGTAGTGTAGCAGGTCCTTTAGTGACCCAGTGCGTAGTTTTTAGCCTCAGTCACAGATGTGTGTCAGACTTAACAGTAAGTAACACTGCACTTCACTGTTCAGACGGTGCAGCTACCCTTGTGCCCAATCTTTTTACATTTTTGTGAGCAGTACTTCTTACCGTCTCTATCCCAATTCAGATGCAGCAGACCCATAATCATGGAAGAGTCCCCCAAGAGTTTACACTTCAGCAGATGGTGCATGTTCAACTGGACCATCACTCAATGCACAGTTGTACTAACTATTGTGTGCATGTTCAAATGGACCATCACTCAATGCACAGTTGTACTAACTATAGTGTGCATGTTCAACTGGACCATCACTCAATGCACAGTTGTACTGACTACTGTGTGTATGTTCAACTGGACCATCACTCAATGCACAGTTGTACTAACTACTGTGTGCATGTTCAACTGGACCATCACTCAATGCACAGTTGTACTGACTAATGTGTGCATGTTCAACTGGACCATCACTCAATGCACAGTTGTACTGACTAATGTGTGCATGTTCAACTGGACCATCACTCAATGCACAGTTGTACTGACTACTGTGTGTATGTTCAACTGGACCATCACTCAATGCACAGTTGTACTAACTACTGTGTGTATGTTCAAATGGACCATCACTCAATGCACAGTTGTACTGACTGTGTGCATGTTCAACTGGACCATCACTCAATGCACAGTTGTACTGACTACTGTGTGCATGTTCAACTGGACCATCACTCAATGCACAGTTGTACTGACTATTGTGTGCATGTTCAACTGGACCATCACTCAATGCACAGTTGTACTGACTACTGTGTGTATGTTCAAATGGACCATCACTCAATGCACAGTTGTACTAACTACTGTGTGTATGTTCAAATGGACCATCACTCAATGCACAGTTGTACTGACTACTGTGTGCATGTTCAACTGGACCATCACTCAATGCACAGTTGTACTAACTACTGTGTGTATGTTCAAATGGACCATCACTCAATGCACAGTTGTACTAACTACTGTGTGTATGTTCAACTGGACCATCACTCAATGCACAGTTGTACTAACTACTGTGTGTATGTTCAACTGGACCATCACTCAATGCACAGTTGTACTGACTACTGTGTGCATGTTCAACTGGACCATCACTCAATGCACAGTTGTACTAACTACTGTGTGTATGTTCAACTGGACCATCACTCAATGCACAGTTGTACTGACTACTGTGTGTATGTTCAACTGGACCATCACTCAATGCACAGTTGTACTGACTACTGTGTGTATGTTCAACTGGACCATCACTCAATGCACAGTTGTACTGACTAATGTGTGCATGTTCAACTGGACCATCACTCAATGCACAGTTGTACTGACTACTGTGTGTATGTTCAACTGGACCATCACTCAATGCACAGTTGTACTAACTACTGTGTGTATGTTCAACTGGACCATCACTCAATGCACAGTTGTACTAACTACTGTGTGTATGTTCAAATGGACCATCACTCAATGCACAGTTGTACTGACTAATGTGTGTATGTTCAACTGGACCATCACTCAATGCACAGTTGCACTGACTAATGTGTGCATGTTCAACTGGACCATCACTCAATGCACAGTTGTACTGACTACTGTGTGTATGTTCAACTGGACCATCACTCAATGCACAGTTGTACTGACTAATGTGTGTATGTTCAACTGGACCATCACTCAATGCACAGTTGTACTGACTACTGTGTGTATGTTCAACTGGACCATCACTCAATGCACAGTTGTACTGACTACTGTGTGTATGTTCAACTGGACCATCACTCAATGCACAGTTGTACTGACTACTGTGTGTATGTTCAACTGGACCATCACTCAATGCACAGTTGTACTGACTAATGTGTGTATGTTCAACTGGACCATCACTCAATGCACAGTTGCACTGACTACTGTGTGTATGTTCAACTGGACCATCACTCAATGCACAGTTGCACTGACTAATGTGTGCATGTTCAACTGGACCATCACTCAATGCACAGTTGTACTGACTAATGTGTGCATGTTCAACTGGACCATCACTCAATGCACAGTTGTACTAACTACTGTGTGCATGTTCAACTGGACCATCACTCAATGCACAGTTGTACTAACTACTGTGTGTATGTTCAACTGGACCATCACTCAATGCACAGTTGCACTAACTACTGTGTGTATGTTCAACTGGACCATCACTCAATGCACAGTTGCACTAACTACCGCTCTGCTTAGGGTGTGCATGTTCAAATGACGCAACCAATTATTTATTTCCTTTTGACGCACTGACATCAACATTTGGAAAGTAAATGATTGCGTCATAGTGCAACTGCTAGTGGTGCAAAAGAGATGCACCGTGCATGCATGCACGTTAAATAATGCCTGTAGTGTACTGAGTGAACTAACAAACCACTCACAGGGTAAGGTGTGGTGGCAGTCCCCCATTTGACGAAGTTTGTCGGGGCGTGTCCCCTGGGCCAAACATGGTACCTGTAACACAAAATCATCTCTCTTTTACTGAACTCAATTCAAAACTCTTCTATTTTGCTCAATTCAAAACTCTTCAATTTTGTTCTTATGCAAACGATGCTCTGGTTGCAGTCACGTCACACACACATACACAATACAAATTCACAATATCAGCACACGCACATACACGAACAAACACGCACGCACACACCTAGTACAGTACTATTGTGAATGTGAAATTCACACAGAGCCACACATCCATGAACGAAACCCACGCCTGTGTTCAAAATTAAAATAAAGCATTGTAGGCAAATACCAGGAAGAATCTCTGTTCAGTCCTGTGATTGGGCGTCATATTGTACAGATAACATTCTGAATCTTCTGATGCAGTCCTCATGTCTTTTCCTTGTATTTTCAGGGGCATGTGGGAATTGTCCTAGGCGCAAATTGTCTGGGTACAAATGATCCTAAAGCTGAATTGTCCTAGGAGCGAATTGTCTGGGTACAAATGATCCTAAGGTGGAGTTGACAAATGATCCTAAGGTGGAGTTGTCCTAGGAGTGAATTGTCTGGGTACAAATGATCCTAAGGTGGAGTTGTCCTAGGAGTGAATTGTCTGGGTACAAATGATCCTAAGGTGGAGTTGTCCTAGGAGCGAATTGTCGGAGTACAAATGATCCTAAAGTTGAGTTGTCCCAGGGGCAAATTGTCTGGGGTACGAATAATCCTAGGGGCGAAGTGTCCAGGGGATTAATTATCCTGAGACGAATTGTGCAAGGGGCGAATTATCCTGGGAATGCGCAATTGTCCTAAGGGATGCGAATTGTCCGGAGTCCAAATTATCCCAGGGGGGAAATGTTCAGGGGACGAAATGTCCTGTCAGTGTGGCCAAGGTCTGACCTGAAGGTGAACAGGGTTCCCATGTCCAGCATGGATAGCAGTTCGGCCTTGGACTTGGGGAACTCCAGGCGGTAGCGCTGGGTTTCAAACGCCGGAACCACCAGGGCCTGTGACACACCGTACAACGTTTCTTCAATTATTGTTTGTTTCATTTTTGTTATCGATGGGTTTTTTCCATTGTCAATATTACCAGTAAACTAGAACATGATTTCTTTAAAACCAAATCTTTCTTTTCGACATAAGCATGTAAACTAGCCCATCACTGATCTTTTTTACTCTGACTCCATCATTTCAACTCATTTTTGTTAATTCCGTTCCTTTTTTGTGTGCAATCACCACCCATAAAACCCAATCCAAAGTAGTTTTTTAGCCCTTCTTTTATTGTAGTACAGCAATTTCAAGGTCTTTCCCTAACCATAACCACAACCAGTGAGAATCTGTCCGTGTGAAAGGAAACAACTTGGAACAAGTACTTGGTTTATACAATATATACAGCATTTTTCGGACTATTACTTAGTATAAGGTGCACCTTATTATAAGGTAGCTACCCACATTTTAGCTAAAATGCAGATTTCGTTTTTATAGTTCCTCACTATAAGTCATACTATCTGAGGCTGGTCTCAGTCTGGGAAAAAAAGTGTCGCCTTACAGTCCTTAAAATATGGCAGCTCTCTGGGAGACACCAAGAACAGTCAGAATGTGGGGAATTTGTGGGCTGAAAGACCTTTTTCTCTGAGCCGATGTCCTTCATGGTGGAAGCCTTCTTGAGGTACCCATACAGGCCATACATGGGCCCATCACTGACCTTTGGGCCCATCAGTGACCTTTTTTTCTGGGCCCACCACTGACCTTTTTCTCAGGGCCCACCACTGACCTTTTTTTTCTGGGCCGATGTCCACTCCATCATGGCGGATGCCTTCTTGAGGTACTCGTACAGGCCATACACTGACCTTTGGGCCTACCACTGACCTTTGGGCCCACAACTGACCTTTTTCTCTGGGCCCACCACTGACCTTTGGGCCCACCAGACCTTTTTCTCTGGGCCCACCAGACCTTTGGGCCCACCACTGACCTTTTTCTCCGGGCCAATGTCCATCATGGTGGAGGCTGTCTTAAGATACTCGTACAGGCCGTACAATGGCCCATCACTGACCTTTGGTCCCACCACTGAACTTGGGGCCCACCACTGACCTTTTTCTCTGGCCCGATGTCCATCATGGTGGAGGCCTTCTTGAGGTACTCGTACAGGCCGTACATGGGCCCATCACTGACCTTTGGGCCCACCACTGACCTTTAAGCCCACCACTGACCTTTGGGCCCACCACTGACCTTTTTCTCCGGGCCAATGTCCATCATGGTGGAGGTCTTCTTGAGGTACTCATACAGGCCGTACAATGGCCCATCACCGACCTTTGGGCCAATTACTGAACTTTGGGCCCACCACTGACCTTATTCTCCGGGCCGATGTCCATCATGGTGGAGGCTGTCTTAAGGTACTCATACAGGCCGTACATGGGTCAATCACTGACCTTTGGGCCAATTACTGACCTTTAAGCCCACCACTGACCTTTTTCTCCGGGCCGATGTCCATCATGGCGGAGGCCTTCTTGAGGTACTCATACAGGCCGTACATGGGCCAACCACTGACCTTTGGGCCCACCACTGACCTTTTTCTCCGGGCCGATGTCCATCACGGCGGAGGCCTTCTTGGGGTACTCGTACAGGCCGTACATGGGCCCACCACTGACCTTTGGGCCAATTACTGACCTTTAAGCCCACCACTAACCTTTTTCTCCGGGCCGATATCCATCATGGCAGAGGCCTTCTTGAGGTACGTACAGGCCATACATGGGTCCACCACTGACCTTTTTCTCTGGGCCGATGTCCATCATGGCGGAGGCCTTGAGGTACTCGTACAGGCTGTACATGGGCCCACCACTGACCTTTGGGCCAATTACTGACCTTTAAGCCCACCACTGACCTTTTTCTCTGGGCCGATGTCCATCATGGCGGAGGCCTTGAGGTACTCGTACAGGCCGTACAATGGCCCATCACTGACCTTTGGGCCCACCACTGACCTTTTTCTCCGGGCCGATGTCCATCATGGCAGAGGCCTTCTTGAGGTACTCGTACAGGCCGTACATGGGCAGGAAGTCGATGTCGGACAGGAAGACGTAGGGGGACCTGACCTGCTCCAGGGCCACGTTCCGCAGGTAGTTCACAGGGTAGAATTGCTGCAGGGAACAGAGCAGTACATCACAGTGCACTTCTGTTGGCTCCAGTGGGGAAAAACAACAACTAGAGGGGTAGTTATTTGCTTCAACGTGGGCCTCAAGTACTTATTTCACAGGCAGGGTTTCTGAAAACGTAGAGATTGTGTGTATGTATGCACTAGAGCTCTCAAATCACCCCCCAGAATCTCAAACCATGCGTGAGATTTATCCTTTAAAATGTAACCCTCTTACATTTATTCCGCCCCAAACCACCCAGCCGGAAGTTGCCTCTGTGTATTCAAACCACCCTAGTCTTGCCCCCACTCTGAGACCCTGTCTGATAGCATTTTTATCACGCACTAAGTTCTGGCTTGTTATACACACACTATGATGGAGCTTCTCACTCGCAATGAAGTGATAGTAACTGTATGGCGCTCTGTGTGCTTCAAAAGACAGATTTTCCTGAAAATGTGTGAAAAAAAGGTGAACACTAGAAGAAGTTTTTCTGTAACAAATGTGAATGCAAAAGGGTTAAAGTAGGTGGTGAGATGACGCATTAAAACGACGATTTGTGGGTTAATACTGTCATTATTTTTTCAGTAAACCAACTATGTTGCAGTTACTTCAACCATTTGCTGGTCCAGTCTATGCTGCTGCCACAACAGTATGCAAGCTGAAGTTGCTAGTCTATACTGTCCCAAAAAAGAAATGCATAAACTTGTAGGCCTAGTCGAAATTTCATCTTAATTAAAATAATTAACAGAAAATCACACAATGCGAAATTCTTATTAAAATTTGACATGGTAATAGCTGAATGTATGGAGAGTTCATATGTATCCTCAAATCATTCAGTCAATTGATATCCTTGGGTGTGGGGGCTGTCAAAACAGTAGGGTGTGACCGCGCTGAACAGCAACAAGTGCCTGGGACACCATTGGCATGAGACTCGATCAGATGGCGGATGTCTTGCTGTGTGATATCCCACCATTCTTGCTGTGCATTCAACAATTCGCGGTGATTCGCCGGCACATCTTCTTGGCCGTGCATACGTCTATCCAGTTCAACCCAAAGGTGTTCTTTAGGATTCATTTATGATAACATGGATGGTCAGGGAGGCATGTGGAGGTGATTGTCGATGAGCAACTGGGTGCCGAGTCGCACAGTATGAGGGCGAGCATTGTCCTGAAGGAACACAGCGTTAAGGTCTTGCAGAAGAGGGAGGACGTGAGGACACAGAATGTCCTTAGGTATTACTGGGCAGTTAGGCGTCCTTGCACCAGCACTAAGGGGTTCCCTTTCATAGACCTTTGAGAACAAGGTGCTAACTCTGTGTTCACGAAATGTCATGAGATTCTATCCATGCATGGCACATGGGCATGAAAAAAATCGCTTTTTTTACATTTTAGGCACTCTGTGCGCATGCGCATGTGCAGAGAGAAACACTGACAGTGATCATGACAAGGACCACTGGGTGAACACTTCCAGTAGTTTGGTGGATATGCGTGCAGCAATACAATGACGGAAACGACCTTTGAAAAAGTATGCGTTTCTTTTTTTGGACAGTATAGATCTAAAATTATTCAAGATCATGCAGAAAAACCTAATAATTGAAAGCTCAATGCTCATTGGCAGACCATTTTCTCAGTATCCAATAAAATCACTTCATACACATGTTATTCCTTTGATCAATATGGCTCTGCAGTCTGGCAAGTGTAAAAGAAAAAGTAGGTTGTTACGTGAACAACAAAATGAAAAAGCAGTGATCAAGCACAAGAAAAATGGAGATTGCCCATGTTTAGATTCAAATAATTGGACAAAATCACCTGGCTGATATCTTGTTTTCTGAATGTAAATCAGAGGTACAAGATTAGTCTAACCTCTTAATAACTTTGGACCCGTGTGTGTGTGCATGTGTGCATGTATGTGTGTGTGTTTGTCCGTGCATGCGTGCATGTGCACACACACGTGTGTCAGTCTCTGTGTGTGCGTGCGAAGGAAGTAGGGTGGAGTTTCTCCCTTGTTTCGTCCTTACCCTTTAAAATTTGAAACTGGGGGTAAAAATACCCCTGAGAACTCTAAACAGGGGGTGAGTGTACCCCTTAGGAGAGGAGAAACCCAGAAACCCTGACAGCGATGAATTAGTGGGTATGAAAATGAAACCACAGAACTTATTTCCTTACACAACTTGAATCACAACAAATAACGTAAGTTAGGAACCAAAAAACGGTTCTTGCAATTGAAAACTGCACACGGCAGCTGTGCTGATTTGTATACCGAGTGATGGATAACGGTTTGTTGTCTTTGTTGTGCTTCTTGATTTCTAAGAGCACAATTTTGTGGAGCTGAGCAGAAGGGTGGAAAAAAGGTTGGTCAAAGCGGAAGAAACTCTGCACAAAATAGAATGGTTGGCAGGTCTGAGAGACTTATGAATGAAAAAACAAAGAAGACTATTTTCTGTTCACATTCTATAAATTATAAATAAAAAGACAAATAAACTATTTTCTGTAACATTACATAAAATTAAAAAAAGACAAATAGCAAAATTTGGTAAACCTCTCCTAAATTTGTTCCTCCCAATACAAGATACATGACACTTTTCATGTCCTTAGAACGCAGTACAGTGGAAGCTCAGTATTGCGACCGCTCTACAGACTGGCCAAAACTGTCCGCAATTGTGAGGTGGTCGCTATACTGAAGACTCTTTTAGCAATGAATAAGAAGGGAAGAGACTGAGTAAAACTGTCCGCAATTGTGAGGTGGTCGCTATACTGAAGACTCTTTTAGTAATGAATAAGGGGGGAAGAGACTGAGTAAAACTGGCCGGATTACTGGGGTGTCTGAGATACTGAGGTGCCCGTTAGGCGGGGTTCCACTGTATCGTATCAGAACGAAGAAGAGGGGCAGTGGGTGGATGCCTCGTGCCTCCATACGGGGAGCTGGACGACCCCCGCCCCCTCCACCAGTCTCTCCCCGTGGGGGGTCTTTCGTAAAAATAGTTCCCCCACCTTCTGGAAGTTCTGTGCTGGTAACTTCCTCTAATCTGCCACTCTCTTTGACTCTGCCTTTTCCCTTTGCTTTCTATCATCTACTATCTTTCTGACTTATTGGCCCATTCTCCTGCCTTTAAGTTTAAAAAAAAAAAAAATCTTCCAAATAATTTTTTTTTCCTTTGAGCTCCTCCGAAATCGGAATGTGTCGGCTGTACGCAGCGGGGAGACCAGTGAAAACTGAAAACCGGACACATACGTACCATACCCATTATGGCCATATGGCCTTGGAATGCAGAAGAAGAAGAAGAAGGAGGAAGAAGAAGACTGACCCCTTCCCTGTAGACGATGTGGTAGCCGATGTTCTTGCGGGCCATGAGGATCTCTGATCCGATGGCGTAGCGCAGGAACTGCTGAGCCTCGGCGTCGGACATGTACAGGGCGATGCTGATGGGGCCCTCCCAGTGGCGGCAGATCATCTCCAGCATCTGCAGCCGGTCCATCGACAGCTGGGCCACCAGTGTCACGTCGTCATCCGTCGGCTGAAAAACAACAACGCATCACACCTTTCAGCAACACATTTCTCTGCTGTCACAGATCTGCTAGGTTACCACTTCAGCGTCACGTCGTCATCCGTCGGCTGAAAAACAACAACGCATCACACCTTTCAGCAACACATTTCTCTGCTGTCACAGATCTGCTAGGTTACCACTTCAGCGTCACGTCGTCATCCGTCGGCTGAAAAACAACAACAACACACCACACCTTTCAGCAACACATTTCTCTGCTGTCACAGGTCTGCTAGGTTACCACTTCAGCGTCACGTCGTCATCCGTCGGCTGAAAAAAAAAACAACGCACCACACCTTTCAGCAACACATTTCTCTGCTGTCACAGATCTGCTAGGTTACCACTTCAGCGTCACGTCGTCATCCATCGGCTGAAAAACAACAACAACACACCACACCTTTCAGCAATACATTTCTCTGCTGTCACAGGTCTGTTAGGTTACTACTTCAGCATAAAGTCCTCATCCATCGGCTGAAAAAAACACCCAACACACCATACTTTTCAACGACACATTTTTCAACGATACAGGTGAGTTCGATGCACCAAATCCCTCTCTCTCCTGAAGTCGTAGCAGTCGTCATCATTAGCACTGACCTGATAGCTGTAATCCAGGTAATACAGGTGTGTTCGATGCACCAAATCCCTCTCTCTCCTGAAGTCGTCATCATTAGTAGCAGCACTGACCTGATAGCTGTTCCAGGTAATACAGGTGTGCACCAAATCCCTCTCTCTCCTGAAGTCGTCATCATTAGTAGCAGCACTGACCTGATAGCTGTAGTCCAGGTAATACAGGTGTGTTCGATGCACCAAATCCCTCTCTCTCCTGAAGTCGTCATCATTAGTAGCAGCACTGACCTGATAGCTGTAGTCCAGGTAATACAGGTGTGTTCGATGCACCAAATCCCTCTCTCTCCTGAAGTCGTAGCAGTCGTCATCATTAGCACTGACCTGATAGCTGTAATCCATGTAATACAGGTGAGTTCGATACACCAAATCCCTCTCTCTCCTGAAGTCGTCATCATTAGTAGCAGCACTGACCTGATAGCTGTAATCCAGGTAATACAGGTGCGTTCGATGCACCAAATCCCTCTCTCTCCTGAAGTCGTAGCAGTCGTCGTCGGTCAGTTCAGCCAGCAGGTCCTGGCTGCGGGCGGCCTCGTCGTCCCCACCACCTCCACAGTCAAAGAGCTCCCTGCGCAGCAGGTTGCCGTCGTACTCCAGGAAGGTGAGGTACATGTTGCGGAAGAACTCCACGTGCTTGTTCTTCACCTTCAGCTTCATGGGCGAGTTCCAGTGAATGATCTGTAGCACAGGCATATAGCAGTATATCGTCTGTGAAATTCACAAACCTCGTATCTCGATTTTTTTAATTATATATAGTTAGATACATAGTCAGCTCTCTCATTTTTCCCGCCACCTTCCACCAAAAGCTCGTATCTCTAACGACTTTCTATCTGGGGTAAATGAGGTTGTGTAAATAGAAGGAAAACTCGTAAGTCCCAAATTCAGATCTACTTAAGGACAGAAAACCTCGCGCGCGGGCGCGCGGGGGTGGGGTGTGGGGGGGTGGTGGTGTGTGGTGTGTGTGTGTGTGTGTGTCTGTGGTGTGTCTGTGTGTGTGTGTGTGTGTGTGTGTGTGTGTGTGTGTGCTTGTGCCGGGAGTGCATGTTATTTTTGTGTGTATGTTGTGAATATTATGCTGTTATTTCATGCTTGTGAATTGTGTGACAATGCATATGTGCATTAGGCCTAGTAGTAGTAGTAGTAGTAGTAGTAGTAGTAGTCACAGCAGTTGTTGTTGCTGGTTGATATGTGTATTGTTTTGTCTGCTGATGTTATTGGATTTGTGTTTCATGTTTTTATTCCATTTCAATTTTGTGTAAAGCGCCCTGTAGCCTACATAGTAGGATGGGCGCTATATAAATTTTCCTCATTATTATTATATTATTTTCAAGTATTAAAAAAAAAAAAAGTTGTTTTAACAAAATGCAGGACTAAATTCGCAATATCTTGAACAACATATTCATCATAGTTAATAACTTGTGATAAACGCGGTTAATTTTTAAAACAGTGTTTTTCATTTTTCTCAAAACTACCAAAATCGAGATACGAGGTTTCTGAATTTCACCGACGATATGGAGGATGCAAAGGAATATGCGAAAGAAACCAGCTAACTCAGAAACTGTTACCACAAAAAAAGGGTAACTCACAACAACTGTTGGTCACAATTTTATGGACAGAACTTTTTTTTCTCTCAAAATATTGACTATCTCATAATAAAATATCAGACCCTTAAATTTCGACTTACTGGACACCAACTGTAATCTCAAGCATTAAATTATACACTAACCTTACACCAATTTTTTCTTCTTCTTTTTTCTTCAAAGAGTGCGTAAATGTGTCAAATAAATGTGGTGCACTGGTAGTGTCGTGGACTAGTGGCTGGGAGGTCTTGGGTTTGAATCCCATCAGAGGTGAGGGGGTTTTCCGGTCCTAGACCGACTTACACCTACCCAAACTAAGTGGCTACGGGCTCAATGGGAAGACTGAAACCACACAGTTGTGCTTCGTCTAATAGGAATTGTTCGGAAATAATTAAGGGGAGTAATTTCATGGTGTGTGGGAGTGATCTTGCCTAATTCAATTGGTGAGCTGGACTGTTATTTTGGATTCTGACTTACTTTTGGATTCTGTGACCTGACAAACCACGGTGTGGCTGCGAGTTGAGGCTCGAAATGAGATGGGAGCAAATTACTGTACGGCCCTGGGACAAAAAAAGAAAAGGAAGGGTTACCTTTTTGAGGTCAGAGACTTGACTGGAGCACTGTTCGCTGAGAGTGTTCTCACTGAACTGGACGTTACACTACAACACTGATAATTCAGTTACCTTGAGGTCGGAGACTTTGCTGTAGCACTGTTCGCTGTGTGTGTTCTCGCTGAGCTGGATGTTACAACACTGATAATTCTGTTACCTTGAGGTCGCACTGCTCGCTGCGTGTGTTGTCGCTGAGCTGGACATTACAATACAACACTGATAATTCTGTTACCTTGAGGTCGCACTGCTCGCTGCGTGTGTTGTCGCTGAGCTGGACATTACAATACAACACTGATAATTCTGTTACCTTGAGGTCGCACTGCTCGCTGCGTGTGGTCGCTGAGCTGGACATTACAATACAACACTGATAATTCTGTCACCTTGAGGTCGCACTGCTCGCTGCGTGTGTTGTCGCTGAGCTGGACATTACAATACAACACTGATAATTCTGTTACCTTGAGGTCGGAGACTTCGCTGTAGCACTGTTCACTGCATGTGTTCTCGCTGAGCTGGACGTTACACTACAACACTGATAATTCTGTTACCGTGAGGTCGGAGACTTCGCTGTAGCACTGCTCGCTGTGTGTCTTCTCGCTGAGCTGGACGCTAAACTACAACACTGATAATTCTGTTACCTTGAGGTCAGAGACTTCGCTGTAGCACTGTTCGCTGCGTGTGTTCTCGCTGAGCTGGACGTTCCATTGGCAGGGCAGCTTGTACACCAGGTAAGGGTTCTGCTTGATCACTGTGTTGAAGATGTCCTGGCACACAACGTTTCACACTATGTTTTATAGCTAACTGGATCCCCCGCGACTCTTTCAGAACAAATAGTTCCACCACCTTCAGCGATTTATGCATAGAGTATGATAAACACTTAAACAATAGACCTGACTAAGAATTGAGTGGAATGAATGCATGATGAATGAGATGTTGTTGTTTTTAAAGAAATCTTTACATTATCAAGGGTTAAACCTGACGATTTTTAAAAAAAGGAAAAGGGGCTGCCTAGGCCCCGGCGGGGTATAGGGGGCAGAGCCCCTACTGAGGTGTCAGGGGGGCGTTCACCTCTTGGTCAACAGGAAAACATGCTAACTACGCGGTTTGCACTTGGCAAACACGGACCAGCAAGCACTTCCATTTCCGCTAAAGCAAAACAGAAACCCGTTTCTATGCGGCAATCAGGTTTTCGCTTACCGCAAAGCCGTTTTTACCTGTTTTTAATTATATTTTTGTTGTTGAAAATTTTTCAAAAACAAATTTCAGTCTGTACCGATTTTTCAAAAAAAGGATTTCCTTCCTCAGAAGGAAGCAGTTTAAGCCATGCATTATGAAGGTAAAGAACAAAACTATTGTATTTGGCTCTGGTTTCTTTACATTGAAGGATACTAAAAAGGCTATAAACTGAACGGATTGTGTTTTATTGACTACAAGACTACACTTTTCTTCCTTAGATCTATGCACATTATAATACAGCTTATAATTTACAAAGAAACCATTCATGACAAACTAAATTGTTGTTAAATCGTGGGGGTGCGCTTTCTATAGTAAAGCACCTAACAGTGAAAGAAAAACCAACCAGTAAGCAATAAATAACAATCCATAGATAAACAGATAAATAACACTCCATAGACAAAGATAAATAACACTCCATAGATTAACAGATAAATAACACTCCATAGATATAGATAAATAACACTCCATAGATAAAGACATAAATAACACTCCATAGATAAATAACACTCCATAGATGAACAGATAAATAACACTCCATAGATAAAGAGATAAATAACACTCCATAGATAAAGTTAAATAACACTCCATAGATGAACAGATAAATAACAGAGAAGCCACGGACCTGGTCGGCCAAGGACACGGCCAGCATGCTCATGAGCTCTTTCTCTGCGATCAGCCTCCACACCTGCATCCAGTTCAGCTCACGCAGCATCCTCAGGTCCAGCAGGATCACGCCCGTGTTGAACCCCCGACCCTGTGCCGTTCAAATGACACCATCATCATCATCATCATCATCATCATCATCACCCTGCCAACCATCATCCACAGCACAAAAGAAAGATAGTAATCCCCGACCCTGTGCCGTTCAAATGACACCATCATCATCATCACCACAGCACAAAAGAAAGATAGTAATCCCCGACCCTGTGCCGTTCAAATGACACCATCATCATCATCACCACAGCACAAAAGAAAGATAGTAATCCCCGACCCTGTGCCGTTCAAATGACACCATCATCATCATCATCATCATCATCATCATCACCACAGCACAAAAGAAAGATAGTAATCCCCGACCCTGTGCCGTTCAAATGACACCATCATCATCATCATCACAGCACAAAACAAAGATAGTAATCCCCGACCCTGTGCCGTTCAAATGACACCATCATCATCATCATCATCACAGCACAAAGCAAAGACAGTAATCCCCGACCCTGTGCCGTTCAAATGACACCATCATCATCATCATCAAAACAGCACAAAATGACACCATCATCATCATCATCAACAGCACAAAGCAAAGATAGTAATCCCCGACCCTGTGCCGTTCAAATGACACCATCATCATCATCATCACAGCACAAAACAAAGATAGTAATCCCCGACCCTGTGCCGTTCAAATGACACCATCATCATCTCTCTCATCATCACAGCACAAAGCAAAGACAGTAATCCCCGACCCTGTGCCGTTCAAATGACACCATCATCATCATCATCACAGCACAAAACAAAGATAGTAATCCCCGACCCTGTGCCGTTCAAATGACACCCATCATCATCATCATCACAGCACAAAGCAAAGACAGTAATCCCCGACCCTGTGCCGTTCAAATGACACCATCATCATCATCATCACAGCACAAAACAAAGATAGTAATCCCCGACCCTGTGCCGTTCAAATGACACCATCATCATCATCATCACAGCACAAAGCAAAGACAGTAATCCCCGACCCTGTGCCGTTCAAATGACACCATCATCATCTCTCTCATCATCACAGCACAAAGCAAAGACAGTAATCCCCGACCCTGTGCCGTTCAAATGACACCATCATCATCATCATCACAGCACAAAACAAAGATAGTAATCCCCGACCCTGTGCCGTTCAAATGACACCATCATCATCTCTCTCATCATCACAGCACAAAGCAAAGACAGTAATCCCCGACCCTGTGCCGTTCAAATGACACCATCATCATCATCATCACAGCACAAAACAAAGATAGTAATCCCCGACCCTGTGCCGTTCAAATGACACCATCATCATCTCTCTCATCATCACAGCACAAAGCAAAGACAGTAATCCCCGACCCTGTGCCGTTCAAATGACACCATCATCATCATCATCACAGCACAAAACAAAGATAGTAATCCCCGACCCTGTGCCGTTCAAATGACACCATCATCATCATCATCACAGCACAAAGCAAAGACAGTAATCCCCGACCCTGTGCCGTTCAAATGACACCATCATCATCATCATCACAGCACAAAACAAAGATAGTAATCCCCGACCCTGTGCCGTTCAAATGACACCATCATCATCTCTCTCATCATCACAGCACAAAGCAAAGACAGTAATCCCCGACCCTGTGCCGTTCAAATGACACCATCATCATCATCATCATCATCATCATCACAGCACAAAGCAAAGACAGTAATCCCAGACCCTGCATAGTTCAAATGACACCATCATCATCATCATCATCATCATCACAGCACAAAACAAAGATAGTAATCCCCGACCCTGCGTAGTTCAACAAAGTGACACCATTATCATCATCATCATCATCACAGCACAAAACAAAGATAGTAATCCCCGACCCTGCGTAGTTCAACAAAGTGACACCATTATCATCATCATCATCATCATCATCACAGCACAAAGCAAAGATAGTAATCCCCGACCCTGCGTAGTTCAACAAACTTACAAAGTGACACCATTATCATCATCATCATCATCATCACAAAGCACAAAGCAAAGATAGTAGTTCAACAAACTTACAAAGTGACACCATTATCATCATCATCATCACAGCACAAAACAAAGAGAGTGGTACAGGCGGAAGTGCAATTCACATTGCACAAACACTCCAGGAAAGAAAAACAGATTCATAATGTACGGTTGTGTGTTGTTGTTGTTGTTGACTTACCCTGGCTAAAAGACTTCAGGGATCATCACAACAGCCGAAGCACTTGAACACAATGAGTGTGACCGGTTTTTTATTACCCCACCACATGGGCAGCCACACTCCGTCTTCAAGGGATTTGGGAGACTGATGATGTTATGCTAGGAGCTTGTCATGGCTAAAGACAATCCCTGCATATCTATGCATAGCATAACAACATTTTGATGTTGCCTTCATTTAATAGCCTATGTCAATTGGTCTGACACAGCTTTAAGTTTAAGCCAAGGTGGAACGTACGGTTGAAACTGAAGAGACATGAGACCAAAACAAAGTTGTAGAAATTTAAGAAAAACAGTCAAA
>CM065701.1:42145746-42173246 GCA_017654935.2 Phymorhynchus buccinoides
CAGGGTCGTTTTTCTTTTTCAGTCTCTTGCGGCCTAGACACTGAATGCGGCTTTATCATTGTTTTTTCCAGAATGTTAATAAAATTCAGACAACAAAATTAGACAACTGAATTTAGACAACAGTGCGCTTTGTAGTCCGGAAAAAACGGTAATTTCCTTATCACCATATTCTACTTGAATTAAAACACCTGAATTCTATTATCTTTACCTTCCATGAGCAGAAATGAAAACAAATACGATTGACAAAGACCATGCAAGATGGGGTTTTTTAAAAATATTAGTGGTTTAAAACATTGTTCCTAAAATAATCGACTTAAATCCTTTGAAATTTCAAGGTTGGGAGTTTTTAAAAATAAACTTTTACATGTAAATTTACAAAAACGTGCAAGCATAGAAAAAGAAACTGCCAAGGCAAAATACTTTCATTTTTAAAGTTTTACATATTTTCCTTCTTAAAAGTTTTGAAAACTGAGCTTCTAAAAATGTTGACACAAGTACAAGAGTCAAATGGCTTGTACCCACGTGTCGTCATATCCGGCCACAAGGAGCGCGCCTTATTATGGGAGACCGCCATCTTAGTCAGTAACTTTGTTTGAAAAATGCCCGATCGATGCTGTTTACACACAAATCTGACTAAGATGGCGACACTTCCGTTGGAAGGGTCGAGATGCGCACGCAGGTGGGGGGGAGCCATTGCCAGGTCACTAATGGACTACAGTGCACAGCTTTAATTCAAGCACAACCAATTAAAAGGCGCACCCTCCAAATTTTACGCAAAATTCAGATGTTGTACATTCTGACGTATTATTAGTCATTATAACGCACATGGGGTCTTAGTATTACTGTTTGGAGAAAAAAGTATTGCCTTTTTGTCCGTAAAATATAGGTACCTTTCTGTTTCATGGAACACAAAAAAAAAGAATTTTGGGTTGAATTCTATCAATTCCTTTAACTGATATGGCGTACCTTCAGCGATGCTCCAGGTGTGGAAGAGCTTGGTGAGAATGATCTGGGCGATGGTGTCGGACAGGAAGTGGAAGTGCAGGGGGTTGCGTCGGTAGAAGAGCACACTCTTGATGAGCGTCACCACGTCGCGGGTGGCGTTGTGGCCCGCGCACACAATGGCCACGTTGATCACCTGCACCCACAGCCAACGCTTACAATGGGATGGGACAGACTCCACAGTTATTGTTCTGTGCGTTTCCCTAGAGTTTTTCCCCCCACAGTTAATGTTCTTTGAAGTAGCAAGGGCTCCAATGGACCAGCCGCATATTAGGAAAATGCACAGGGATGTAGTAACAGTAAGTCATTTGACGGTGCGTAGAATGATCCAATTCAGCCATCCTGCTACAACAGACAGTACTCCATTTTTTACCATAAAAGAAGCTAATTCAATCAACAACAGCAGACCACAATCACATTTCTCTTCACAAAAGACAAGAAGTAATAATATTTAACAAGAACATTGTACCCCTATCGACCCCCCCCCTCCAATTCACAAATGGCAATTTGATGATAAACAGAAATGAAAGATAACCTTGGCCTGTCTTAGATTATTATTCTATGTGTGTGTGTGTGTGTGTGTGTGTGTGTGTGTATGTGTGTGTGTGTGTGTGTGTGTGTGTATGTGTGTGCATGTGTGTGTGTGTGTGTGTGTGTGTGTGTGTGTGCGTGTGCGTGTGTGTGTGTTCGTTCTTTAATTTAACGTCTATCCACCTTACAGTGATCTTAGACAAAAAGAAGAGACATGCGTGTGTGTGTGAGTGTGTGAGTGTGTGTGAAGAAAGTGAAATATCACTCAATAAATGGCTACATTCCGTCCTCTTCTCACCTCACATTTGGGCACATCAGGCTCGGCGTTCAAGCACTTCATTTTGCTGGAGTCGTTGGCCGCTGCCAGAGTCATCTGAAGACGCAGCAGTTCGTTCTGTGCTTGACTGCAACATCACATGCAGCATTTCGTCACACAAGATAAACAACAATTTCGCAAAGAAATACATAAATGAAATAAATCAAATTACGGAAGCACACTTTTTTATGCTTCATATTTTTAGATAACTGCACGAGATGAACTTAGAATGTACCTAACATTCTTGTCAAACTACATGCAGTGTATATTTGCTCCATGTTTCTTCTTTGTTAATTTCCCCCCAAAAAAAACATCAAATGGCCCTGATATTCATTTTTGAAAAATAATGCCTTTAAGTTTTGCAGCCTTAGGGATTTGTTGACATTTCATTTGGAGACTTTCGTTCAGGTCAGTCCTTCAGTCCACATGGCTGAGTATGGGCAAGCATCTCCATTATAAACAAATTCCAGCCCAGCTTTCCAGAAAATAGCAGTTGGATCATCTCTGTTACTTGGAGGTCACAATCGGACACATAAAAACCACATATGATTGAAAATTATGGGTGGACCTGGTACTGCACTCTGCAGTATCTCCAAGATCGACCCACTATCTTTACAATAGACGATTTTCGAAACAAAATTAAGAGAGAGCACTTTGTGAAAATTAGAGTTGATTACCTCGACATACTCAGTCAAAACCATAGCAACAATGGCGGCATGGTGTCGAAGCTTGAAACCGCAGGATGCGAGTCAGCGACTTGCAAACATTTTGTTTAAAAACATGAGGGGTGGCCAGTATCCACAAACTGATAGAACTTGGAAAATGTGACGTAAAAATATAAATGACATCAATTTTAGAATGATGCACAGTGTTCTAAGTGATGTAAGTCTACTCAAACACACAAGGTGAGAGTTGGGGATCTACCTGACGGCAAAGTAACTTCCCATGTTTGACCGATTGAATTAGGCAAGATCACTCCCACACACCATGAAATTACTCCCCTTAATTATTTCCGAACAATTCCTATTACATACAGAAATGTACCTGTACTACTAGGTCAGAGGATGATAAACTCTTTTTGTTCCTCACCGTCGGAGATAACTGACCAGCACACGATAGTACACCTGAGGACCTCTGACAGAACACCAAGGGAACAAAGAAAGAAGGACTCAAGGAGAGGCATCGGTTTACCTGAGCTCCTTGTGTAGCACCACGTTCTGGTTCTCCATGTCTCTCAAGCGCTGCACTATTCTGGATTCCAGCAGGCTGGCTTCTAGCTTTTCTGAACTGCCGGAAAACCCATCTGAAACATGACAAACCAAGGTTAGTTGCAGGCAGAAAGAAACATTATTTACATAAATCAGTTGTTTAACGTTCTTCTTTTAAAAATTTTAATTTTCACTTTCTGAAATATGACAAAACAAGTTTAGTTACAAAATACAGAAAAATACTGGTTTGCTGAGAGGCCATGCGTAAAATGTAGTCCAGCATAATTTGCTACTAGACATAGAGACTGAGGTATTCTGTATAAAACTTTATCAAATGTAATGTCATTTGCTAGACACAGAGTCTGAGGTATCTTGTACACAACTTTATATTCTTTGTGTGTGAAAGATTAGACTTTTCACAATTCTTCCCTTTTTCAGTTTGGTAACTTGTACAGAAAAGACTTGGAAATGTATGCTTTTGTAGTCTGTTTAATGGTTTACTAGCGCAACGCCTAGTACTGGAAATACCGAGTACTGGTAATGCCTAGTACTGGTAATGCTAAGTACTGGTAATGCTGAGCAGCAGTTTTTCTGGGTGCACGAAACATTATATTATTACTTTTGTGTCTCTCCTTCTTTCTATCTTCTTCTCTGATCCTGTTGTACTCTCCACCGCACCCCTCCTCCACAATCCGGAGTTATAAGGCCCGTTTTGTGTTTCAGACACACAGACACACACACACACTTGCCTTTTTATTATATGATTTAACGTCCTCCGCCCCGGAGCAGGCAGAGAGAGAGACAGACAGACAGGCAGAGAGAGAGAGAGAGAGAGAGAGAGAGAGAGAGAGAAAGAGAGAGAGAGACAGACAGACAGACACAGAGTCCGTAATAGTAAATACAAAGATGGTGGGAACAATACTGGAGGCAATGGCCGGAGGCAGTGCTAAACCAGTAAAGTCCCGATTGTTTAATAATACATATACGTGTAGCAGCAAGAAGAGTGATCCATTCTTCTTGGTAGCAGTAACCACACTTCTTTTCTCACCCCGTCAATGCGAATGTCGGGTCTGGTTACGCTGTGGTTTGTGGAAAAGTGAAGCGGCGTATATCGCGCGCGTTTCTGAATCGATTCACTTCCAGTTTGGCACACTGATAGTCACCGTCCCCGGTCATCTACCTGCCAAATGCGAAGGCAATCGGCCCAGAAATACCGGAGATACGGGCGCCGAGAGGCCGGTGGATACGCGTTTCACGCATTTGCCAAACCGCACAAATGACACGGCCACCTCGGTTGGGCTCATACCAAATTTGAAGCGATTCGGTAGAAAAACGTCGGAGTTATAAGGCCCGTTTTGTGTTTCACACAGACAGACAGACACACACACACACACACTTGCCTTTTTATTATATGATTTTTAGAACATATTTGCTTCATTTAAGAGATGTACAAAAAGGACGTGCTTTTATTATTTTGTCTGCTTCAGGGGTTTAACTTTTCTTCGTCCGTTATTACCTTTTTCCTTTCATTCATTTCTTCCTTCGTCCATTCCTTCATTTATTCTATGTGCTTTGCAAGCCACGTTGAGTCAAACATTTGAACTGTCATAAACTAATAAAGATGGTGGACAATAAACTGAGTAATAGTAATACCCATGTGAAAGAAGTTGTTCGCACCTTCATTGGAAGCAGAGTGTGTGGTTGTGATTGTACCAATTCATGAACACTAGCAGACTTTACACAAACACGTCCCCCGCTACACTAAATACTGGAATTCTCTTCCAGCACATATCAAGTTGGCATAACCTTAATCAGTTCAAAAACCTCCTTGATAAAGACCCCAAGCTGCAACAATTAAAATCTGAATATGATTAACACATCTAAAAGCGTCCTAGTCATGCCAATCATGAAATAGAATAGAAAAAAACACATTAAGACTAGAGGCCATGAGGCCTAGTTATCCTCATTCTCTGACCTGACCTGGCCTTTTCCTTCTTCTTCCAGTAATGTCTGCCTGCTGTTTATCAGCATTTTTTTCCCTTTTCCCCACCCACCTCTCTTCTGCTTTTGCTTGTTGCTGGAAGTGGGGCCTGTTCCTTCCCGGCTGAACTGGGGGGTTTAATGGTCTTAACCCAGTGCAAGCACTTAATCCTTTATCTTTTTACCTGTCCGGGACAGTGTTCCTCTTCTGTCTAAGGCCTAACTTTTCAGTTTCTTCTCAGGCTTTGAGCCTTTTCTTCCAGCATAAGTGGTAGAACCTCCCAGTTCCATGGCAAAATAATCAAAGTGTTGATTGTGGCCACGTACAGCAAAGAAGAAATAATCAGAAAGAACACATTAAGACTAGAGGCCACGAGGCCTAGTTGTCCTCATTCTCTGACCTGACCTGGCCTTTTCCTTCTTCTTCCAGTTTTCTTCTGCCGTTTATCGGCAATTATTGACATATGATCTGTGTGTGTGCACACGTGTGCGCGCATGTGTGTGTCTGCATCTGCATCATGGTATGTCGCCAGAAACCATTCTGGCCTATATACCAACGGAAGACTTTGCGGAGAACATAAACATATAATAAAAATAATAAGAAGAATAAATAATTTTTAAAAAATTAATGACTTGCAAAAGTTGCTGGTTGAGACGAGAGGCGGTTCTTGTGTGTGTGTGTGTGTGTGTGTGTGTGTGTGTGTGTGTGTGTGTGTGTGTGTTTGTGTACATGTATGTTAATCAACTTAGTCACTTAGTGTGTGCTTCTCAGGTCAGGTCAGGTAGATCAGGTCAGGTAGATTAAGACGACTAGGCCTTGCGGCCTCTCAAGCGTCTTTTCTTTTTTTTCTTTTCCTTTTTTGGGGGGTTGGCACAGCTGTGACGGTTTTGGTAGACTATTCGTCGTACTGGTATTTTAATTTACTAAGGTTTGGGTCTTTGTCCAGGTTTTTGAATTTGTTAGTATCAGGTGCAAGTTTTGTCTGAGCAGGAAGTGCGTTCCAATAGTTAGTCACTCTGTTACTGAAAAAGTGTCTCCTGATGTTAGTTCTACTATACTGTGTTAGTATTTTTAATTCATTTCTAATCTTTGAAAATTTTTAAATCTGAAACAAACTTTTGTTAGTATTGTCAGGACCATTAAGAATTTTATATACATTAATTAGGTCACCACGAATTCTTCTGTATTTCAAGGATGGTAGATCAAGTTTGTGTAGCCTTTCACTATAATCAACATTTTTAAGAACTTTTATTAATTTAGTAGCTCTCCTCTGTACACGCTCAATTGAAACTGATTGTTGTTTAAGATATGGATTCCAAATTTGGTTCCCATACTCCAGATGTGGTCTAACCAAACTTTTATATAAGTTAATGAACACATTATTATTTAGTCCTGTAAAAGTTCTCCTAATTAACCCTAACATTCTATTAGCTTTAACAGCTGTTGTAATATGTCTATCAAATTTCAATTTAGAATCAAATATAACTCCCAAGTCTTTTTCTTCTACACAAGTATCTAATACATGTTTATCTGTGCCATGAGATATTTCATATTCTCTTAGTGGATTATTCAACCCTAAATGCATTATTTTACACTTATTTGCATTAAAATATAGTTTCAATTTTTCTGACCAGTCAATAAGTTTGTTTATAATTATATCATTCTGTAACACATTTGATTTATCAGAAGAATTATAAATTTTAGTATCATCAGTGAACACTTTGCATACGCTTTGTACTTGATCAAAGTCATTGATAAAAATAGTGAATAAAATTGGGATTAAAAAAAAAAAAGTAAAATGCTTCCTTGTGGTATACCACTCAGTATGTCAGTATTTGATGATAGTTTATTTCCAACCCGTACTTTCTGTTTTCTGCCTGTCAAAACATTCTTTACCCATGATAAAATGTTGCCCATTATGCCATATAATCTTAATTTCAACAAGAGTCTTTGGTGAGGGACGGAATCAAAGGCCTTTCGAAAATCTAAGTATACTATGACAATTTTTGACATAGTCGAAGGCTTCTTTATCTTCTATGAGTTTAGTAAAATCATCCATAACCTCAACTAGTTGTGTCATACAAGAACGTCCGCTTCTAAAACCATACTGGCAATCTGAATGCTTCCAAGTTCCACATCTCATTGTTTGCTAAAATAAAGGACAAAAACAAACAAACACACAGACACCAGAGCAGAGAGTGAGGACGTACCTTCGGCAGTGAGGATAAAGCGCAGCATGTACATCACTGGCACTGCCCCCATGGCCAGCAGAAGCGCTAAAACTTTCTTGTGCAAACGTATAGACTGCATCTCTGCAACAATGAAACATACTGAGGTTAGCTGCTAAGTTTATTTAAGACTAACTTAGCAACTAACTTTACTAAGCCCAACACACAAAACACACACACTCACTGACAATGACAGTATGACACTGTTGTTGGCTTTTGTGTTTTAAAAATTAAAGAGATTGCTTATCTTCAGCAAGATGCTTGATTCTTAGGGGTCCCATTCTTAGTATTCGTATCACACCAAGAAACTCTTGATCAAGAAAACAAAATCATCTGCTCAGCTGAGGAAACAAAAATAAAAGAAAACTTACTTGATTATCAATCTTGAGCAGACGCAAATCTCTGGTGATTCATATCACTTGGTTCATGCGAATCCGATACGAATAACTTCCCTTGTTGAAGAAAGAAATGTGTTACAGAAGGTGATTGGTCATCTATATCAGTCTCGCCAATCAAAAACTTCAAAACTTAGCCTAATACAACACGCTTGTCTTCTCCCAAACAATATCATGGCTTCGAAATACGCAAAGCACTTGTTTGAAGAATACAAAAGAGTTGTTTCCAGTAACCCACAACTTGTCACCCAGCTGGAGTCAGTGTTCAGAGTTGCATCTTACCTGATTGCGGGTATGAATTATTTTTGTTCATTGTGGGTCGGAAAATATTAATACAGTAATAGCCTAAATAGGTGATTCATGAGTCACAGTGTCACAGTGTGAATGTTGTTGACTGTTGACAGGTCCATCATTATCAGTAGGACAGATAGGCTGGCAAAAGACGGGCCCTAAAGCATGTGCAGGCACAGATCGACAAAGTAAAATGTGTCCCACTTTCAAAAATCGCTTGGAAACACATTCAAAAATCGCTTGGATGATTCTCCAAAATATAGAAATATATGTTTAGAAGCTTTGACAATTGATTTCTTTTTTTATTATTAGGAAAATTGACCGTAATACACCTTGACCAGTTTTTCGTTATAATACTTTATGTACAATAAGATTAATAAAAGCTTAATAGCTAATTTTGTCCCTACCACTATACTACTACTACTTAGTATAGTGAACCTGTGGGTCTGCTGATTGCATGTCTTCACAGACATTTGTTTTTACTAGCATCTCAAATTAATCAATATTATCATTGTTAATAAATTGTAATCTTGGTTACTAAATCAGAGTGCACCACTATCATCATCACTAGACTCCCTTGCCCCACTTCCCTGTCTCCAGTGGACCCTACTCCCCTCCCAGACCATCTCTCACCCCCAGCCTTCTCCCCTCCTCTGAGCCGATCATATGGGCAGCAACCCCTTCCTTCCTTCCTTCCTTCCGTATAGCGACCACAGTCACTGCTGACTATTCTGTCGCTGTATAACTTGAGGATCGACGGAAATTCGCGAGTTTAGAAATAAAGAAGAAGAAAGCAGATAGAACTAGAAGAAAAGAAGAAAACAGGAAACTTGGCCCAGCCAGCCAGGTCCCGCTGATCGGTCCCCAACGTGATGCCACGCCAAGCAAGAGCTAGAATGGCCCAGCCATTCAGGTCCCGCTGATCGGTCCCCAACGTGATGTCGCGCCATCCCACACAGTGACAGTACCAATAGGTACTGTACAGGGATCATTCTTAATCTTAGCACCGGTCATCAGTCATTGACACATAACATTTTGAAATGACCTATTGTTTTTGGCAGGCAAAAGGTTATGAATATGAGTTGGTCAGTTTACTGAACAACTTTAAGGAATTTGATGTGTGCTGCGACTGATTTCATAGTGATCAGACTGACTTGAACACTTTTGTTTGGGGAAATAAAAATAATTGCTCTAGATTCTAATTAATTTATATATCACATAGCTACTGATTTGATATTTAACATACTGTTTGTGAAACAAGGTGGTTGATTGCAATGCAATAGACGATTTTCTTAACAAAATCTAGGGGAGAGCACTTCTTGAAAATTAGAGTTGCAGATTACCTCGACTTACTTGGTCAAAACCATAGCGACCACGACGGCATGGCGGTGAAGCTTGAAACCGCGGAATGCCAGTCAGCGACTTGCAAACTTTTTTTTGCTACAAACTAACAAAGTGATAGAACTTGCAAATTGTGACGTAAAAATATAAATTGCATCAATTTTAGAATGACGCACTGCGTTCTAGTACACACTATGTGTTCTTGAACACACGAGGTGAGGGCTAGTGATCTACCTGATGGTAGACTGTTTGACCGATTGAATTATGTGAGATCTCTCCCACACACCATGAAATTACTCCCCTTAATTATTTCCAAACAATTTCTATAGTGTCCTGGAAAACAGTTTTGGTTGCACTTAGGGTTTTTTTCTCTCTTTTTTTCTTTTTACTTTATCATCAGTTGGGCAGCAACTCAGTACTCAACCTATTGTTTGAGGAAAATGACCTATAGATCAAACTTTCTTAGAACTGGTCAAATGACCTGTGATATCCTGTGACAAGATTGATCCCTGCCAGGAAAACCCAAATAATATAGTATAGTGTGGGACTGGCTCAAGCCTAAGCCTCGCGGCTTATAAACGTCCCTTCATTGACACTGTTTTGTTTGCATAAGCATGCCTTTTAAAATTATGATTGTAATTCAATCATCATGTTCAAAAAATAGTTGACTAAAATTTTCATCTTTGTCAAGGAGATTTTTGAAGGTATTTAGTGTTGGTGCTCTTTTTAGGTTAGGTGTTAGTAAATTCCAGAGGTTAGCAACTCGATTACTAAAACAATGTTTACGCCTGTTAGTATTACAATGCTGTATATGTAATTTTTCCTCTTGATTTCTAGTGCTGTTATAAATGGATAGTGTAAAAAGAGAATCAATGCTAATGTCATCTAAGTTGTTAAAAAATTTGTACATCTGTACAGGTGTACACGTCTTCCTTTTAATGAATGAAAAAATGTTATGCATCAGAATTATCAGCAAGCTGATGGTGGATGTGAGTCCAATCTTCTTGGTGAAGATCAACTCACCCTGGTTACATTAGATTTACTAGACTTACAGTGGAACCTCCCTTATAAATTAAGACCTTCAAAAGTCATCCAAAATGAGGTCTTATAAGGGTGCAGGGGATTTTTCCTCTCACTTTGCACTAGGCCTTGCGGTCTGAACGTGGAGTCTTTCGGATGAGACGATAAGCCGAGGTCCCGTGTGCCCATGCACTTAGCATACGTTAAACCCAGTGGCAATGAAAAAGTTGTCATTTGGTCAAAATTTACCCCCCCCCCCCGTTTCCTTCCACATCAGTCACACAAAAATCGCATGCCCCCCAAAAAAAATTGGGTGGCACGCCTCTGGTTGCGACACGCTCTCCAGGTGGGAGCAACCTGAATTTCACAGAGACGCCTCTGTGACTCTGAAGTACCTAATACCTAAGTATAAGGGAGGTAATTTTAATACTCACAAATAAGGGCAATGTCTCCTATACTATAGAAGTAGATCTTATGTGGGAGGGAGTCTTATAATGGGAGGTCTTAATAATAATAAAATTAATATAAGGGAGGTTCCACTGTATTTCCATTCAAGATACAGTACTTATAATGTTATATAATTACATCTTAATTTTGTAACTTCAAATGTTCAATGTAAGCGATAACATAACAAACTGTTCTGTCTGGTTTACAGCCCAGAGTCAAAATGTCAATGAAGCACTGTAATACAGTGGAACCTCCCTTATAAGACCTTCAAAAATCATCCCAAATGAGGTCTTATTAGGGAGGGATCTTGTAAGGGAGGTAATCTTAATACTTACAAAGAAGGGCAATGTCTCAGAGAAGTAGGTCTTATGTGGGAGGGAGTCTTATAATGAGAGGTCTTATAAGGGAGGTTCCACTGTATACTATATAGAGCTTTTAGATTTGAAAACAATCGTTGGCTAAATGGCCGGGTACCACTTTTTTGTTGTTACAATGCTTCTAATTTTGAAGTTTACTCATGCCACCAAGGGTTTTCCAGCGCCACCTCAGCTGGACCGACAACTGTGCCCTTGGATTAGAGCCTGCACCCTCATTGCTCTCAGCCACCTTAGACTAAATTAGACAAATCAGAGCGGAAGATCAAAGTAGTAGTAAATGAAAGGCAGGAGGTGCACCAGGGTTTGCCCCCGGTGAGAGCTTTGCCAGCCAAATTGGTCTTGTCTGGGTACTATGAAATAAATGCCTATGGTTCACTTTCTTTCTTTCTTTTTTTTAATAAAAGAGGTAAACTTAGATCTGTTTCAATTTTCATTGGCAATTCTGTCCCTATAGCATCCAGACAGTTAAGATTTGATTTCTGAAGGCTCCGGAAGTTGTTGTTTTTTAGAACTGCTTCCTAACTTCTTCTGTTTGTTTTAAAAATCTAGTTCTGAAATTCGACAATATTTCTTCTTAAATGCACTCTTCAGTTGTAACTCAGACTAGTAAGAATCCAGATTGTAGTTTCTTTTACGAAAAAGAAGAAGCCAATGTGCCTCTTTATGCGTTAAGAGTAGTTTGAGTATGTGAATATTACTAATTTGATGACTCACAGTGTTAATCAATGATTGAATAACAAATCGGAAGCTAATCTAGAAAACACTGCGTAATGAGCACTTTTCTCTGTTTGGATGTGTTCCTAAGCATAAAATATACATGCCCTTTGCAAGGATCAATCTTGTCACAGGACATCATAGGTCATTTGACAAGTTCGAATAAAATATAATAGGTCATTTTCATAAATGATAAAACGATGTCATAATGTAAAAGAAAATGAAAGGAAATAAAAAATCAAGCACATATTAATTTCATAGACTGCAATTTGTTCAAAGAATGACATAAGAAAACTTCTTTTTTATATTCCCTTGGGGGGGGTGGGGGGGGGGGGGCATGAGAAAAGCTAGTACAGTACTATGCAATGTAAAGTAATAATATGGCAACTTTTTTTTTTTACAGTCTATTGTTTCACCTAAGTCAGTCCGATCACCATGGAACCAGTTGCAGCGCAAATCAAAATCCTTAAAGTTGCTAACAGTAACAGACACTACAGGACGACTTTTTCACCTCGTAGCGAACAGAGCAAATCTTCCAGCACAACCAGCAAGCTAAGAAAATGCCTGAGCACGTGGTCCTCTCACCGTCACGCCTTCGCTCCAAGACCAGAAAGTTGTCCAGCGTGACAGGCTACGACTCTGCCAGCATGCACAACTTTTGGGGAATCGAACTGACAAAAGCAAACCCATCGGCAGACTGGGACATGAGCGAGAATGACCCAGAATACGGGAAAGATCGGGACTACATGGCCAATACTCTGTTTGTCAAACAAGCCACCCTGGGCCATGGCCTGCTGAAGCACGGGGAGCACGTGGTGGAGGTGGAGACCGAGGGCGCCTACAAGGAGCCGCTCAAGATCCCCGTGGTTAACATGATAGCTGGCGTCAACAGCATGATGAGTCTGAACTTTGAGTTTCGTGACAAGCGCAAAGTGACATTCCGTCTGATTGCCGGCAAAGGACCCATCTACCTGTCCGGGACCGTAGTTCAGCAACACCCTGAAACGGAGGGAGGCGATTCCCAGGACGATGATTCTATGACGGAAGCGGAAACGACGGCTACGGAGGACAGAACGGAATCCGATGAGAATGGATCTGAGAAGGAAGACGAAGAAGAGGATGTCGACGAGGAATGGGAAAAGTTTAAGAGCAAAGCGGGAGTGAAGAGGAAGACTGGCTCTAGTTCTTCTCAAAAGAGCTCCAAATCCAAGAGAAGCAAGATGGAATCCAAGGAAGAGAGCGAGGAAGAGGAGGAAAGCGAAGACGGAGACGAAGATGACGACGAGGAAGAGGAAGAGGAAATGGACACTGGGCCTAGGAAAAAGAAAGGATCGATTCCTGCCAGCCCCAAGAACGGCAAGAGTCCTAAGGGATCTAGCAAGAAACCAACTCCGGACGAAAAGAAGAAAGTCAAGAAAGTCAAGGCGAAGTAACTGCTGTGCCTGATGACACTACTTGGATAAGACTGCCGTTCAGTTTCTGTGAATGAGACCGTTGACCATTTGGACATAGCCATTAAGATATGTATCCGTTGTGTTTGTGATGCCGTTTTGTTGGAATGTGCTTTCGATTAACAAAGGATTGTAATTTTGTTTACAAGTTTCGATTTGGAAAGGCTTACAATAAATTAGTATTCGGCATGAAAAGCCTTTTCAAAAAAACAAACAAAAAACAACAACAACCAGACACTACAGTTCTACAGTGGTTCTCCTCATATCTAACAAATCGCTTTCAGACTGTCTTGATCAACAACTGCAGTTCAGATCCGAAGTTAATTTTTTGTGGTGTACCTCAGGGATCTGTATTGGGGCCAGTTCTCTTTGTCCTGTACACTGCTCCTCTCTCTGATGTTTTTGCTAGTCACTCTGTTATTGACCATTCCTTTGCTGATGATACCCAGCTTCAAAAATCGGCGGAACCTACCCAACTTGACAGCGCTATTCAGTCTATGGAATCCTGCCTTCATTATGTCAAATCCTGGATGACATGCAACAAATTAAAACTTAATGATGACAAAGCGGAAGCTCTGATTGTTTCCTCTCAGCGTATGTCTGCAACGATATCTCTTCCAGAAACTCTTACAGTTGGCAATGCTTGTGTTCAGTTTTCTAAGTCAGCAAAGAATCTCGGAGTTACCCTCGATTCAAATCTTACAATGCATAAACAGGTTATTAATCTCATACGTTCCATCAATTATGAGCTCAGACGAATCAGTGCTGTTCGACACTTTCTGTCTGTTGCAGCCACGAAAACTCTTATTTCTGCCTTTATTCTTTCCCGCATTGACTATTGCAACTCTCTTCTCTGTGGCTGTCCTAAGTATCTCCTGCAACGTGTTCAAAAACTGCAAAACAGTGCAGCACGCCTCACTCTCAAGATTCCACGTTCTGATCATATAACACCTCATCTTCGTAACTTGCACTGGCTTCCAGTAGAGGCTAGAATCAAGTATAAAATAGCTTGCCTTTGTTTCGGTGCTGTTCACTCCTCTGGTCCCATCTATCTCTCTGAACTAGTAACTGTCTACACACCTGCTCGCTCCCTACGTTCTTCCTCTGACTGCTGCACACTCAAGGTTCCTCGGGTCCACACGAAATCGTTTGGTGAACAATCTTTCTACTATTTAGCACCTCACTTATGGAATTCCCTCCCACAACATGTCCGCTCATCTGACTCTATTTCCGCCTTTCGCTCTGCCCTTAAAACTCACTTGTTTCGGACATATTATGATTGATTAGTGTTTGTGGGGGGGGGGGGGGGGGGGGGTCCGTTTTATTGCAGAAATCTTGTAAAAAATGTATTTACAATTATTTTATTATTCGTATTTTGTATGTAGAATGTCTACGTCTTGTAAACTTTAAATGCTTGTAAATGAGGTAGAAGGGTATTTTTGGTTTTGCAAAATTTGTCTATTATAATTATTCATGTAATTGGTATGTCGATGGCAATATGACTTTATTTCAAGTTGCAGTATTGTATTCAGACTTGATTGGGAATGTGAATGTGGTCTCTATGTTTCTTCTTAGAATGTTCATGTTGTAACTATTTTACTCTTGTATAATTAATTGTGTGCGAGTGTGCGTGTGCGCATACATGTGTGTGTATGTGTGCGTGTGTGTGTGTGTGTGTGTGTGTGAGTAAGGAAGTAAGAGAATGTTGTGTGTAAGCATCATGCTTATTTTACTTTCTAATGAATAATTATTTGTTTGCCTTTAATGTTCTTGTTATCAATGTAAAGCGCACTGAGCTCATGTGAGAAAGAGCGCTATATAAATTCCCATTATTATTATTATTATAATATTATTAAACATAATAAGTCATATGACCTCTTGCCTGCAAAAACAATAGGTCATTTCAAAATGTTATCAGTCAATGACTGATGACCGGTGCTAAGAATAAATCAATAATGCCTGCCTTTGTTGCAGGGCGCTTCAATGACTCCCAGGTGTTATCGGAGCTGTTTTACACAGCCTCCAACCTGATTGTCATGCTGAATGATGCCATCCTGAGGAAGAAAGCTGTGCTTGATGGGGCCATCCCCAAGACAGTAAGATCTTGTGTGTGTGTGTGTGTGTGTTTATTTTTGTGTGCTTTTGTATGTGTATGTGTGTGCTCAGCATATATGTGCATGAATTTATTATTTTTAAATTGTACATACTGATTAATATGCATGTTGTTTTCATATTTTTGGTGAAATTCGAAATGAGACACGAAGTTGGGTTGTGTTTGTGAGCATTGCACTGTTTGTAGGAATGCTTTATGCACATACAAGAAAGACGTTGTTTGACTGTTTGTTCATGACAAAGGACATCTGGGACATTGACACCTTCCATTATGTAATTAAAATACCTTCTTATACATGATTAAATGATCTTATTTCCACTAAAGATGAAGCGCGATTGTTCTGTGGTATTGTTATACAGAATGTACCACAAAGCTAGAAGTAGAACTGTGGAAACCACCTAATTCAGAAATGGCATTGCAGTGGAGAACTAATAACTCAAAAACACTGGATAACTCACAATCATTTTTGGGTCCCAGTATAATAATCTCTATGTTGAAAAGTCTTTTTAACTCAAAATATGTCAAAATAACATAAATTTCTGTCCCTTCAATTTTGAGTTAAGAGACTTTTACTGTACGTAGTATTAATGACAAAAAGTCAGATAACTCGACAATAATTTTTTAGTCCCAATTGTATCCCCGTTATGGCTTTTATTTTGTTTATATACTATGTCTATGTAATCAAATTATCTTTTTTTTTTAAATCTTTTTTATTTTGACTTACCCGATTTCCGTTGCATACCTTTGATTTTAAATTTCAGACTGCCACGCAGAAACAGTTGATGCGCATGGTCACCGTACTGGAGTACGTGGAGGTGTTCATCGAGATGACCGCAATGAGACTGTGGGGTCAGACCGGCCGCTGGATAGCCATCACCGCCATTCAGATTGCCAAGTCAGTCACGTTTGGATTATTCCAGGTCTTAACTCATTCCGACAAGTGCTCAAAAAATTATCAGACACATTAGTGCAACCACTAGTGCCTATGCCCGACCATTCAAATTGTCAGGGACATATCTCCATTTACCCGTACTTTCTCTATGAATCTAAATCTAGTAAAAGCTGTTAATGTGTAAATGAAGCTTGTTTTGCATCAGAATGGCAACACTCAACTCGGGCAGTCTTAACTGTTCTAGCACCATGGGCGAATACATTCACCCAGTACATCACTCTACACTCCCACCAAATGCAAAGACATTCACTGCCAAGTACCCTGCATGCCATGTGTTTGTCTACTTTTAGAGCTTATGTCAGTGTTTTTTTCCGTTAAACTAACAATAAATAGTTACTGTACTCCCCTCTTGTCAGTTGAGAAGCGACTGACAACCAAGAACGTAAACAAATACATGGTGTTAGATGAGTTAACTCTTTCAACGCTAGCCATTCCTCAGCCAAAATGTACCATTAAACTTACCCGGGTAGAGAAAAGACTTTGTCTGCAATATTGGGGATTCCTCTGCGGCGTGCATAAAATAGGGCCTATCCTTACCTCCCAACATTAAGAACATAAGGTCACTGGATACCAGATCCTGTATTGATGCATTTTAGTGACATGGGTGTTAAATCATTGTGGTGCCAAGAGGCAACAGTGGCGATGACAGGGTTAAGGCATAATTGCAAGTATTTGACAGTATTTTGATATTTCAGAGCTGTGGCCCGTTATCTGCTGTTGGTGCATTTCAAGGCGGGCATTCAGCCAGTGCCCCCTGTCTGCCCCCTGAACCGACGACACCTCGCCCAGAAGTGTGACCAGGAGGAGCAGAGCGAAGTTCAGGTGTGTGTGCGCCACTCAGGACTGGAGATACTTTGTTGCCTATTGCTCAAAATTTGAATACGTTTCATCACGTTGTTGCCCATAGCCTTACTTTATTCATGTACAAAAATGATGAAAAGTATTTACAATATGCCAGACTTTTAAAGAAGAAATTGCTCAGCAACTACAAACCTTTGCTATGAGAGTCTGCTTAGACCATAAGCTTCCATATAAATTTGATTATCATTTATCATTTTTATGGGCTGTTATATCCCTAACACTAAGCTGTATTGATTCACTGTCGGTAGACAGCATAAAAATGCAAGAACGGAGAGGCGGGATGGATAAAGCAGACCTGTTTACCCTTATGATTTTGCCTTATTTTGTACATCTGGCTATAATTTCTGTACATTGCCTGATTCGGAAAATGGGTGCGCTCTGTGTGTGTGTAGAGTAGAGTGGCACAGTGGTAGCGCGTTCGCTTCGTGTCAAGTAAACCCGAGTTCGAACCTGGGTACAGGGGATTTTTTCCTCTCATTCTGCACTAGGCCTTAATGGTCTGAACGTGGAGTCTTTCGGATGAGACGATAAACCGAGGTCCCGTGTGCCCATGCACTTAGCATACGTTAAACCCAGTGGCAACGAAAAAGTTGTCATTTGGTCAAAATCCCCCCCCAAAAAAAAAAAATTGAGATGACCGCAATGAGACTGTGGGGTCAGACCGGCTGCTGGATAGCCATCACCGCCATTCAGATTGCCAAGTCAGTCACGTTTTGATTATTCCAGATCAAAAAATCGCATGCAAAAAAAAAATAAAAAAAAATTGGGTGGCGCGCCTCTGGCTGCGACGTGCTCTCCAGGTGGGAGCAACCCGAATTTCACAGAGACGCCTCTGTGACTATAAAGTACCTAATACCTAATACTTAATACCTAGTTATTGTAAATTTATATGGATGATCCTTTTGACACAGTATTTCTGTAGTTGTTTTACAAGTGTATGCAATGTTTGCACTCCATTTTTCAAACTTACCTGTTGGAGTACTCCTATTTTGTGAAAAATACTCTTAATTTGGATCTTGAATACACAAAGCCCAATTTCAGGGTAAACAGGTCTGGGATAGGGTAGGAGGATCACATTTATAAATGAGAATACAGACTAAAAGATTTAGTGTTGTTGTTTTTAAAGGGAATTGCACATTCCTCTACAATTTCATTTAAATCCATTCTTTACATTTTGAGCAATCATGTTTGCTAATGAACAAACCAAAAAACCCATTCAATTTTATTCACTGCCAAACACAGTCTTCTTGGCAAAGGAAATAAAAACATAAAACCAAACCAACAAACCATAAGGTTAAATTATATTCATTCAATATATTGGTGTGCTTCATGTATCGGGTCTTTCCTGGTAGTGCAGTACTGGTACCTCCAGGATCAACCCAGTGTCTTTGTAATAACAAATGTCCCATAGTTATGTACCTTCTCCAGGTCGGAGGATACGACACACATTTTTCTTTCTTCATCAACAGTGGGATACTCTGCTGAACAATTACTGTAGTGGCTTTTTGGGGGGGGGGGGGGGGGGGGGTTTCTCTTCCATAGATTACGACGACAGAGAAAAAGTTATAAATTGCGCCTGTATAAAAGCAAGATGTTATCTGGTTTTGTGCAGGATTCCAAGGAATTTAATAGCGAGTTGTTGAACAAATTCAGAAAGCTCATCATTATGAACCAAGACTGGTTAAAAGTCTAATCTGATCTGTTTGTGTGCAGGATTCCAAAGATTGTAATGGGGAGTTGTTGAACGGATTTCAAAAGCCCGTCACTGTTACCCTCAAAAGATCAGGCAAAGTCATGAGGACACTGGCAATGAGTACGTTTCATGGGCCTTCCTTTTCTATTTACTTATTATTTGTTGTTACTTGTTTGTTGTTGATATGACCATTGATTTTACGTTTCTTTGTATTTTCACCGTGCCTGGAATTTTGTAATTTTGTTGTTGTTTGTTTTGTACAGTATTTTATGTTGCTGATTATACAGGCGCATTTCTTATTTTATTGTAAGGGACAACATTTATTAAAATCTGGAACAGTGTTGATTCATTTTTGTGTGTGTGTACTGGGGAAGTAGTGTCCCATTATTGAAAGCTGACAATTTTTTGTCCACTTTCTTTCAAATTCTGCATTCCCAGGCCATAAGGCCACAATGGGTGCGTATGTGTCCCTTTTCCAGTCTTCACTGGTATCTCCTCACTGCATTCAGCTGACACATTCCGATTTCGGAGGAGCTCAAAGGAGAAAACTACTTCTTCTTCTTCTTCTCCGATCGCTCAGACAGTTTCCTGTCAATTATGAGCGCAGATGCGCCATGCTGCCATTTTGCGCCTAACTAAGAAATAGTTAGGCCCAGCAAGTCCGACTTCGGCTGGAGGAAATGTTTTTGAAAGTGTTTCGTGAAAAAAGGCAGGAAAATGGATCGGTAAGGCAGAAAGATAGTAGATGACAGTAAACAAAGGGAAAAGGCAGAGTCAAAGAGAGTAACAGATTAGAGGAAGTTACAAGCGCAGAACTTCCTGAAGGTGGGGGAACTATTTATGCAAAAGACCCCCCGGTATCCCCACGGGGGGAGAAAACTACTGTATATGGACATTTTTTTTTTTTTAAAGGCAGGATAATTGGCCAAAAAGTCAGAAAGATAGTAGATGACACAAAGCAAAAATAAGTCAACGTCAAAGAGAGACAGATTAGAGGAAGTTACAAGCACAGAACTTCCAGAAGGTGGGGGAATTATTTGTATGGAAGCCCCCCGGTATCCCCACGGGGGACCCTGGTTTTGTCAATCTCAGCGAGTTTTAGTTTCCTGCCCCCGCATGTTTTGTTGTTGCTTTTCATCATGTATCAAACAAATACCGATACAGTGGGTGATACTTTCAAATCTTCTGTTAACGAAAATGCTCAGAAAAGTGCTAAAAACACATACCAGTACCATATTTTATGGATTATAAGACGCTTCATATTATGTTGTTGGCTTACCCTGGCTAAAAGACTCCTGGGATCAAACCCAACAGCGGAAGCACTTGAACACTATGGTACAAATGGATCAGCTACGGATGAAAGCATTACGTGTGTGACTGTTTTGGATTACCCCGCCACATGGGCAGCCACACTCCGTCTTCAGGGGAGCTTTGTATTATAACCTCACCCCAAAATTTCTCACCAAGTTCTGATTTTGTAATAATAGTTTCTTCAGATATTACAGACATAGGTGTCTCATTCTGGGAAGAAAGTATCGCCTTATACTATAGTCTGTAAACTATGGTACTTTGAAAAGAGTGCAGCAGAAGAAATGGTTGCATTCACTGCTGTGTGTGTGTGTTCAGCCCCGCCCCAGCTGAGCCACAGGGACTGGAGACTGCCCGGCATGGAAAGAGCGGGGAAGAAGACGGCCAGGGAGAACCTGTTCCCCTCCCCGCTCAACACCCAGCGCCTCTGGGGGGAAACGCTGCACATTGCTAAACCCCTGGTGCACTGTATCCTGGGCTGATTTAACAGGGCATGGGTGAAAGTAGGCCAGGAGTGCTCCTGAAATCAGGGTTGAAAAGGCTGATAGAGTCTCCAGGATTGGTCGTCCTGTCTTCTGGAACCACAGTCTTTATAAAATTGAACATTTCTGCCAACACTGATGACAGATTAAAACAAGATGATAGATACGCTATTCTAACACTATCCCTACCCATCCTGTGCACACACACGCACACGCGCACACACGCACACGCACACACACATACACGCTGGAGATTATTTTTAATGCGGTCACCACTTCTGGATTGGGAAGATTCAGAGAACATTACGAGGGGTGCCTGCCAGAACGGTCTATCTCAAAAGGAATAAAGAACACAGATAGGCAGTTCTGGCATTCACCCCTCAAATTTAAAACATGAAATTTCAGGATTGAGAGAATGTTGTACTTTCACCCATGACATGGCTGTGTTTGAAGAAGAAGACATTCCATGCTTTGTGGGCTATGTGGTGCAAATAATAATAATAATAATGAATAATATTTCGCAATATCCTGATAAATACAGCTCAAAGCGCCTTACAACAACACATTACAATCAATAGATAAACATTGCGATATATATACATGGCATGCAATCAACTATTAAGAATACATCAGAAATCAAAAATACTTGTACCACAGGGAAACAAAAGTTAATTGGACACACACATACTCTCCCCCACCTCCCTCCCTCCCCTCTACCTCTCCGCCACCCCACCCTCTATACTCATCAAAATATACATAGACAATATATTTGAATCAATAATCAAGATGTATTACTTTTTCATCTGTCATCTTTTGAAATGTAAATAATATTTTTTTTTATTACTTTTCACATGGTACAAAATGACTTTACATCAATAGCAAATGTTTGCAAATATTAAGCGGTGCAATTTCATGGTGAATGCGATTTATCCCGCTTAACAGAATTGGTCAAACACAAACAGGAAGTTACACTCGCCCAATGCACTCGCCTCATGCTGTGTTTGACTACACCCTAAGTTTGATTTTTTCAGTTTATTTTCTTAGCAATTTCGCAAAGTTCTGCAGGTTCAATCTGTTTGTGGCCACTTGTGATCGCAAGTTGCTCACTCGCATGGTAATTTCACCCTCGCATGGTAATTTCACCCTCGCATGGTAATTTCACCCTCGCATGGTAATTTCACCCTCGCATGGTAATTTCACCCTCGCATGGTTATTTCACCCTTTGACGCCATGATTGATGTGGTTTGACCGATTAATCCAAGGTAGACTAGCCTAATTTTCACGTAGTGCTCTCCCCTGGGGTTTTTCCCGAAAAGCGTCTATTAAAGTACTAGTCATGTAATTCAAGCTCCCACACATAGGAAAATGTTATTTTGTTGTGTAAGCTTTATAACATATAACAGTCTTAGTATGCTTGAATGAAATAAATGATTTTGAAAGTAGAACAAGATAGCAATCCATAGGAATACTTTCCCAGAGTATTTTGTTACTTGATTAGAAACAAACAGCGTAACTCATGAAACAAAAATGTACACACATATTGTATGCTTTCAGGGAAATCAGTCAAATATAAGCAAAGAAATTAATAAAGATAGGTTCTAAGTAATCTTGCTACTGGGTGGAACTTCCACTCTTCTTCTCAAGTTGTTTCTACTGTACTCGTAGGCTTTGGAAAGGCTACAAAGTTTGGGGATTGTTTTGTTGCTTTGGTTGGTGGTTTTTGGTGTGTTTTTTAACATCAATTTTTCATATCTTTTGGAAGATTAGGTTCATCTGTTTCTGTTCACTAATTTCAAATGTTATTCAAATATCTCAAAACTGTGGCTTATCATCTGTTTTATATGAGAACTAGGCCTCTGACTATAGAAATCTATAATTATCAAGAACAATAAGTCAGTGATGTGGTTTTCCTTAAGCGTAGAAAGTATCTAGTCTGTACCTGTTTGGTCTGTCATCCTGGAAACCATGGATTATCTCTGGAGGGCTGGATGTCAGCAGGTGAAGTAGTTGTAATTGTGTGTGTGTGTGTGTGTGCGCATATATATGTGTGTGTGTGTGTGTGTGTGTGTGCATCACTGCATGTGTGTGTGTGTGCATGTATGTGTATATGTCATTGTCCATGTCCTGCCTTAGCTTTGTACTTTTCTTCAAGGAGAGCCTGTGAAACCGCTTTTAAATAGCATTTTTCATTCAGCTTCAGGGATGCTGGCCTTGTACCCTGCTGGGGACTTGAGGACTAGGCATCTCCAGGAACCCTGTTTTTCAGGTTTTCCAGAGTGTTGTAGTCTAAGCGCTAATGAGAGTAAATGAGCAAGTAAATGCCTTGAATTGCAAGGGTTATGCCTGAACTGCATGGAAACCCATGCGCAATCCGTAAATAAGTAAAAGAAAGAAGGGAAAAAATATACACACATGTCTGAATTTGCCCTAATCCGTATATTTGTTTCCTTCTTTCTTTTACTTATTGATTATTTCCGCGCGGAAAATCCCGGATGTACTGTGTACCAGGCCTTAAAATGAGATTAATAACAGTGTTTGGTGGTTGTTTTTTCTGGCATGGATGTTTTTCATTGTTATGTGAAAGTCGCTTATGACCCTTCCATTGCAGCTTGTGTCTGCTGGGAGACCCCAAAGACCTGAACCTGAACGAGCAGGGCGAGATGCGCCGCCGCTGTACGATGCTGCTGCTCTACCTGCTGCGATCTCCGTTCTATGACCGATATTCGCAGTGAGTGAACCTCGAAGAATCACACACACTGGATGCTTTGGTCAACATAGACAACACTAGGGATTAAAATTGTTTTAAACAATCGGTAATTTCTTTTCAAATTTCTTTTCTTTGCTAAGTTTAGTGTATTGTATTCACCTCGTCAAAGTCTTTTTAAAGACGAAAATTTGGTTTTATTCGCCGTGTTTATTGTTTATTTCACCTTCATGTGCTTGTGTGAGTGTAGCGTTTTGATGTTTTTTAGTTCAATTGTAATGTATCGTGTTTAGAATCATTACTCAGTTTTGGGCTGGCTCTACTGTTTCTTGCTGCTCAGAGTATTTCTCGTGATGTAGAGTATGAATTGTTTGGTCAAGCTTAACACTCAACAAACAGGCGCACGACAAGTGTAAAGTGACATTATTTTATTCACAAGCGACACAACAAAGCGTCTGGATATTTCGGCGAATGCGCCTTTATCAACATAGACACACAAGAAAATAGCAAAAGGAGCCAAAAACCAGTACTTCCCCTCTACAATCCAATCTGTGAATGATCAAACTGAACGCTGTCAATCTTCACATAGAATACAATATCCAGTTTTGCCAGACACTTTTTATCAATTTTTTCAGGTGGGCAAATCAGTGAATCAGGAAAGAAGTTTGTTAAAGTCCAGTTTTAGGAACTAGATACCACTCCAGCCGAAGACAGACATGCTAGGTCTAGCTATTTCTTAGTTAGGCGCATAACAGGAGCATGACACATCAGCGATCATATGACAGGAAATTGTCTGAGCGATTGACAAAGAAAAAAACAACAACTAAAAAGCGCAGATTAGTCACAAATCTCTGTCCTGTGCTACTTGCCAGAGGAAGGTTTGCCAAAGAAATCCCAAATATTGCCACATAACAGTGTGTGTTGTACTTGTACACTCAAACATCTGTTTAATACGCATGTACCCTCAGTTACTAACATCCGCAAGTTTTTCTTTTCTAACCGAGTTGTCCAATACTGGAATAATTTGTCAACTAACATTAAGGCTGCACCTAACATAAATATATTCAAAAATCTTCTGGGCAAAGATACAATTATGTCAAATTTTTATAATACTTTTGATGAATAAAAAGAAAAAGGAGAGAAAAAGTCCATTCCATAATTTTGTTAAATTTTATAGTTTTAGTTGTAGAAAGCATGCCACCTTGAAACAAATCAGTCACAAACGAGAAATGGCATAAAAGGGCCGCGAGGCCCACTTCTAGCCCTAATTACTACTACTACTACTACTTACTACTACTACTACTTAATACAGAACACTTTCTCTACATGTTCATTTAATTTTAAAACTTGTCTGATCATGAACTGCTAAAGTTATGTACCATTGTGACATTGTGTGTGCAGGGCCAAGATCATCATGGTACTGAAACTTCTGGCTGACAACGTGCCGGGCATGTCTCTGCTCATGAGTAAGTGCCCATGCTTTGTCTTGTGTGGATTTGGATGTTTGGTGGTGTGTGTGTGTGTGTGTGTGTGTGTGTGTGTGTGTGTGTGTTCATGCAGATACTGTATTACCTTCTATGCAACCACTTTCTCTTTTTTTTTTGTGGCAAATTATTTTCTAAGCAAGGGATAGGCATTTATTGGTATGTCACCCAATGCTGGATTTAAAAATAAAATAAAATTTAAATTGGGAATTGACATTTAGTAGGATATGGGCATAGACACTCTTGCACACTATGTTTTCTTTCTCTTTTTGCATTGCTTTGGTGTCTTTTAAAGAAACTATCCTTCACATGAACACACACATGCACATGCACGCACGCACACACATACACACACACACGCACACATACATATACATACACACACACACACACACACACACACACACACACACACACGGTCATGTTTTCTATGTTTTGTGTTCCTGTAAATATGTTATTTTTTTCATAGATTTTTGATTGATGTGTTTTTTTTTTGAGGGCAGGATGAAAAAAAGCTTTGTCAGCTTATTCTTTAACCCTCAATAAAGATGATTTTGACTTGACTTGACACACATACACACACACACACACTCACTCTCACACACACACACATGTATGTATGTATGATTGTACATAACTGCATACACAAACAGACTTGTACAGTTGTAAACTTGATAACCCACAGCTCCATGAGCTGATTGAAACCCAATGACTTTCTGAGGGAAATTTGATTTTTATTGCATAATGAAACCACACACATACGCATGTACCAACCCACTCACATATGCATGCATGCACATACACTCTAAAAAATGATTTGGATTCACATGATAACCACATTGAAAGACTGAAGCTTGAAGTCCTAATGATTATAGATTCAGTTTTTAAAAGTAACTGTCAGAGCGTCGAAGGTCCTGTTGTGTCACAAGGTTTTTGCTGTTGTTTCCAGAACCTCTGCTGGACTACATTCCTCAGTGGCAGAAAGTCTACTTCTACGTTTGGTCGACGTAGCACTCTGAAACCTCTGCCAACGTCGTGTGTGTTGTGTGCATGGTTGATTGCTTGCGCACATGTCTCCTATTTCATAGACGAGAGCATGCTTGTTTGAAAATGAAGTTTTAATATACCCATGGCCGGTTATGTTTGTGGGAACCATGAAAGAATGAGACTGGTTCGTTTCATTTAAATAATCATTGGAGGATTTTACTGAATAGATGTGAATTGAAATTAAGAAAAATAAATAAATAAAGTGCCCCGCCTCCACCCCTTCCCCCATCTCTTAGCTTCTGTTCTGTTCTGTTTTGATTTGTTTAAATGAAAATTGTTAATAATAAAAGTTTAATACAATTTTTTTTTTTTTAAAGCAGCAATGCTTTCCAAATGTTCGTCTTATTGAGACATTTTCAAGAACAGAATGGTTTTGGAATGTAACAGAACAAAACCTCTGGCTCAGACAAGGAGCTGTTTGATGGACTGTCGATGTAAATTTATTTTAAACTGATATCTTTGAGGAAAGATATGCATATTATCATTGAATTGTCACGATTCATTTGGGGACAAAGATATTATTACGGCGTATTTGAATGATAAACATCAGCAAATTAAAAATGGACTGAAATGCAAAATAAAACCCTTTAAAACTAAACAAGGAAGAAGCTGTTGATTTGACGTGTTTGGTTATAACCAGAGCAATAGTTGAAAAATAAAATGGTCGTTTTTATGTCGATACTTTTTTGTGCATAAACATGAGTTTGAAGCAAAATAGTATTTTATACATGATTTTGAAATAAAATAGATCAGTGTAATTATTTTGATTTGAAAACCAAAATTACTAATTTTTATTTTTATTACAAGTTTGTCATTTCAATCTGACTAAATGTTACCATATTTCTATTAATTCATTTCTTTTACTTTAGGTTATGAATTTATTAGGTAAAAGGTTTGATTTGTAATATATTTAATACTTAATTGTCTTGTATAACTGTAATATTCAATTGCAACGTGTTTGTTCTATATGATTGTAATGTTCATATTTGATACCTGTTTATCTTATATGGTTATTTTCATACTTGATTCTTGTTTTAGGCATGGTATACCTCCGCAAATAAAATCCGTGAAAGTGAAATTGACCACAAAAAACAAAAAAAAGCCGAGGTAAAAATTCGCTCGGGTGCATAAACATTACGTGCGTTAAAACCTATGCAATCGCTTCGCGGAACCGGATGTGAATAACTGAACAATCAACTTCCAGCCAAAGTTAGCAGTCGTGCGCAGCCTAGTTCACGCCACACGTTTCCAGATTTGTGATCCTAGTGCTTCTTTTTCTTCTTCTTCTTCATTTTGACGCCAAACTTCATCATTTTAGTTTGAGTCGACATCTTTCAAATGAAATGCAGAATCGGTTGGATATTCTTCCGCGAAACCCACTTTGCCCCCACTTTGCCTGTTGTTTGTCTTTTATGGTTATGTTCATACTTGATTCCTGTTTGTTTTATATGGTTATGTTCATACTTGATTCCTGTTTGTCTTATATGGTTATGTTCATACTTTATTCCTGTTTGTCTTATGTGGTTATGTTCATACTTGATTCCTTTTTGTCTT
>CM065701.1:42178246-42180746 GCA_017654935.2 Phymorhynchus buccinoides
CGAGCAAGCAATGATTAAGTGTGGGCTGTCTACTACAGTGTGTGTGTGTGTGTGTGTGTATTTTCACAACATTTAGGCACCTACTTTTCTCAAAGTGACAAAACCTAAGTCTGTTCTGTGCAAGGCTTGCAATTGCTTTCATGAAGCTGGGTCAGGTGTCCGACTTGACTGCTTTCCCTTCTTCCTCTTATAATAATTTTTTTACATCGACTGTCTAAGAAGCCTTGATAGCTCAATAGGTAAAGCGGCGCGTCCGCAAATCAGTAGGTCGCGGCACGCACCTCTACACACGTCCGTGGTCGCGGGTTTGAGTCGGCCCCTCGCCACATTTTTTTTGTGTTTTTTTTTGGGGGGGGGGTCATCATCTTTTTTAAAGGAGAGGGGAGTGGGCGGAAGGGAGGGGGCACCACCACATATTTTTTTGTCTCTTTTCTTCATTATTTACATCTAACCAGTTCTTCTTCTTCTTCTTCTTCTTCTTCTTCTTCGATCGTTCAGACAGGTCCCTATCAATTATGAAGGCAGATGCTTCATGCTGCCGTGCGGAGCACGGGTTTATCTAGTATTGTTATAATGACATGTATGCATGGTGTTAGTTTTTACCCAAATGAAAAACAAAAACAAATACAAAATCGCTGAATCCTCTATGTGTGGTCTGCGCAACAAACAACAAGACAAATAAAAGCAAACAACAATAAAATCCCCACAACATTGCTTTGATTCATACTTTGCAGGATTGGAGGGGGTGTCAACACGGTTTCCGGAACACCGGCAGACAGAAGGACAGACTGACAGAATTATAGAAAGGGACAGGCTTACACTCAAATGCCAACTGTAGGGCAAAGGACAAAAAGAAGAAAAAAGAAAGAAAGAATAGAAAAGGGGATATAAATATTAATAGAGAAGGTGCAAAGAAGGGCAACTAAATTAATTGATGGATATAATAACTATTCGTATTGAGAGAGAATGGAACGCCTGAATCTTCCAAGTTTGAAAGCAAGGAGGTGATCTAATACAAAGTTATAAAATATTTAATAATATTGATGATTTAAATGCAACAGAATTTTTCAAACTAACAAATTATGACAGAACAAGAAATAGCACTGATAAAATATTTATTGAATTTTGTAAAACTAACACAAGAAAATATTCTTATACTAACAGAGTTGCACCTTTATGGAATCAACTACCAACTAACATTAAGAGAGCACCTAATACTAACAGCTTTAAAAATGAGCTCGACCAGTTAAAATGTTATAAAGACATAATGTATGAATACGATGATTAATTCAACGCAAAAACCTGAGTGCACGATATACCTTGAGTATGTAAAAATAAAAATAAAAACACAAAGCCTAACGGCTATATTTTTTTCGTCCCTATTTCTAATCTAATCTAATCTAATCTAAAATACAATATGTCCCATATGTGCCTTCCCAGGTCGAGAGGACGTAAAATCCAGATTTCATTCAATCTAAAATACAATTCCATGCCATAGTTTTCGTTTATTCTCTCAGTGAAGGTCTTCATTGCATCTTTTTACATTCAAACTATTGTCAGTTGTCCCTGACCCCCCAACCAAGCACTTGGACACCCCCCCTCCCCCTTTAGTGACTAACTGGGTTGGCGAGTTTAATGTCCCCCCCCCCCCCCACCCCCCCTTTAACGTCCCCCCCCCCCCCCTTTTCCGCTTCATTTTGTCCTCACGGTAGGATACACTATTTACAGGCCAATCAAAGATTACATTTTGATGAGATCTATGTCTCCCTTACTTTTTAAAACAACTAAACATGTATTTTTGGGCCTGATGCGACAAATCCCCTCGCGCAAGCCAAAAGCTTCACCATAGACGTCCTTTGATCATGTGAATTTGGGTGATAAGATGGAATGTGAGTCATGATTCAGCTGCCAAGATGGTTGATCGTTTGGGTGAGTTTCATCGGATGGGTGTTGGCTTTCACCTTGTTTACTGGTTTAGATTAAAAGACACAATGGCTTACGTTGGTTTTTATGCCTTTACTTGGTTGTGTATTTTGTCTGAATTTTATATAGAATGTCGTTCTTTTCTTCCCTTTGACAAGGATACAAAACGAAAGTGAGTTCTTGATGCCCTCGCAGACTCGAACCACACGGTGTTCAGTTCAGCTTTTGAAGCTTCTCTGTATGCTCCTGTTATTAATTTACAGTCACAATGGGTTGCATTTGATGTGGATTTATTGGTATATAACCTGTCTGCTTTATTTGTTGTTGCTGTCGAATTATAGCTGAGGTTAAAAACAGATTTCCCTGTTCCAAGTTCGGCGTGTCAGCGGATAATCACCCCGCCCCCTTGACTCACCGTACCGAAGTGATGTTTGGTTTAGTCTGAAGACTTAGAGGTCTTGAACTTTTCTTGTACTTATTTCTTGTAGCACCCGCTGAAGAGATTTGGAGATTATAGCGTTGCACTTAAAAAACACACCAAAAACTTCAGGGCAGATGACCAGCTTGGAATTAGGAG
>CM065701.1:42185746-42189370 GCA_017654935.2 Phymorhynchus buccinoides
TGCTGAGAAATCGATGTGCATAGCCATGCCACTTAGTTTCATATTTTTCAAAATGGTGGACAATATAAACAACCACCCATGCAGACAAAAATAAATAATATTACATATTAGAAAATTATTACTGACTTCTCAATATTTAATGATGAATCTTCTGTTCTTCCTGCATGCCACATGACGACAATGTATTTAGGGGCGAATCTTTCCCAAACAGCAAACAATTTGAATGGGGAAAAGGTATTTATTTCATGGGTGAGGTATTTTATGCCTCACCAGGATGCAACATTATGACAACGGGAGCTACTCATCAAGCATCTGTTTAGACTGTTCTATTATAAGACAAGTGGAGAGGAAGGAAAGAGATAGAAAGGAGTGGAAGAGACGAGCACAGATAAGGGAGATGGGGTAGGGTGGGGAAAGGTTGTGGCCGAACTATAAGGAGAAATGAAATTCGTTTGAGCATCACTATGTGCGAAGATTAGGCCCCTACAGATCGTATGACCATATATGTCACCGTCCATGAATGAAAATCATACACATTTTCCAAGTGCTTGTGGTCAAAGTTCTTTGTTGTGGTTTTGTCATCTGTAATTTCCCATCTTGAAGCATTCGTCGATTTTGCACTGATTTGTCATCATGCCTCTTCAAATATAACTCACACTTTTAAGCATTGCCACAGAGCAGCACCAACAGTTAGTCAATTGTCAAACCATCAAAGGAGACTGCATTGCCTGCTCAGTCGTTTTCGGTGTGGTCTGTGGATTCTGTTTTCATTCAATGTTGGCAAAACAGGACTGTCCTAAATTCTGATTTTAATACAGTGGAAATTAGCTAACCCCCAAACAGGGTACCACACACAAAATCAGATACCCCACAATAGTTTTGTAGTCCCAGAGTTTAATCCTTCCCATGGCAATCTGTGTAACTGGTTATTAGTTTGAGGAGCAGCCTTGTTTGATGATCTTAACATTTCAGGAAAATCGTTGCTATCACTATTGTTAATGACAGTTTATGTGCCAGTTTATAATAATATGTTGTGTGTCTATGAACAAAGAAAAGAGAAAAAGTTATAGTCTAGTCAAAAGAAAAAGCCAACATGATGTTAGGTTGTGACTCAACTGCACAAGAAGAAGGAATTTATTTCTGCAGTTCTTATTTACAAGGTAATGTTCTTAAACTTTGATCTTGTAGTGCTATGCGAATGTATTCCATGTGTATTAAACATGATGACAGACTCAGGTAATGCATGAGTGTATATGAGTGTAATAAATCAAATTGAAGTGCACACACATGTTGAACATTTACAACACATTCAGACAGACACGTATGAGAAATAGACCTAAAGGGAAAAAAGAGGAGGGAAAGAGAGAATGCTCTTCTTCAATGACGGGGAAACAGGTGGGTTTTGAGGTTTGATTTGAAAGCAGAGAGGGTCGGTCGCTGACGGAGGGAGAGAGGAAGTTTGTTCCAGGAGGTTGGTCCTGAAACAGCAAAAGAGTGCCGACCAACAGTTAAAAGCTTACACCTAGGGATCTGAAGAGGCAGAGGGTCAGAAAATGAATGTAATGTGCGAGCTGGCGTATTAATTGAAATATTGTGACAAGGTACGATGGAGCAGCTTGATGGATGTCTTTATACTACATGTATAGCAAAGAGTGTTTAGTTTATACTCAATTCTGTCTGCGACAGGTAGCCAGTGCAAAGAACGGAGAAGAGAGCTAACATGATCAAACTTTTTCTTCCTGAGGACAAGACGAGCAGCTGTGTTTTGAATACACTGGAGACAAGATAGAGAAGAGACTGACAGGCCAGAAAGAAGAGCATTAATTTACAATAGTCAAGACGAGATAGGATGAGGGAAGTAACAAGCTTTGCTGTGGCTTCATCCGAGAGATATTCACGAATAGAGCCAATACAACGGATTTGATGGCAGCGTGACTGACAGGTCTGAGTCAGAAAACTTTGCATTGAAGAGTATGTCCAGAGTGACACACTGTATTAACCCTTTCACCACCAAAGTCGCATTTTAGCACCACAGTGATTTAACACCCATGTCACTAAAAAGGCATCACATTGGGGTCTATTATCTAAAGACCCTATTGTCTTAGTTTGGGGAAGTAAGGATAGACCTTATTTTATATATGTCGCAGAAGAATCCCCGATACTGCAGATGGATTTTGTTCTCTACCCAGGTAATTTTTAATGGATTTCTTTTGGCTGAAATACGGTTTGGCGGTGAAAGGGTTAAAAAGAAAAAAGGTTGGCTCACAATCACATATTGCTTTTTGAATGGCAAGAAATAACACAACAAAAATAGCAGCAGCAACGACAAAATAACATATTTAAACCAAACAATGAACATGTGTGTGCATGTGCTTGCTGCATCTGTGTTCATGAATGTTTGTCACCATGGACAGGTAAAAATCAACGTGTGTGTGTGGTGTTTTCTCTTCCTCTGTGTGTGTGTGTGTGTGTGTGTGTGTGTTCTTCTTTTTGATCGCTCAGTTTTCCTGTCAATTATGAGCACAGATGCGTCATGCTGACCCATTAATGTTTATGCGCCTAACTTACAAATAGTTAGTGCCCAGCAAGTCCGGAGGAAATCTTTTTGAAAGTACTTTCCTTGAAAAAAAAAAAAGGCATGAGAATGGGACCTGGTAAGGCAGAAAGATAGTAGATGACAGTACGCAAAGGGAAAAGGCAGATCTGCAGAGTCAAAGAGAGTGGGGACAGAGATTAGAAAGAGGAAGTTACAAGCACAGAACTTCCTGAAGGTGGGGGAACTATTTATACAAAAGGACCCCCCGGTATCCCCACAGGGTGTGTGTGTCTGTGAATGTTTGTGACCCATAGAGCCTACTGAAGCCAGCATGTTCTGCTGTGTGGGTGTTTCAGTGAACACAGAGTCCAATGCTCGGCGGATCAACTTTGTGGAGCAATGCTTCGGCTCTTCAGGGCAGGTAGGAACAGAAGAGAGAAGCTGCACCGATTACTCAGATTAGTTTATAGACTTGGATTTAAAATGCACTGTTAATAATAACAGAAAATATTTAGTTATATTCCAAGACTGTAACATTGAGATTAGATAGAATGAAAGGGATAAATATAGTAGGGTAGGTGACCGGAGGTGGGGGGGGGGGGGGGGGGGGGGGGGGGAGCACACTAGACAGGCATATGTGAGAAAGAAAAGTAAATCATAACAGTTTTTTTGTTTTTTTTTATTATAACATACAAAAGTTATAGCCGCAATAATCCATTGAGAACAGTATCAACATAGGACTATGCATGTGTGTGTGCACATGTATGTATACATGGTGTGATAGAATGGTCTAACTTTCACAGCAAATCGAAGCGTTGGTTGGATGGGAATGGAAGTGGAACCCAGTTTGGGGTTCTTCTAGCTAGCGTGGCCACAACTCAACCAGTTGGTAGCCCTCACATTAAGCTCAGCCTTTAGAGGACAACTTATGGGGTTAACACATGTCTATGAGTTGCAACATTTCTGGGTGGGCCTAAGAATTTATTGATTAAGTTGATTGGAAATCATCTGTATCTACCAGTAACAAGCGTCTATGGAAATTCAGCATTCCGCTTCAAATCTCTGCAGAAATGCCAGGTGTCCATATG
>CM065701.1:42189870-42217370 GCA_017654935.2 Phymorhynchus buccinoides
ATATTAATTCTTAATGGAGATTAAAAAAACAAGTGACGCGTATAATAAAATCCACACAACTTTATGCGGGGAGAACAAAAAGACGACTTTATACTGGTTCTGCAAGCATACTGTCAAAAGATATGTACACATTGGTGATAATAAATTACAAAAAATGAAAGTGTACACAGACATGATATTGTCCACCAAAGGTATCTGGAATTTTACGTTATCATTACATTTCACAACACTGATGTTTAAATGAAGGAATTCAGAGAGTATGCACTGATAAGCATAATTGCACATGTAAGACTTTCATGCATGAGTATTTTTTCCTCACGTCTATTTTATCTACATCATATCTGCATGCTTGCACACACAGAGTTTCTCTTCCTTTCTCTCTTGCTCTCTCTGTGTCTCTCTCTTTCAAACTCGATTACAATTAGCATTAACAATATCGAACTACATGAAGCATAAGTGCAGCATAAAAGAATGCAAAAAATATGCATGTAAAATACAGCGTGCATTGAGATTTTTCTCTCTGCTCTAGGCGGGGAATCGCTTTCTTCAAAGTATATATCGTCGGTGAAATTAAAAAACTTTGTATCTCAATTTTGGTAATTTTGAAAAAAATGAAAGACTTTTAAAAATTAACCGCGTTGACCACGATTGATTAACTATGATGAATAATGATGTTGTTGAAGACATTGTGAGTTTATTCCTGCATTTTGTATAAAAATTACTTTATTTTTTTTAATACTTAAAAAGAACAAACATACAAGGTTTTGCCCTTAACTAGATCTGAATTTTGGACTTGCGAGGTTTTTTTCTATTTTCACCAACCTCATTTACCACAGATAGAAAGTTGTTGGAGATACGAGCTTTTGGTGGAATATGGCGGGGAAAATTAGCTGACTATGTATCTAACTTTTTTTAAAAATAAATCAAGATACAAGGTTTTTGAATTTCACAGATATATTACGTAATCATAATTATACAGATTCTCATATCCCTTGTACATCCAAATTCCAATCAAAAATGCCCATAAACATAAAAATGCAGCAAGTAACAATTCAAACAATGTAAATGTGTGAGATAAGCAAGTTTAGCTATTAGTATGAAATAAATACATGTTCTTTCTTTGTCTGGATCAAAAACAACCATTCACCATTTCACTGTGCGAGTGTGTTTGTGCACATGAAACACAGATCACACGTGCCTCCCTTTCTATACAGTTTGCACCTGACTCACTTGAATCACATATACACACACCAAAAAGCAATACATAAATTCTTCTTCCCTTCTATCGACTCAGTTTCCTGTCAATTATGAGCGCAGATGCGTCATGCTGCCGTTTATGCGCCTAACTAAGAAATAGCTAGGCCCAACAAGTCCGACTTCGGCTGGAGGAAATCTTGTGGAAAGTGTTTCTTGAAAAAAGGCTGGAGAATGGACTGGTAAGGCAGAAAGATAGTAGATAACAGTAGCCAAAGGGAAAAGGCAGAGTCAAAGAGAGTGACAGATAGAGGAAGTTACAAGCACAGAACTTCCAGAAGGTGGGGGAACTTATTTATACAAAAGACCCCCCCACAGGGGTATACACAAATGAAATCATGTTTAACATGTGGTTATCAAACTCTTCAACAAATAATGATAAAACAATTTTAGCTCGATCAGTTTACCATTTAACAAGATAAAAATACCCATAACCCCCAGACAAACTAAGCATCATCACCAAGTGTGTCCCAAATACTATTAAACGGACACAAGATGACCTCTTAATACATATACCCTCGAAGGAATGCAATGACTAAGAAACAAATTGTAACCATAAAAAAAAACCTGGTGAATGGAAAGAGATTCATGGAAGACCACAATTTAGAACTCCACAGCAGACGACTGGCAAGAAAGGTAGACAATTTCAAGCTCTAACCCATTATACTACAGTCCTCATCCTGACCCGACAGCACTGGTTGTAGAGAGAAAAACAACACTAACGCACAATACTAACAACAGCAATCAACACATAGTGCAAAAAGTAGAAGTGAAGCCAACACAACTCTAAAAATATTGTGTAAGATACCGACAGCTGTGCTCGCATAGTTAGAAACAAGAGAGAAAGAAAACAAACCAAAAAGGTCAATTTCAGCACAGTTTTTGACAGTCATTATCTTTCAGTGTTTTCTTCTGTTGTGTTGGCTTTTGAACCAGAGATTAAAGGATCCATATGTGTATGAGATGAACACCTCTCTGTCGCATGAAAAAAGGTAGCTCGTAAACATAAAAAGCTCGCTACTATGAGAGTCTGTATTTGCGACAACCACAAATTTCACTTTTTCTGTACTTTAACCATTTACCTAACCCTAACCCTATCCCTAGAAAAAAGTGAAATTTGTGGTTCATGCTCAATGTCGCAAATATACACGGTCGTAGGTAGCGAGCTACTTATTTTTACGAGCTACCTATTTTCATGCGACACCCTCTAGCATAAGATTGTGTTCTGTGTTACAAACATACCCTAAAAAAAAACCCCATAAAACTGGTAAAGGAAACCGTTTTTATTTAAACCCATGTAAAAATAGAAAGACTCAGGGCAAGACACACATCCACACCTCTCTCTCTCCCTCTCTCTCTTCCCACTCTCTCTCTCTCCCACTCTTTCCCTCCCTCTCTCCCACACACACACACACATACATTAAAACACAGATAAAAAAAGAGTTAGAAAAATATATTTAAAACACCCCAGAAAACATATACCCTGTGTTTTGAAAATTGCTTCCCAACCAACAGACAGAGAAAGCTATTATGTACATACCTGAAACCACAACCATTAATAACAAACATAGCACAGTACAAAAATGTTCCACATACCAACAGCTCAGACAGGAGATCTCAGAAACTTGAACAAATTTGAAAAATCGTGTCAAAACTTTCAGGGACAGAAGGCATGACAAATTAAACTAAAACTAGAAAACATTCATAAGGCTCAAACCCTGACCACGGTAGACAGAAGACTACCATACTTTACGGACTATAAGACAATACTTTTTCCCAGACTGAGACCTCTGTGCTTTATAATAAGACTACCATACTTTACTGACTATAAGACAATACTTTTTCCCAGACTGAGACCTCTGTGTCTTATAATATGACTACCGTATTTGACTATAAGACAATACTTTTTAAGGCGCTACTTTTTCATGACTACCGTATTTGACTGGGAGTTTTTCCCAGACCCTACGCCTTATAATGTGACTGGTAAAATAGAAACTATAATAACAAAATCTGAATTTTGTGCAAAGTTTGGGGGGTGCGCCTTGTAGTAACAAAAAATATGGTAATAATATACTAAGAAAGTATAATAATGAAATCTGATTTTTGTGAAAAATTTGGAAGAGGTCGGGGCACCATATAATAAGATATATGATATAGTCCGAAAAATATGATGGTACTCTGGTCATAGTTAGGTTACAAAGAATCTGTTAAAAAAAACCTGCAAATTTCAAATTAGTCGAGTGAGAACAGACACCCCCACCCCCCTTAAAAAAATTGTTGGTCCAAGACCTGGCTACCTCAATCTAAACCCAAGTCAACCCCCTGAATTTTCTGTGCGAACACATTTGAATCTCAAAAAAGCTTTGGAAGAGATTTACAAAACCTGGATTTCTATCAATATTCACGACTCATGTCTCTGCACTCAGGCTTTCTTGCCAGGACACAAAATATCAACGTAAGAACTAGACATGATTAAAAAATTATGTATACATCTTCACGTCATGCACAACTATTCACAGTTACAGCATCACCATCATCAACTATCACTGATATGAAGTAAATAATCATATAACACGTTTCACGCTTGACAATCTACGCAAAAAGCCTGGTAACCACACTAAAATAATAAAATTATAATGTCCTAACTTCCAATGTCATAAAAATTCATACATCATTTGCACATCACAAATAACCAGTTCAAACATCTAGTTGACCATACTATTCATTCACGCACTACACCAAATCAGTAAAAACTGCAAGCGAAAATATATAATTTTCCATATCACATGAAGCTCAATCCATGAAACCAGTTCCATGTCCAGATCCTTTCAGACAAACACCACTTTACCCCTTGTCTTCTTATTTGTGCTGCATGCACTGATGCAGCCTTTGGAACGAACTGTTTGACGCCAATTCTTAACACCGACTGTCCTGTTGTCTTCTTATTTGTGCTGCATGCACTGATGCAGCCTTTGGAACGAACTGTTTGATGCCAATCCTTAACACTGACTGTCCTGTTGTCTTCTTATTTGTGCTGCATGCACTGATGCAGCCTTTGGAACGAACTGTTTGATGCCAATCCTTAACACTGACTGTCCTGTTGTCTTCTTATTTGTGCTGCATGCACTGATGCAGCCTTTGGAACGAACTGTTTGATGCCAATCCTTAACACTGACTGTCCTGTTGTCTTCTTATTTGTGCTGCATGCACTGATGCAGCCTTTGGAACGAACTGTTTGACGCCAATCCTTAACACCGACTGTCCTGTTGTCTTCTTATTTGTGCTGCATGCACTGATGCAGCCTTTGGAACGAACTGTTTGACGCCAATCCTTAACACCGACTGTCCTGTTGTCTTCTTATTTGTGCTGCATGCACTGATGCAGCCTTTGGAACGAACTGTTTGACGCCAATCCTTAACACTGACTGTCCTGTTGTCTTCTTATTTGTGCTGCATGCACTGATGCAGCCTTTGGAACGAACTGTTTGATGCCAATCCTTAACACCGACTGTCCTGTTGTCTTCTTATTTGTGCTGCATGCACTGATGCAGCCTTTGGAACGAACTGTTTGATGCCAATCCTTAACACTGACTGTCCTGTTGTCTTCTTATTTGTGCTGCATGCACTGATGCTGCCTTTGGAACAAACTGTTTGACGCCAATCCTTAACACCGACTGTCCTGTTGTCTTCTTATTTGTGCTGCATGCACTGATGCAGCCTTTGGAACGAACTGTTTGATGCCAATCCTTAACACCGACTGTCCTGTTGTCTTCTTATTTGTGCTGCATGCACTGATGCAGCCTTTGGAACGAACTGTTTGATGCCAATCCTTAACACCGACTGTCCTGTTGTCTTCTTATTTGTGCTGCATGCACTGATGCAGCCTTTGGAATGAACTGTTTGACGCCAATCCTTAACACTGACTGTCCTGTTGTCTTCTTATTTGTGTTGCATGCACTGATGCTGCCTTTGGAACAAACTGTTTGACGCCAATTCTTAACACTGACTGCCCTGTAGGACACGACAGTCACCAAAAGATTTGCCGCATGCCGAGGGCAAGCCATTCTGTCCTATAAACAAGTTCTGACACATTTTATTCCCAGAAAAGTCCCCCAAAGACGGAATGTGGCTGCCCACGTGGCGGAGTAATCAAAAACGGTCACACACGTAATGTTCTCATCTGTAGCTGATGCATTTCTACCAGTGTTCAAGCACTTCGGCTGTTGGGATGATCCCTGGAGTCTTTTAGCCAGGGTACGTCAACAACATTCCCAGAGAAGAAGTTCTTTTTACTACAATTAAATTATGAAGTTCAATGCAAAAGACTAACATAATATGAACATTATGCATGTGCTTACAGTGATTTATAGTCGGATTCAAACCACATTCTGTCTTGCAAGTCTTCCCATCCATTTCTCAGTAAGCTTCTTTAGTTTTGTTCTCGACATACATGTTACACCAGGAGTATGAAACACGAGCAATGTAACGCTGTCACACAGATGCATTAATTTGATCATCGTTATACAGACACATGTTAGGTAAATGCGGATATTTAGCATCGTATTATGTTATCATCATTATAATGAACATTCTGGCAGCAGCAAAGCTTAGTGCAGGCAATATAACATGATTTTGTATGCATATATGATTTTTGTGAATACATAACATGGTTAAAATGTACACAGACACACACACATGCACACACGTGACATGCAAACTCAAACACACACACATGCACTAACTCACACACACAGACAAAATACACACACACACACACAAGCTCTCTCTTTCTTTCTTTTACACATACAGACACACACACACACACACACATACACATACACTGACAAACAAATACACACACACACACACACACACACACACACAAAAGCTCTCTCTTTCTCTTACACACAGACACGCACACATACAGCCTTTCCTTGGCCCCCACAATGTCCCCCACTCAAGCCAGACCCATCCACTTGCACTGCATCATCGTTCCATGGCCCCCACAATGTCCCCCACTCAAGCCACACACATCAACTTGCACTGCACCATCGTTCCATGGCCCCTACTCAAGCCACACACATCCACTTGCACTGCACCATCGTTCCATGGCCCCTACTCAAGCCACACACATCCACTTGCACTGCATCATCCCCTACTCAAGCCACACACATTCCATGTTCCATGGCAAGAGCTGCAGCACCATGTGGACCCACAGCAACACAGGACCTGAGATCAGTTAAGGACGGCAGGGGATCGGGTCAGGTGGGGGGAAGGGAGGCGTGGTAGGGGAAGGAGGAAAAGAGGGGGAGGGAGGTGTAGTCATGGGGGGGGAGGAGGGGAGGGAGGTGTAGTCGGGTGGGTGGGGTGGGGGGTGGATTGAGGGGGGGAGGGAGGGGAGAAAGGGGAGGTGTAGTCAGGGGGGGTGTAGTCGGGGGTGGGGGGGTGGGGTGTAGTCGGGGGGGGGGGGGGGGGGGAGAAAAGGGGAGGTGTGTTCAGGGGGGAGGGGGAAGGAAGAGGGGAGGGAGAGGGGGGTGTAGTCAGGAGTGGGTGAGGGGAAGAGGAGGGGAGGGAGAGGGGGGAAGGTGTAGTCACGGGTGGGGGAGGTGAAGAGGAGGAGGGGGGGATGAAGGGGAAGGAAGAGAGAGGGGGGTAGGGAAAGGAGGGGAGGAGGTGTATCAGGGAAGTAAGTGGAGAGCGGGTAGGGTTGGATGGGAGGGACAGGAGGGGAGGAAAGAGGAGGGGAGGTGTGGTAGGGAAAGGTGGAGGGGTAGGGGAGGAAGGGGGGAGGTGGGGAAAGGGGAAGGAGAGGGAGGATTGGGTGGGAGGGATATAGGAGTGGTTGGGGGAGGAGGGGGGTGGGGAGGGGTGGAGAGAGAGAGAGTTACTCCACAGACAGGTACTTGAGGGCCTTGATGCCGTACTTCTTGGACAGGTCTCTCTGGAACTCTCCTTTCAGGATCTTCAGGCACCTGGAAAGCACAACACAACACCCTTGAAACAGACACACCTTTTATACACATTGCCGCCCACTATCGTATAAAAATTGGTCAACTTTGAAGTGTTGGACTTAAGGGCCTGCTACACTACATATGATTCGCTGACAATGCTCCCCTCCCCCCCCCCCCATGGGGATACCGGGGGGTCTTCCAAACAAATAAATCCCCTTCTGTGCTTGTAACTTCCCCTAATCTGTCTCTCTCTTTGACTGCCTTTTTCCTTGCTTTGTGTCATCTACTATCTTTCTGACTTTTTGGTCCATTCTCCTGCCTTTTTTCCCAAAAAAATCTTCCATATAGTTCTCTCTTTTGAGCTCCTCTGAAATCGGAATGTGTCGGCTGAATGCAGCGAGGAGACCAGTGAAAACTGGAAAACGGACACATACGTACCTATTGTGGCCTTATGGCCTGGGAACACAGAAGAAGAAGAGGAAGAAGAAGCTGTCAATGATTGTGACGATGCAAGTCATGATTGACGTGAAATACTTCCGTCTAAAAATAATTCCACTACTTTCCCTCTATATACTACCAATACATGAATTTCACATGAATCATGACTCGCACATCGTCACAATCGCATCGCATTGACAGCGCATCGTATGTAATGTAGCAGACCCTTAACCAGTTGATCAAGGCAAGAAGCATCATGTAACAAAGCTGTGAGAACACAATTTGTAAAGATAAATCACAGATGGTGGCGCTAAATGAACAAAAATGACAGAATTTGACCTGAAATGACCGAAATATCGAGTTTTTGTTTTCATTCCTCATGTGAAGAGACGTCTTTCGACTTACATCTCTATGTTTTGCACACAGTGAAATTATCATTTTACTGCTTGCAACTATGTGTTATTTGTTTGTTTGTTTACAGCTTAATTGTGCAAGTCTGTATGCTGGTGCGTGTGTGTGTGTGTGTGTGTGCGTGCGTGTGCGTGCATGTGCGTGCGTGCGAGTGCGTGTCTTTCTTTTTTCCTGACAGTGATTTTCAAACAAGATAGTGCTGCACTGGCTAGCTCTTTGTGCTGCAGCCTTGGAGACCAGGACTAGTTGGCCTCTGGTGATCCTCCACCCTATGGGTCACCACGGCCCTCGAGAGCACCTGGAAGGAAGGTGGCAGGGTGGTTAAGGCATTCACCTGCCACTAATTCAATGCCTGAGTGACTCAGGTTCTGATCCCAGCCTCGCCCTTTCTTTCTAATTTGACAAGAAAAGTCGAACTGAGCACAGAGTCCTTCAGATGGGGACTCAAAGCAACTCTGACCCACGTGCTTTACGCAGGTAAAACAACCCACAGCGGTGAAAAGTTGATAAGAGCAGGGAGAAGTCCTGCTGCCTGGTGTGAACCAAAATTGATGGTCTCTGTGACTAGAAAACAATACAGTACCATACCACAACGGCTGTGATGCCAAGGTTTCCCCGAGTCTCTGTGACTAGAAAACAATACAGTACCATACCACAACGGCTGTGATGCCAAGGTTTCCCCGAGTCTCTGTGACTAGAAAACAATACAGTACCATACCACAACGGCTGTGATGCCAAGGTTTCCCCGAGTCTCTGTGACTAGAAAACAATACTGTACCATACCACAACGGCTGTGATGCCAAGGTTTCCCCGAGTCTCTGTGACTAGAAAACAATACAGTACTATACCACAACGGCTGTGATGCCAAGGTTTCCCTGAGTCTCTGTGACTAGAAAACAATACAGTACCATACCACAACGGCTGTGATGCCAAGGTTTCCCTGAGTCTCTGTGACTAGAAAACAATACAGTACCATACCACAACGGCTGTGATGCCAAGGTTTCCCTGAGTCTCTGTGACTAGAAAACAATACAGTACCATACCACAACGGCTGTGATGCCAAGGTTTCCCCGAGTCTCTGTGACTAGAAAACAATACTGTACCATACCACAACGGCTGTGATGCCAAGGTTTCCCCGAGTCTCTGTGACTAGAAAACAATACTGTACCATACCACAACGGCTGTGATGCCAAGGTTTCCCCGAGTCTCTGTGACTAGAAAACAATACAGTACCATACCACAACGGCTGTGATGCCAAGGTTTCCCCGAGTCTCTGTGACTAGAAAACAATACAGTACCATACCACAACGGCTGTGATGCCAAGGTTTCCCCGAGTCTCTGTGACTAGAAAACAATACAGTACCATACCACAACGGCTGTGATGCCAAGGTTTCCCCGAGTCTCTGTGACTAGAAAACAATACAGTACCATACCACAACGGCTGTGATGCCAAGGTTTCCCTGAGTCTCTGTGACTAGAAAACAATACAGTACCATACCACAACGGCTGTGATGCCAAGGTTTCCCCGAGTCTCTGTGACTAGAAAACAATACAGTACCATACCACAACGGCTGTGATGCCAAGGTTTCCCCGAGTCTCTGTGACTAGAAAACAATACAGTACCATACCACAACGGCTGTGATGCCAAGGTTTCCCCGAGTCTCTGTGACTAGAAAACAATACAGTACCATACCACAACGGCTGTGATGCCAAGGTTTCCCCGAGTCTCTGTGACTAGAAAACAATACAGTACTATACCACAACGGCTGTGATGCCAAGGTTTCCCCGAGTCTCTGTGACTAGAAAACAATACAGTACCATACCACAACGGCTGTGATGCCAAGGTTTCCCCGAGTCTCTGTGACTAGAAAACAATACAGTACTATACCACAACGGCTGTGATGCCAAGGTTTCCCCGAGTCTCTGTGACTAGAAAACAATACAGTACTATACCACAACGGCTGTGATGCCAAGGTTTCCCCGAGTCTCTGTGACTAGAAAACAATACAGTACTATACCACAACGGCTGTGATGCCAAGGTTTCCCTGAGTCTCTGTGACTAGAAAACAATACTGTACCATACCACAACGGCTGTGATGCCAAGGTTTCCCTGAGTCTCTGTGACTAGAAAACAATACAGTACCATACCACAACGGCTGTGATGCCAAGGTTTCCCTGAGTCTCTGTGACTAAAAAACAATACAGTACCATACCACAACGGCTGTGATGCCATCGAGTTAACTCCAGGGATGTGAGAGGACCCAAAATAAAAAAGCTTACTGGATCCATGGGCCACCTCGGGCCCCCGGTGGGGACTGCGCGGTAGGAGTGTAAAGAGCATAAATGTGGTGTGTGTGTGACTGTGTAAATAAAGTGTAAAGCTCTATAAACAAGGTGTGTGTGTGTGTGTGTGCATGTGTCTATGAGTATGTGAGTCAAGTGTAAACACTAGGTGTGTGTGTGTGTGTGTGACTATAAATAAGTATGTGAACAAAGTTTAAAGACTAATATTATGCATGTATAGATGAGTGTGTCACTGTGTGTTGTGTGTGTGTGTGTGTGTGTGTGTGTGTGTGTGTGTGTGTGTGTGTGTGTGTGTGTGTGTGTGAGAGAGAGAGAGAGAGAGAGAGAGAGAGAGAGAGAGAGAGAGAGAGAGAGAGAGAGAGAGAGAGAGAGAGAGAGAGAGAGAGAGATAAACTTAAGTATGTGAACAAAGTTTAAAGACTATACATGTATAGGCCTAGAGCAGCAGATGTGTGTATGAGACTTGAGTGTGTGTGTGTGTGTGTGTGTGTACATATGTGTGTGAGACTTAAGCATGTGAGCAAAGTGAAACTGCATGATGTATTAGCAGATGTGTGTGTGAGAGAAAATGATAGAGAGAGAGAGAGAGAGAGAGAGAGAGAGAGAGAGAGAGAGAGAGAGAGAGAGAGAGAGAGAGAGAGAGAGAGAGTATGAAAAAAAGGGGAAACTGTGCGTGTTTCTCACTCAACGAGTCATTGGAGTTTGAAGAAGCACCTTTGAAAAATTTCAAAGATAACGCTTAATTCATGCTTCGAATCTTCACATTGTCATGGTCCTTTTTTTTTGTACGTGGTCAAACACAGCAGCCTTTCCTCCTGTCTGCATAGCTGCCCATCACAATCAACTTTCCCGAGGTTCCGATTCAACTTTATTGATGAAATCGCTGACAGACACGTATCTTAATGACCTCCACAGTTTCATCCATCCAAGCCCAGTCAAATTTGTATCGGCATCCTTTGTCGGTCTCCTCGATATTCACATCGATAGTGCGATGAATAGTTTTCACTGTTGCGGATAAAACAATCGCTCAAGATCACTCGCCTGCACCGCCATCGAACAAACGCCAAGCGTATGAGAATCGCGCAGTCATTGGGCGAAATTGACCAATCACAAAGAAGCTTACGATTTTCAGGCAAGGGAGAGTACAACGAGCTAAATTCTGCTTTCGGGTTGTTTGTAAGCGTGCGGGAACGTCGGCGAAATCGATCGTCATTACGTTTTTTTGTTTTCGTTTTTTTTTGGGGGGGGCTTTCCCGAATAGAAAAAGCGCATTTACGCGTTTACGCGTAACTCTCACATCCCTGTAACTCTCTCAGCACTGGCCAGTTGCTTCCCCTTACAACCATTTCGGACGGGCCATTTGACTAGGTTCGAAAACCCATCACCACAAAAAAGCTATGAAAAGTTATGGACTGATATTTTAAGATAAGATTACTAACACCATGCACTAAACGATCGTAAAATATCAGATTGCATACCTTCGTCATTTGTCTCCTATTGACGAAAACAGCTAACACATAGAAAGAAGGAAAATTTCACATTCTGATCTTTGACCCCCCTCTACAACCAAACCTGAATGTAAAGCCTGCAATGATTGGTTGATTTCAAGAGATGCAACGTCAAAGCAAACCGAAAACAGGTTATGACGTCGCACTTGAAAGCTGGTTACACGCAATAATCAAAACCTCTTGAAAACTCTTATGAGCCGGATCCGGGCCATTCGTCCTAAACGGTTGAGCAAGCCATGAGCCGGAGCCGGCTCATTCATCCCGAGTGTGTTAAAGAAGACGTACAAACGAAAAAGACAGAAAAGACAAGAAAGGAATGAGGCCCTCACTTTCTGTAGCTGGAGCTGGACCTGAACTTGGCGATGTCGAAGCTGGGGGCATGAGGCATGTGAATGATGAAGGCGTTTGGCAGAACCATGAACTCGTAGCTGAAAAAAAGAGAAAAAAAGAAACACTATTGTAAGCTTGACCAGTATGTGTGCCATGCGAGGCAATGCACCCTTAATTGCTAACAACATGCAGTGGAAACCTGCTAACAAAAAACAGGTACAGACAAACCCCTATTTTACGACCCTCTGTTAAGCGACCACCTCTCATTTGCGACCGGATTTGTTGGCACAGATGCATTTTACTATGTAAACGACCTCTCTTAAACGACTTCCTCTAAAACGCGACTTACGACCGCCATTTTGTTGGTTTTTATGACCGTTGCTGTCGTCTGCATAGACTTCGAGCAAAGGGAAACAACCACGGTCAAGGGCCTGAAAGCGGAGTCGCTTCCCTTGTTGTAGAAAAGATGGCGGAGAGCGTAGGAAAAGCACGAAAACCACTGACTTTGAAAAAGAAAACCACTGACTTTGGACGAGAGTGGAGGTGATTAAAAGAAATCGGCAAAGTGAAACTGTAATATCGATTGCACAATCCTATGGAGTTGGAAAGACCCAAATCCAGTTTTAAATGTCATTGTATGTGTGCATGAAGAAGAGAGTATGAACTGTGCTGAACTTTTTTTTTCTACGGCTGCCAGTTAAAACCTCCGTCATACGACCCCTCCCATTTACGACCGATTTTTCTGGACATTTTGGAAGTCTTAAAATAGAGGTTTGTCTGTACCACAAAAAATTGCATTTTAATTGACAATAAGTTTATGGTCCGAAATGAATCCTTAGTTAGGTCAAAATCTAAACAGACCGGCTTCCTCAAAATAGAATGCTAAAGCTTTCTTCTTCTGCGGTCCCAGGCTATAATGGGTGAGGTACGTATGTGTCCGTTTTTCAGTTTTCACTGGTCTCCCCGCTGAATTCAGCCGACGCATTCTGATTTCGGAGGAGCTCAAAGGAGAAAATAATTTGCTATATTTAAAAAAAAATAAAGGCACACACACACAAACACTGACCCCTTGGCATCTAGCTCCATATGGGACACCTTGTTCACACACACACACACACACATGCACGCACACACACACACACACATGCACACGCACGCACACGCACACACACACACATGCACACGCACACGCACGCACACGCACACGCACGCACACGCACGCACACGCACACACACACACACTGACCCCTGGGCATCCAGCTCCATGATGTGGGAGACCTTGTTCCAGCCGAAGCCCATGAAGCGCTGGTCAAACAGGGGGATGTCACGGTGCACCACCACATAGGGCTCAAAGTCATGCTCCCACGACACCTGTCACAGCAGCAATGACCAATCAACACGACACCTGTCACAGCAATGACCAATCAACACGACACCTGTCATAGCAATGACCAATCAACACGACACCTGTCACAGCAGCAATGACCAATCAACACACCTGTCACAGCAATGACCAATCAACACACCTGTCACAGCAGCAATGACCAATCAACACGATACCTGTCACAGCAGCAACGACCAATCAACACACCTGTCACAGCAGCAATGACCAATCAACACACCTGTCACAGCAACAATGACCAATCAACACACCTGATACAGCAACAATGACCAATCAACACGACACCTGTCACAGCAATGACCAATCAACACACCTGATACAGCAGCAATGACCAATCAACACACCTGTCACAGCAGCAACGACCAATCAACACACCTGTCACAGCAGCAATGACCAATCAACACACCTGATACAGCAGCAACGACCAATCAACACACCTGTCACAGCAGCAATGACCAATCAACACACCTGATACAGCAGCAATGACCAATCAACACACCTGATACAGCAGCAACGACCAATCAACACACCTGATACAGCAGCAATGACCAATCAACACACCTGATACAGCAGCAATGACCAATCAACACACCTGATACAGCAGCAATGACCAATCAACACACCTGATACAGCAGCAATGACCAATCAACACACCTGATACAGCAGCAATGACCAATCAACACACCTGATACAGCAGCAATGACCAATCAACACACCTGATACAGCAGCAATGACCAATCAACACACCTGATACAGCAGCAATGACCAATCAACACACCTGATACAGCAGCAATGACCAATCAACACACCTGTCACAGCAGCAATGACCAATCAACACACCTGATACAGCAGCAATGACCAATCAACACACCTGATACAGCAGCAATGACCAATCAACACACCTGATACAGCAGCAATGACCAATCAACACACCTGTCAGCAGCAACGACCAATCAACACACCTGATACAGCAGCAATGACCAATCAACACACCTGTCACAGCAGCAATGACCAATCAACACACCTGATACAGCAGCAATGACCAATCAACACACCTGTCACAGCAGCAATGACCAATCAACACACCTGATACAGCAGCAATGACCAATCAACACACCTGATACAGCAGCAATGACCAATCAGTTCAGCCCTGCACCCTGTCCAGGATGCTGTTGATGTTGGCTTACCCTGGCTAAAAGACTCCAGGGATGATCCTTAAGGGCCTGCTACATTACATACGATTCGATTCACTGTCAATGCCATGCGATTCTGACGACTTGAGTCATGATTTGCTTGAAATTCATGTATTGGGTCTACTTGAGTATACAGAGCGAAAGTAGTAGAATTATTTTTAGACAGAAGTATTTCACGTGAATCATGACTGGCATCGACAATCGCATCGCATTGACAGCGAATCATATGTAGTGTAGCAGGTCCTTTAGTGACCCAGTGCGTAGTTTTTAGCCTCAGTCACAGATGTGTGTCAGACTTAACAGTAAGTAACACTGCACTTCACTGTTCAGACGGTGCAGCTACCCTTGTGCCCAATCTTTTTACATTTTTGTGAGCAGTACTTCTTACCGTCTCTATCCCAATTCAGATGCAGCAGACCCATAATCATGGAAGAGTCCCCCAAGAGTTTACACTTCAGCAGATGGTGCATGTTCAACTGGACCATCACTCAATGCACAGTTGTACTAACTATTGTGTGCATGTTCAAATGGACCATCACTCAATGCACAGTTGTACTAACTATAGTGTGCATGTTCAACTGGACCATCACTCAATGCACAGTTGTACTGACTACTGTGTGTATGTTCAACTGGACCATCACTCAATGCACAGTTGTACTGACTACTGTGTGCATGTTCAACTGGACCATCACTCAATGCACAGTTGTACTGACTAATGTGTGCATGTTCAACTGGACCATCACTCAATGCACAGTTGTACTGACTAATGTGTGCATGTTCAACTGGACCATCACTCAATGCACAGTTGTACTGACTACTGTGTGCATGTTCAACTGGACCATCACTCAATGCACAGTTGTACTAACTACTGTGTGTATGTTCAAATGGACCATCACTCAATGCACAGTTGTACTAACTATTGTGTGCATGTTCAACTGGACCATCACTCAATGCACAGTTGTACTGACTACTGTGTGCATGTTCAACTGGACCATCACTCAATGCACAGTTGTACTGACTATTGTGTGCATGTTCAACTGGACCATCACTCAATGCACAGTTGTACTGACTACTGTGTGTATGTTCAAATGGACCATCACTCAATGCACAGTTGTACTAACTACTGTGTGTATGTTCAACTGGACCATCACTCAATGCACAGTTGTACTGACTAATGTGTGTATGTTCAAATGGACCATCACTCAATGCACAGTTGTACTAACTACTGTGTGTATGTTCAAATGGACCATCACTCAATGCACAGTTGTACTAACTACTGTGTGTATGTTCAACTGGACCATCACTCAATGCACAGTTGTACTAACTACTGTGTGTATGTTCAACTGGACCATCACTCAATGCACAGTTGTACTAACTACTGTGTGTATGTTCAACTGGACCATCACTCAATGCACAGTTGTACTAACTATTGTGTGCATGTTCAACTGGACCATCACTCAATGCACAGTTGTACTGACTACTGTGTGTATGTTCAACTGGACCATCACTCAATGCACAGTTGTACTAACTACTGTGTGTATGTTCAACTGGACCATCACTCAATGCACAGTTGCACTGACTAATGTGTGCATGTTCAACTGGACCATCACTCAATGCACAGTTGTACTGACTACTGTGTGTATGTTCAACTGGACCATCACTCAATGCACAGTTGTACTAACTACTGTGTGTATGTTCAACTGGACCATCACTCAATGCACAGTTGTACTAACTACTGTGTGTATGTTCAAATGGACCATCACTCAATGCACAGTTGTACTGACTAATGTGTGTATGTTCAACTGGACCATCACTCAATGCACAGTTGCACTGACTAATGTGTGCATGTTCAACTGGACCATCACTCAATGCACAGTTGTACTGACTACTGTGTGTATGTTCAACTGGACCATCACTCAATGCACAGTTGTACTGACTAATGTGTGTATGTTCAACTGGACCATCACTCAATGCACAGTTGTACTAACTACTGTGTGTATGTTCAACTGGACCATCACTCAATGCACAGTTGCACTGACTAATGTGTGTATGTTCAACTGGACCATCACTCAATGCACAGTTGTACTGACTACTGTGTGTATGTTCAACTGGACCATCACTCAATGCACAGTTGTACTGACTAATGTGTGTATGTTCAACTGGACCATCACTCAATGCACAGTTGTACTGACTACTGTGTGTATGTTCAACTGGACCATCACTCAATGCACAGTTGCACTGACTAATGTGTGCATGTTCAACTGGACCATCACTCAATGCACAGTTGTACTGACTAATGTGTGCATGTTCAACTGGACCATCACTCAATGCACAGTTGTACTAACTACTGTGTGCATGTTCAACTGGACCATCACTCAATGCACAGTTGTACTAACTACTGTGTGTATGTTCAACTGGACCATCACTCAATGCACAGTTGCACTAACTACTGTGTGTATGTTCAACTGGACCATCACTCAATGCACAGTTGCACTAACTACCGCTCTGCTTAGGGTGTGCATGTTCAAATGACGCAACCAATTATTTATTTCCTTTTGACGCACTGACATCAACATTTGGAAAGTAAATGATTGCGTCATAGTGCAACTGCTAGTGGTGCAAAAGAGATGCACCGTGCATGCATGCACGTTAAATAATGCCTGTAGTGTACTGAGTGAACTAACAAACCACTCACAGGGTAAGGTGTGGTGGCAGTCCCCCATTTGACGAAGTTTGTCGGGGCGTGTCCCCTGGGCCAAACATGGTACCTGTAACACAAAATCATCTCTCTTTTACTGAACTCAATTCAAAACTCTTCTATTTTGCTCAATTCAAAACTCTTCAATTTTGTTCTTATGCAAACGATGCTCTGGTTGCAGTCACGTCACACACACATACACAATACAAATTCACAATATCAGCACACGCACATACACGAACAAACACGCACGCACACACCTAGTACAGTACTATTGTGAATGTGAAATTCACACAGAGCCACACATCCATGAACGAAACCCACGCCTGTGTTCAAAATTAAAATAAAGCATTGTAGGCAAATACCAGGAAGAATCTCTGTTCAGTCCTGTGATTGGGCGTCATATTGTACAGATAACATTCTGAATCTTCTGATGCAGTCCTCATGCCTTTTCCTTGTATTTTCAGGGGCATGTGGGAATTGTCCTAGGCGCAAATTGTCTGGGTACAAATGATCCTAAAGCTGAATTGTCCTAGGAGCGAATTGTCTGGGTACAAATGATCCTAAGGTGGAGTTGACAAATGATCCTAAGGTGGAGTTGTCCTAGGAGTGAATTGTCTGGGTACAAATGATCCTAAGGTGGAGTTGTCCTAGGAGTGAATTGTCTGGGTACAAATGATCCTGACCTAAGGTGGAGTTGTCCTAGGAGTGAATTGTCTGGGTACAAATGATCCTAAGGTGGAGTTGTCCTAGGAGCGAATTGTCTGAGTACAAATGATCCTAAAGTTGAGTTGTCCCAGGGGCAAATTGTCTGGGGTACGAATAATCCTAGGGGCGAAGTGTCCAGGGGATTAATTATCCTGAGACGAATTGTGCAAGGGGCGAATTGTCTGGGATGCGAATTGTCCGGAGTCCAAATTATCCCAGGGGGGAAATGTTCAGGGGACGAAATGTCCTGTCAGTGTGGCCAAGGTCTGACCTGAAGGTGAACAGGGTTCCCATGTCCAGCATGGACAGCAGTTCGGCCTTGGACTTGGGGAACTCCAGGCGGTAGCGCTGGGTTTCAAACGCCGGAACCACCAGGGCCTGTGACACACCGTACAACGTTTCTTCAATTATTGTTTGTTTCATTTTTGTTATCGATGGGTTTTTTCCATTGTCAATATTACCAGTAAACTAGAACATGATTTCTTTAAAACCAAATCTTTCTTTTCGACATAAGCATGTAAACTAGCCCATCACTGATCTTTTTTACTCTGACTCCATCATTTCAACTCATTTTTGTTAATTCCGTTCCTTTTTTGTGTGCAATCACCACCCATAAAACCCAATCCAAAGTAGTTTTTTAGCCCTTCTTTTATTGTAGTACAGCAATTTCAAGGTCTTTCCCTAACCATAACCACAACCAGTGAGAATCTGTCCGTGTGAAAGGAAACAACTTGGAACAAGTACTTGGTTTATACAATATATACAGCATTTTTCGGACTATTACTTAGTATAAGGTGCACCTTATTATAAGGTAGCTACCCACATTTTAGCTAAAATGCAGATTTCGTTTTTATAGTTCCTCACTATAAGTCATACTATCTGAGGCTGGTCTCAGTCTGGGAAAAAAAGTGTCGCCTTACAGTCCTTAAAATATGGCAGCTCTCTGGGAGACACCAAGAACAGTCAGAATGTGGGGAATTTGTGGGCTGAAAGACCTTTTTCTCTGAGCCGATGTCCTTCATGGTGGAAGCCTTCTTGAGGTACCCATACAGGCCATACATGGGCCCATCACTGACCTTTGGGCCCATCAGTGACCTTTTTTTCTGGGCCCACCACTGACCTTTTTCTCAGGGCCCACCACTGACCTTTTTTTTCTGGGCCGATGTCCACTCCATCATGGCGGATGCCTTCTTGAGGTACTCGTACAGGCCATACACTGACCTTTGGGCCTACCACTGACCTTTGGGCCCACAACTGACCTTTTTCTCTGGGCCCACCACTGACCTTTGGGCCCACCAGACCTTTTTCTCTGGGCCCACCAGACCTTTGGGCCCACCACTGACCTTTTTCTCCGGGCCAATGTCCATCATGGTGGAGGCTGTCTTAAGATACTCGTACAGGCCGTACAATGGCCCATCACTGACCTTTGGTCCCACCACTGAACTTGGGGCCCACCACTGACCTTTTTCTCTGGCCCGATGTCCATCATGGTGGAGGCCTTCTTGAGGTACTCGTACAGGCCGTACATGGGCCCATCACTGACCTTTGGGCCCACCACTGACCTTTAAGCCCACCACTGACCTTTGGGCCCACCACTGACCTTTTTCTCCGGGCCAATGTCCATCATGGTGGAGGTCTTCTTGAGGTACTCATACAGGCCGTACAATGGCCCATCACCGACCTTTGGGCCAATTACTGAACTTTGGGCCCACCACTGACCTTATTCTCCGGGCCGATGTCCATCATGGTGGAGGCTGTCTTAAGGTACTCATACAGGCCGTACATGGGTCAATCACTGACCTTTGGGCCAATTACTGACCTTTAAGCCCACCACTGACCTTTTTCTCCGGGCCGATGTCCATCATGGCGGAGGCCTTCTTGAGGTACTCATACAGGCCGTACATGGGCCAACCACTGACCTTTGGGCCCACCACTGACCTTTTTCTCCGGGCCGATGTCCATCACGGCGGAGGCCTTCTTGGGGTACTCGTACAGGCCGTACATGGGCCCACCACTGACCTTTGGGCCAATTACTGACCTTTAAGCCCACCACTAACCTTTTTCTCCGGGCCGATATCCATCATGGCAGAGGCCTTCTTGAGGTACGTACAGGCCATACATGGGTCCACCACTGACCTTTTTCTCTGGGCCGATGTCCATCATGGCGGAGGCCTTGAGGTACTCGTACAGGCCGTACAATGGCCCATCACTGACCTTTGGGCCCACCACTGACCTTTTTCTCCGGGCCGATGTCCATCATGGCAGAGGCCTTCTTGAGGTACTCGTACAGGCCGTACATGGGCAGGAAGTCGATGTCGGACAGGAAGACGTAGGGGGACCTGACCTGCTCCAGGGCCACGTTCCGCAGGTAGTTCACAGGGTAGAATTGCTGCAGGGAACAGAGCAGTACATCACAGTGCACTTCTGTTGGCTCCAGTGGGGAAAAACAACAACTAGAGGGGTAGTTATTTGCTTCAACGTGGGCCTCAAGTACTTATTTCACAGGCAGGGTTTCTGAAAACGTAGAGATTGTGTGTATGTATGCACTAGAGCTCTCAAATCACCCCCCAGAATCTCAAACCATGCGTGAGATTTATCCTTTAAAATGTAACCCTCTTACATTTATTCCGCCCAAAACCACCCAGCCGGAAGTTGCCTCTGTGTATTCAAACCACCCTAGTCTTGCCCCCACTCTGAGACCCTGTCTGATAGCATTTTTATCACGCACAAAGTTCTGGCTTGTTATACACACACTATGATGGAGCTTCTCACTCGCAATGAAGTGGTAGTAACTGTATGGCGCTCTGTGTGCTTCAAAAGACAGATTTTCCTGAAAATGTGTGAAAAAAAGGTGAACACTAGAAGAAGTTTTTCTGTAACAAATGTGAATGCAAAAGGGTTAAAGTAGGTGGTGAGATGACGCTTTAAAACGACGATTTGTGCATTAATACTGTCATTATTTTTTCAGTAAACCAACTATGTTGCAGTTACTTCAACCATTTGCTGGTCCAGTCTATGCTGCTGCCACAACAGTATGCAAGCTGAAGTTGCTAGTCTATACTGTCCAAAAAAAGAAATGCATAAACTTGTAGGCCTAGTCGAAATTTCATCTTAATTAAAATAATTAACAGAAAATCACACAATGCGAAATTCTTATTAAAATTTGACATGGTAATAGCTGAATGTATGGAGAGTTCATATGTATCCTCAAATCATTCAGTCAATTGATATCCTTGGGTGTGGGGGCTGTCAAACAGTAGGGTGTGACCGCGCTGAACAGCAACAAGTGCCTGGGACACCATTGGCATGAGACTCGATCAGATGGCGGATGTCTTGCTGTGTGATATCCCACCATTCTTGCTGTGCATTCAACAATTCGCGGTGATTCGCCGGCACATCTTCTTGGCCGTGCATACGTCTATCCAGTTCAACCCAAAGGTGTTCTTTAGGATTCATTTATGATAACATGGATGGTCAGGGAGGCATGTGGAGGTGATTGTCGATGAGCAACTGGGTGCCGAGTCGCACAGTATGAGGGCGAGCATTGTCCTGAAGGAACACAGCGTTAAGGTCTTGCAGAAGAGGGAGGACGTGAGGACACAGAATGTCCGTAGGTATTACTGGGCAGTTAGGCGTCCTTGCACCAGCACTAAGGGGTTCCCTTTCATAGACCTTTGAGAACAAGGTGCTAACTCTGTGTTCACGAAATGTCATGAGATTCTATCCATGCATGGCACATGGGCATGAAAAAAATCGCTTTTTTTACATTTGAGTCACTCTGTGCGCATGCGCATGTGCAGAGAGAAACACTGACAGTGATCATGACAAGGACCACTGGGTGAACACTTCCAGTAGTTTGGGGGATATGCGTGCAGCAATACAATGATGGAAATGACCTTTGAAAAAGTATGCGTTTCTTTTTTTGGACAGTATAGATCTAAAATTATTCAAGATCATGCAGAAAAACCTAATAATTGAAAGCTCAATGCTGATTGGCAGACCATTTTCTCAGTATCCAATAAAATCACTTCATACACATGTTATTCCTTTGATCAATATGGCTCTGCAGTCTGGCAAGTGTAAAAGAAAAAGTAGGTTGTTACGTGAACAACAAAATGAAAAAGCAGTGATCAAGCACAAGAAAAATGGAGATTGCCCATGTTTAGATTCAAATAATTGGACAAAATCACCTGGCTGATATCTTGTTTTCTGAATGTAAATCAGAGGTACAAGATTAGTCTAACCTCTTAATAACTTTGGACCCGTGTGTGTGTGCATGTGTGCATGTATGTGTGTGTGTTTGTCCGTGCATGCGTGCATGTGCACACACACGTGTGTCAGTCTCTGTGTGTGCGTGCGAAGGAAGTAGGGTGGAGTTTCTCCCTTGTTTCGTCCTTACCCTTTAAAATTTGAAACTGGGGGTAAAAATACCCCTTAAAACTCTAAACAGGGGGTGAGTGTACCCCTTAGGAGAGGAGAAACCCAGAAACCCTGACAGCGATGAATTAGTGGGTATGAAAATGAAACCACAGAACTTATTTCCTCACACAACTTGAATCACAACAAATAACGTAAGTTAGGAACCAAAAAACGGTTCTTGCAATTGAAAACTTGGCTTTTATGCACACGGCAGCTGTGCTGATTTGTATACCGAGTGATGGATAACGGTTTGTTGTCTTTGTTGTGCTTCTTGATTTCTAAGAGCACAATTTTGTGGAGCTGAGCAGAAGGGCGGAAAAAAGGTTGGTCAAAGCGGAAGAAACTCTGCACAAAATAGAATGGTTGGCAGGTCTGAGAGACTTATGAATGAAAAAACAAAGAAGACTATTTTCTGTTCACATTCTATAAATTATAAATAAAAAGACAAATAAACTATTTTCTGTAACATTACATAAAATTAAAAAAAGACAAATAGCAAAATTTGGTAAACCTCTCCTAAATTTGTTCCTCCCAATACAAGATACATGACACTTTTCATGTCCTTAGAACGCAGTACAGTGGAAGCTCAGTATTGCGACCGCTCTACAGACTGGCCAAAACTGTCCGCAATTGTGAGGTGGTCGCTATACTGAACTCTTTTAGCAATGAATAAGAAGGGAAGAGACTGAGTAAAACTGTCCGCAATTGTGAGGTGGTCGCTATACTGAAGACTCTTTTAGTAATGAATACGGGGGGAAGAGACTCTAAAACTGGCCGGATTAATGGGGTGTCTGAGATACTGAGGCGCCCGTTAGGCGGGGTTCCACTGTATCGTATCAGAACGAAGAAGAGGGGCAGTGGGTGGATGCCTCGTGCCTCCATACGGGGGGAGCTGGACGACCCCCGCCCCCTCCACCAGTCTCTCCCCGGGGGGGTCTTTCGTAAAAATAGTTCCCCCACCTTCTGGAAGTTCTGTGCTGGTAACTTCCTCTAATCTGCCACTCTCTTTGACTCTGCCTTTTCCCTTTGCTTTCTATCATCTACTATCTTTCTGACTTATTGGCCCATTCTCCTGCCTTTAAGTTTAAAAAAAAAAAAAAATCTTCTAAATAATTATTTTTCCTTTGAGCTCCTCCGAAATCAGAATGTGTCGGCTGTACGCAGCGGGGAGACCAGTGAAAACTGAAAACCGGACACATACGTACTGTACCCATTATGGCCATATGGCCTTGGAATGCAGAAGAAGAAGAAGAAGGAGGAAGAAGAAGACTGACCCCTTCCCTGTAGACGATGTGGTAGCCGATGTTCTTGCGGGCCATGAGGATCTCTGATCCGATGGCGTAGCGCAGGAACTGCTGAGCCTCGGCGTCGGACATGTACAGGGCGATGCTGATGGGGCCCTCCCAGTGGCGGCAGATCATCTCCAGCATCTGCAGCCGGTCCATCGACAGCTGGGCCACCAGCGTCACGTCGTCATCCGTCGGCTGAAAAACAACAACGCATCACACCTTTCAGCAACACATTTCTCTGATGTCACAGGTCTGTTAGGTTACCACTTCAGCGTAAAGTCCTCATCCATCGGCTGAAAAAACCCAACAACACACCACACCTTTCAGCAACAGATTTCTCTGCTGTCACAGGTCTGTTAGGTTACCACTTCAGCGTAAAGTCCTCATACATCGGCTGAAAAAAACAAAAAAAACACCACACTTTTCAACAGGTGTGTTCGATGCACCAAATCCCTCACTCTTAGTTTCAACAATACAGGTGAGTTCGATGCACCAAATCCCTCTCTCTCCTGAAGTCGTCATCATTAGTAGCAGCACTGACCTGATAGCTGTAGTCCAGGTAATACAGGTGTGTTCGATGCACCAAATCCCTCTCTCTCCTGAAGTCGTCATCATTAGTAGCAGCACTGACCTGATAGCTGTAATCCAGGTAATACAGGTGTGTTCGATGCACCAAATCCCTCTCTCTCCAGAAGTCGTCATCATTAGCACTGACCTGATAGCTGTAATCCAGGTAATACAGGTGTGTTCGATGCACCAAATCCCTCTCTCTCCTGAAGTCGTAGCAGTCGTCGTCGGTCAGTTCAGCCAGCAGGTCCTGGCTGCGGGCGGCCTCGTCGTCCCCACCACCTCCACAGTCAAAGAGCTCCCTGCGCAGCAGGTTGCCGTCATACTCCAGGAAGGTGAGGTACATGTTGCGGAAGAACTCCACGTGCTTGTTCTTCACCTTCAGCTTCATGGGTGAGTTCCAGTGAATGATCTGTAGCACAGGCATATAGCAGTATATCGTCTGTGAAATTCACAAACCTCGTATCTCGATTTTTTTAATTTTTTTTAGTTAGATACATAGTCAGCTCTCTCATTTTTCCCGCAAAAACCTGTATCTCTAACGACTTTCTATCTGGGGTAAATGAGGTTGTGTAAATAGAAGGAAAACTCGTAAGTCCCAAATTCAGATCTACTTAAGGACAGAAACCTCGTTTTTCGTGTGTATGTTGTGAATCTGTTATTTCATGTTGTGAATTGTGTGACAATGCATATGTGCTTAGGCCTAGTAGTAGTAAAAGTAAGTAGTAGTAGTAGTCACAGCAGTTGTTGTTGCTGGTTGATATGTGTATTGTTTTGTCTTGAACAAATGTTTTTATTCCATTTCAATTTTGTGTAAAGCGCCCTGTAGCCTACATAGTAGGATGGGCGCTATATAATTATTATTATATTATTTTCAAGTATTAAAAAAAAATAATGTTATTTTAACAAAATGCAGGACTAAATTCGCAATATCTTGAACAACATATTCATCATAGCTAATAACTTGTGATAAACACGGTTAATTTTTAAAACAGTGTCTTTCATTTTTCTCAAAACTACCAAAACCGAGATACGAGGTTTCTGAATTTCACTGACGATATGGAGGATGCAAAGGAATATGCAAAAGAAACCAGCTAACTCAGAAACTGGTACCACAAAAAAGGGTAACTCACAACAACTGTTGGTCGCAATTTTATGGACAGAACTTTTTTTTTATCTCAAATTATTGACTATCTCATAATAAAATGTCAGACCCTTAAATTTCGACTTACTGGACACCAACTGTAATCTCAAGCATTAAATTATACACTAACCTTACACCATTTTATTTTCGCTGAGCTGGACGTTACACTACAACACTGATAATTCTGTTACCTTGAGGTCGCACTGCTCGCTGCGTGTGTTCTCACTGAGCTGGACGTTACACTACAACACTGATAATTCTGTTACCTTGAGGTCGCACTGCTCGCTGCGTGTGTTCTCACTGAGCTGGACGTTACACTACAACACTGATAATTCTGTTACCTTGAGGTCGGAGACTTCACTGTAGCACTGTTCGCTGCGTGTCTTCTCGCTGAGCTGGACGCTACAACACTGACAACACTGATAATTCTGTTACCTTGAGGTCGGAGACTTCACTGTAGCACTGTTCGCTGCGTGTGTTCTCGCTGAGCTGGACGCTAAACTACAACACTGATAATTCTGTTACCTTGAGGTCGGAGACTTCACTGTAGCACTGTTCGCTGCGTGTCTTCTCGCTGAGCTGGACGCTAAACTACAACACTGATAATTCTGTTACCTTGAGGTCGGAGACTTCACTGTAGCACTGTTCGCTGCGTGTCTTCTCGCTGAGCTGGACGCTAAACTACAACACTGATAATTCTGTTACCTTGAGGTCGGAGACTTCACTGTAGCACTGTTCGCTGCGTGTGTTCTCGCTGAGCTGGATGTTCCACAACAACACTGATAATTCTGTTACCTTGAGGTCGGAGACTTCGCTGTAGCACTGTTCGCTGCGTGTGTTCTCGCTCAGCTGGACGTTCCACTGGCAGGGCAGCTTGTACACCAGGTAAGGGTTCTGCTTGATCACTGTGTTGAAGATGTCCTGGAACACAACATTTCACACTGTTTTATAGCTAACTGGATCCCCCGCGACTCTTTCAGAACAAATAGTTCCACCACCTTCAGGGATTTATGCATAGAGTATGATAAACACTTAAACAATAGACCTGACTAGGAATTGAGTGGAATGAATGCATGATGAATGAGATGTTGTTTTTAAAGAAAGCTTTACATTATCAAGGGCTAAACCTGACGATTTTTTTAAAAACTGGGGTGTCAGGGGGTTCACCTTTTGAAACTCTTGGTCAACAGGAAAACATGCTAACTACGCGATTTGCACTTGGCAAACACGGACCAGCAAGCACTTCCATTTCCGCTAAAGCAAAACCGAAACCCGTTTCTATGCGGCAATCAGGTTTTCGCTTACCGCAAAGCCGTTTTTACCTGTTTTTAATTGTATTATTGTTGTTGAAAATTTTCCAAAAACAGATTTCAGTCTGTACCGAATTTCAAAAAAAGGATTTCCTTCCTTAGAAGGAAGCAGTTTAAGCCATGCATTATGAAGGTAAAGAACAAAACTATTGTATTTGGCTCTGGTTTCTTTACATTGAAGGATACTAAAAAGGCTATAAACTGAACGGATTGTGTTTTATTGACAAGACTACACTTTTCTTCCTTAGATCTATGCACATTATAATACAGCTTATAATTTACCAAGAAACTATTCATGACAAACTAAATTTTTGTTAAATCGTGGGGGTGCGCTTTCTATAGTAAAGCACCTAATAGTGAAAGAAAAACCAACCAGTAAGCAATAAATAACAATCCATAAATAAACAGATAAATAACACTCCATAGATAAAGTTAAATAACACTCCATAGATGAACAGATAAATAACACTCCATAGATATAGATAAATAACACTCCATAGATAAAGAGATAAATAACACTCCATAGATAAAGATACATAACACTCCATAGATAAAGAGATAAATAACACTCCATA
>CM065701.1:42222370-42379870 GCA_017654935.2 Phymorhynchus buccinoides
GATATTCAGACACACAGATATTCAGACAACACTATCACCTGCACATACACACACACACAGATAGTCAGACAACACTATCACCTGCACACACACACACACAGATAGTCAGACAACACAATCACCTGCAAAGACACACACACACACACAGATATTCAGACACACAGATATTCAGACAACACTATCACCTGCACATACACACACACACACACACACACAGATAGTCAGACAACACTATCACCTGCACATACACACACACACAGATATTCAGACACACAGATATTCAGACAACACTATCACCTGCACATACACACACACACAGATAGTCAGACAACACTATCACCTGCACATACACACACACACACACACACACAGATATTCAGACAACACTATCACCTGCACATACACACACACACACACACACAGATATTCAGACAACACTATCACCTGCACATACACACAGATAGTCAGACAACACTATCACCTGCGCACACACACAGATAGTCAGACAACACTATCACCTGCGCATACACACACACACACACAGATATTCAGACAACACTATCACCTGCACACACACACAGATATTCACAGACAGACAACACTCACACAAGGACCACGCCAGAAAAGGGTTTTCATTTTTTTTTTTTATACAGTGGAGCACATTTAACACAAAGCCAAATTTACGTGAAATGTCGATTAAAGCACAATCATCTCTTTGTCCCTGAATAATACTTTTTTCAAATTCTTACTCAATAGTTGTTTGTCATGATTCTTTGTGTTGCTATCTTCTACTTCTTGATAATTTAACAGCTAACCTCTAAGCAATGGAAGGTCTTACATGCGTTTCTAAGTTTAGCTGGTGCCTAAGTCTCCCTATCATTTGCGCACAAAGGCCTTGTACGCTGAATTTTGTTATAACCGTACTCCGCTGCACTTAAGACTCTCTTCCAGTCAATGGGTTATTCATTCCACTCTTCATTGAGGCTGGGACTTCAATTCCTACACCATGGAACAGCCAAGGAAGATTTTCAGAATGAACATACCTTCAAACAACATTTATTTTCCAATTTTTCCCCCAAGACTTGCATCCTATTTTTTGGACTATAAGGTGATACTGTTTTCCCAGACAGAGACCCCTGCGCCTTATAATATGACTAATGAAATGTAAAGAAATTTATTTTCTTTTTGTGTTAAATTCAGGTGGTGCGCCTTGTAATAAGGTGCACCTTATAGTCCAAAAAATACGGTAGGTTGGAAAAATGTCTCCCCATTTTCTTTCAGGACTCTAGAGATCTTAAGCAGGACATGACTGACACACACATGTACCCCTCCCCCACCCACATCCCACTTGCACACACACACACACACACACACACACACACACACACACACACACACATACACACTTACACACACACGCGCGCGCACACGCGCACACACACACACACACACAAACACGCACGCGCACACACACACACACACACACACACACACACACACACACACACACACACACACACACACACACACACACACACACACACACACACACACACACTCACACACACACGCACACACACACACACAGAGAACAGAGGCGCAGTTCCACCTTCCACTGACCTTGTGCAGGTGTGGCGGCAGGGTTTTGGGCAGGGTGAGTTTCATCAGGCCGAACACCCCGGAGTAATGCCGGTTAGGGATCCACGTCACGTCAGACTGCCAACCACAATCCACACAGCTTTATAGATTTAGCGCACGTACACACAAATAAATGTTTCCGTACAGAAACGCCGTAAATAAATAAAAGAAAGGAAATAATAAGCGGATGCATTTCCGTGCTTATTTTTACCTTCTTTCTTTTACTTACTCACAGGGTTTCCATGCAGAAACATTTAGTTGTGTGTACGTGCGCTTACACTACAATTTCACATCCTTAGCATTTCCAAGATCTTTTGAAAGAAATGAATATGCTCATTAAATTTTATAGAAAAGTTTATTGTAAATAATAGTGTTCGACCTTATGCTTCCAATTGTTTACCATGGGACACACGTTTGCACATATAATCCCAGATAAAACAGTGAGAACTCCTTTGTCTTGCATTGTGAAACAAGACACAATCATGTGTACCCACTTTGCTCATCTAAAAAAAGCCTTTCTTTTTACACTTCAAGTGTTTTGATACACATAAAAAAAATTCATATTAATACAAAGATACGATCTATTTCAATTTGCTGATCTTTGGTACACACATCTTACCTTGATAGAATCTGCCGGGTAAAAGCTGATCTCAACTGAAACAGTTAAAACAAAAATAAAACAATAATGGTACCGTATTTTCCGGGCTATAAGCCGCTACTTTTTTTCTTCAACTTTGACCCCTGCGGCTAAAACAACGATTGCGGCTAATTTGTGAATATTTCCCCTTCTGTATTTTAGGCTGGTCGTCAACTCCAGTCTGTGCGTGTTGACATCGTCAATCTTGGTAAAAACGAACCGTTCTCATGCCGAAACTGAAGAATTCAATCAGCGATATCACTATTTGACCACTAAATTTCACCACTTTTGTGCACATGTGTCATCACAGGATCAAAGTTTGAACTGAAACAGTCACGATCGTGTCGATCTTTACGAACTCTGTGCACACGTAAATGCGAAGTCAACTTCCAAGTTGAAACTAGGTGATCGGTCTCACTCCATAAGTTGGAACTCAGTGAATGGTCTCACTTTACAAAAAATAAGTTGAAAAGCAGCTCCTTTCCGTTATCAAACTGATAAATCGGCGTTAGTGTGTGCACTGAAACACTTACTGAATGCAAACAACTCACAAAATTTGATAAATGAAAGCAGCTGGTGCATTAGTGTTTGCTGTGATTTTGTATCTGTGGTGTGCGGTGCACCATTTTGTCAGCCGAATTGTATGCACGGTAAAAGATTTGTGTGTGCAAACTGTGACTGAAAATGAACTGCCAGTGCGTTACTTTGTCATGTTTTGTGTTGTGTTGTGTCATTGTGCAGAATCCAGTATTTAGTAGGTCCATTATGGCGAAGATTATGTCTGTACTGTTATGTGTAGTTTGTGTGCGAGTGCAACACGGACCGTCGAAGTTGCCGTGGCTTTCGATCACGAGTTCGTGTGCTCGTCTTCTCAGGGTCGTTTTTCTTTTTCAGTCTCTTGCGGCCTAGACACTGAATGCGGCTTTATCATTGTTTTTTCCAGAATGTTAATAAAATTCAGGGGGTGAGGCTTAGACAACAGTGCGCTTTGTAGTCCGGAAAAAACGGTAATTTCCTTATCACCATATTCTACTTGAATTAAAACACCTGAATTCTATTATCTTTACCTTCCATGAGCAGAAATGAAAACAAATACGATTGACAAAGACCATGCAAGATGGGTTTTTAAAAAAATATTAGTGGTTTAAAACATTGTTCCTAAAATAATCGACTTAAATCCTTTGAAATTTCAAGGTTGGGAGTTTTTAAAAATAAACTTTTACATGTAAATTTACAAAAACGTGCAAGCATAGAAAAAGAAACTGCCAAGGCAAAATGCTTTCATTTTTAAAGTTTTACATATTTTCCTTCTTAAAAGTTTTGAAAACTGAGCTTCTAAAAATGTTGACACAAGTACAAGAGTCAAATGGCTTGTACCCACGTGTCGTCATATCCGGCCACAAGGAGCGCGCCATATTATGGGAGACCGCCATCTTAGTCAGTAACTTTGTTTGAAAAATGCCCGATCGATGCTGTTTACACACAAATCTGACTAAGATGGCGACACTTCCGTTGGAAGGGTCGAGATGCGCACGCAGGTGGGGGGGAGCCATTGCCAGGTCACTAATGGACTACAGTGCACAGCTTTAAATGAAGCACATCCAATTAAAAGGCGCACCCTCCAAATTTTACGCAAAATTCAGATGTTGTACATTCTGACGTATTATTAGTCATTATAACGCACATGGGGTCTTAGTATTACTGTTTGGAGAAAAAAGTATTGCCTTTTTGTCCGTAAAATATAGGTACCTTTCTGTTTCATGGAACACAAAAAAAATGAATTTTGTGTTCAATTCTATCAATTCCTTTAACTGATATGGCGTACCTTCAGCGATGCTCCAGGTGTGGAAGAGCTTGGTGAGAATGATCTGGGCGATGGTGTCGGACAGGAAGTGGAAGTGCAGGGGGTTGCGTCGGTAGAAGAGCACACTCTTGATGAGTGTCACCACGTCGCGGGTGGCGTTGTGGCCCGCGCACACAATGGCCACGTTGATCACCTGCACCCACAGCCAACGCTTACAATGGGATGGGACAGACTCCACAGTTATTGTTCTGTGCGTTTCCCTAGAGTTTTTCCCCCCACAGTTAATGTTCTTTGAAGTAGCAAGGGCTCCAATGGACCAACGGCATATTAGGAAAATGCACAGGGATGTAGTAACAGAAAGTCATTTGACGGTGCGTAGAATGATCCAATTCAGCCATCCTGCTACAACAGACAGTACTCCATTTTTTACCATAAAAGAAGCTAATTCAATCAACAACAGCAGACCACAATCACATTTCTCTTCACAAAAGACAAGAAGTAATAATATTTAACAAGAACATTGTACCCCTATCGACCCCCCCCCTCCAATTCACAAATGGCAATTTGATGATAAACAGAAATGAAAGATAACCTTGGCCTGTCTTAGATTATTATTCTATGTGTGTGTGTGTGTGTGTGTGTGTGTGTGTGTGTGTGTGTGTGTGTGTGTGTGTGTGTGTGTATGTGTGTGCATGTGTGTATGTGTATGTGTGTGTGTGTGTGCGTGTGCGTGTGCGTGTGTGTGTGTTCGTTCTTTAATTTAACGTCTATCCACCTTACAGTGATCTTAGACAAAAAGAAGAGACATGCGTGTGTGTGTGAGTGTGTGAGTGTGTGTGAAGAAAGTGAAATATCACTCAATAAATGGCTACATTCCGTCCTCTTCTCACCTCACATTTGGGCACATCAGGCTCGGCGTTCAAGCACTTCATTTTGCTGGAGTCGTTGGCCGCTGCCAGAGTCATCTGAAGACGCAGCAGTTCGTTCTGTGCTTGACTGCAACATCACATGCAGCATTTCGTCACACAAGATAAACAACAATTTCGCAAAGAAATACATAAATGAAATAAATCAAATTACGGAAGCACACTTTTTTATGCTTCATATTTTTAGATAACTGCACGAGATGAACTTAGAATGTACCTAACATTCTTGTCAAACTACATGCAGTGTATATTTGCTCCATGTTTCTTCTTTGTTAATTTCCCCCCCAAAAAAACATCAAATGGCCCTGATATTCATTTTTGAAAAATAATGCCTTTAGGTTTTGCAGCCTTAGGGATTTGTTGACATTTCATTTGGAGACTTTCGTTCAGGTCAGTCCTTCAGTCCACATGGCTGAGTATGGGCAAGCATCTCCATTATAAACAAATTCCAGCCCAGCTTTCCAGAAAATAGCAGTTGGATCATCTCTGTTACTTGGAGGTCACAATCGGACACATAAAAACCACATATGATTGAAAATTATGGGTGGACCTGGTACTGCACTCTGCAGTATCTCCAAGATCGACCCACTATCTTTACAATAGACGATTTTCGAAACAAAATTAAGAGAGAGCACTTTGTGAAAATTAGAGTTGATTACCTCGACATACTCAGTCAAAACCATAGCAACAATGGCGGCATGGTGTCGAAGCTTGAAACCGCAGGATGCGAGTCAGCGACTTGCAAACATTTTGTTTAAAAACATGAGGGGTGGCCAGTATCCACAAACTGATAGAACTTGGAAAATGTGACGTAAAAATATAAATGACATCAATTTTAGAATGATGCACAGTGTTCTAAGTGATGTAAGTCTACTCAAACACACAAGGTGAGAGTTGGGGATCTACCTGACGGCAAAGTAACTTCCCATGTTTGACCGATTGAATTAGGCAAGATCACTCCCACACACCATGAAATTACTCCCCTTAATTATTTCCGAACAATTCCTATTACATACAGAAATGTACCTGTACTACTAGGTCAGAGGATGATAAACTCTTTTTGTTCCTCACCGTCGGAGATAACTGACCAGCACACGATAGTACACCTGAGGACTTCTGACAGAACACCAAGGGAACAAAGAAAGAAGGACTCAAGGAGAGGCATTGGTTTACCTGAGCTCCTTGTGTAGCACCACATTCTGGTTCTCCATGTCTCTCAAGCGCTGCACTATTCTGGATTCCAGCAAGCTGGCTTCCAGCTTTTCTGAACTGCCGGAAAACCCATCTAAAACATGACAAACCAAGGTTAGTTGCAGGCAGAAAGAAACATTATTTACATAAATCAGTTGTTTAACGTTCTTCTTTTAAAAATTTTAATTTTCACTTTCTGAAATATGACAAAACAAGTTTAGTTACAAAATACAGAAAAATACTGGTTTGCTGAGAGGCCATGCGTAAAATGTAGTCCAGCATAATTTGCTACTAGACATAGAGACTGAGGTATTCTGTATAAAACTTTATCAAATGTAATGTCATTTGCTAGACACAGAGTCTGAGGTATCTTGTACACAACTTTATATTCTTTGTGTGTGAAAGATTAGACTTTTCACAATTCTTCCCTTTTTCAGTTTGGTAACTTGTACAGAAAAGACTTGGAAATGTATGCTTTTGTAGTCTGTTTAATGGTTTACTAGCGCAACGCCTAGTACTGGAAATACCGAGTACTGGTAATGCCTAGTACTGGTAATGCTAAGTACTGGTAATGCTGAGCAGCAGTTTTTCTGGGTGCACGAAACATTATATTATTACTTTTGTGTCTCTCCTTCTTTCTATCTTCTTCTCTGATCCTGTTGTACTCTCCACCGCACCCCTCCTCCACAATCCGGAGTTATAAGGCCCGTTTTGTGTTTCAGACACACAGACACACACACACTTGCCTTTTTATTATATGATTTAACGTCCTCCGCCCCGGAGCAGGCAGAGAGAGAGACAGACAGACAGGCAGAGAGAGAGAGAGAGAGAGAGAAAGAGAGAGAGAGACAGACAGACAGACACAGAGTCCGTAATAGTAAATACAAAGATGGTGGGAACAATACTGGAGGCAATGGCCGGAGGCAGTGCTAAACCAGTAAAGTCCCGATTGTTTAATAATACATATATGTGTAGCAGCAAGAAGAGTGATCCATTCTTCTTGGTAGCAGTAACCACACTTCTTTTCTCACCCCGTCAATGCGAATGTCGGGTCTGGTTACGCTGTGGTTTGTGGAAAAGTGAAGCGGCGTATATCGCGCGCGTTTCTGAATCGATTCACTTCCAGTTTGGCACACTGATAGTCACCGTCCCCGGTCATCTACCTGCCAAATGCGAAGGCAATCGGCCCAGAAATACCGGAGATACGGGCGCCGAGAGGCCAGTGGATACGCGTTTCACGCATTTGCCAAACCGCACAAATGACACGGCCACCTCGGTTGGGCTCATACCAAATTTGAAGCGATTCGGTAGAAAAACGTCGGAGTTATAAGGCCCGTTTTGTGTTTCACACAGACAGACAGACACACACACACACACACACTTGCCTTTTTATTATATGATTTTTAGAACATATTTGCTTCATTTAAGAGATGTACAAAAAGGACGTGCTTTTATTATTTTGTCTGCTTCAGGGGTTTAACTTTTCTTCGTCCGTTATTACCTTTTTCCTTTCATTCATTTCTTCCTTCGTCCATTCCTTCATTTATTCTATGTGCTTTGCAAGCCACGTTGAGTCAAACATTTGAACTGTCATAAACTAATAAAGATGGTGGACAATAAACTGAGTAATAGTAATACCCATGTGAAAGAAGTTGTTCGCACCTTCATTGGAAGCAGAGTGTGTGGTTGTGATTGTACCAATTCATGAACACTAGCAGACTTTACACAAACACGTCCCCCGCTACACTAAATACTGGAATTCTCTTCCAGCACATATCAAGTTGGCATAACCTTAATCAGTTCAAAAACCTCCTTGATAAAGACCCCAAGCTTCAACAATTAAAATGTGAATATGATTAACACATCTAAAAGCGTCCTAGTCATGCCAATCATGAAATAGAATAGAAAAAAACACATTAAGACTAGAGGCCATGAGGCCTAGTTATCCTCATTCTCTGACCTGACCTGGCCTTTTCCTTCTTCTTCCAGTAATGTCTGCCTGCTGTTTATCAGCATTTTTTTCCCTTTTCCCCACCCACCTCTCTTCTGCTTTTGCTTGTTGCTGGAAGTGGGGCCTGTTCCTTCCCGGCTGAACTGGGGGGTTTAATGGTCTTAACCCAGTGCAAGCACTTAATCCTTTATCTTTTTACCTGTCCGGGACAGTGTTCCTCTTCTGTCTAAGGCCTAACTTTTCAGTTTCTTCTCAGGCTTTGAGCCTTTTCTTCCAGCATAAGTGGTAGAACCTCCCAGTTCCATGGCAAAATAATCAAAGTGTTGATTGTGGCCACGTACAGCAAAGAAGAAATAATCAGAAAGAACACATTAAGACTAGAGGCCACGAGGCCTAGTTGTCCTCATTCTCTGACCTGACCTGGCCTTTTCCTTCTTCTTCCAGTTTTCTTCTGCCGTTTATCGGCAATTATTGACATATGATCTGTGTGTGTGCACACGTGTGCGCGCATGTGTGTGTCTGCATCTGCATCATGGTATGTCGCCAGAAACCATTCTGGCCTATATACCAACGGAAGACTTTGCGGAGAACATAAACATATAATAAAAATAATAAGAAGAAAATATAAATAAATAATTTTTAAAAAATTAATGACTTGCAAAAGTTGCTGGTTGAGACGAGAGGCGGTTCTTGTGTGTGTGTGTGTGTGTGTGTGTGTGTGTGTGTGTGTGTGTTTGTGTACATGTATGTTAATCAACTTAGTCACTTAGTGTGTGCTTCTCAGGTCAGGTCAGGTAGATCAGGTCAGGTAGATTAAGACGACTAGGCCTTGCGGCCTCTCAAGCGTCTTTTCTTTTTTTTTCTTTTCCTTTTTTGGGGGGTTGGCACAGCTGTGACGGTTTTGGTAGACTATTCGTCGTACTGGTATTTTAATTTACTAAGGTTTGGGTCTTTGTCCAGGTTTTTGAATTTGTTAGTATCAGGTGCAAGTTTTGTCTGAGCAGGAAGTGCGTTCCAATAGTTAGTCACTCTGTTACTGAAAAAGTGTCTCCTGATGTTAGTTCTACTATACTGTGTTAGTATTTTTAATTCATGATTTCTAATCTTTGAAAATTTTTAAATCTGAAACAAACTTTTGTTAGTATTGTCAGGACCATTAAGAATTTTATATACATTAATTAGGTCACCACGAATTCTTCTGTATTTCAAGGATGGTAGATCAAGTTTGTGTAGCCTTTCACTATAATCAACATTTTTAAGAACTTTTATTAATTTAGTAGCTCTCCTCTGTACACGCTCAATTGAAACTGATTGTTGTTTAAGATATGGATTCCAAATTTGGTTCCCATACTCCAGATGTGGTCTAACCAAACTTTTATATAAGTTAATGAACACATTATTATTTAGTCCTGTAAAAGTTCTCCTAATTAACCCTAACATTCTATTAGCTTTGTTAACAGCTGTTGTAATATGTCTATCAAATTTCAATTTAGAATCAAATATAACTCCCAAGTCTTTTTCTTCTACACAAGTATCTAATACATGTTTATCTGTGCCATGAGATATTTCATATTCTCTTAGTGGATTGACAACCCTAAATGCATTATTTTACACTTATTTGCATTAAAATATAGTTTCAATTTTTCTGACCAGTCAATAAGTTTGTTTATAATTATATCATTCTGTAACACATTTGATTTATCAGAAGAATTATAAATTTTAGTATCATCAGTGAACACTTTGCATACGCTTTGTACTTGATCAAAGTCATTGATAAAAATAGTGAATAAAATTGGGATTAAAAAAAAAAAGTAAAATCCTTCCTTGTGGTATACCACTCAGTATGTCAGTATTTGATGATAGTTTATTTCCAACCCGTACTTTCTGTTTTCTGCCTGTCAAAACATTCTTTACCCATGATAAAATGTTGCCCATTATGCCATATAATCTTAATTTCAACAAGAGTCTTTGGTGAGGGACGGAATCAAAGGCCTTTCGAAAATCTAAGTATACTATGACAATTTTTGACATAGTCGAAGGCTTCTTTATCTTCTATGAGTTTAGTAAAATCATCCATAACCTCAACTAGTTGTGTCATACAAGAACGTCCGCTTCTAAAACCATACTGGCAATCTGAATGCTTCCAAGTTCCACATCTCATTGTTTGCTAAAATAAAGGACAAAAACAAACAAACACACAGACACCAGAGCAGAGAGTGAGGACGTACCTTCGGCAGTGAGGATAAAGCGCAGCATGTACATCACTGGCACTGCCCCCATGGCCAGCAGAAGCGCTAAAACTTTCTTGTGCAAACGTATAGACTGCATCTCTGCAACAATGAAACATACTGAGGTTAGCTGCTAATTTTTTTTTTTTTTTTTTTTTTTTTTTTTTTGTTTATTTAAGACTAACTTAGCAACTAACTTTACTAAGCCCAACACACAAAACACACACACTCACTGACAATGACAGTATGAGTATGACACTGTTGGCTTTTGTGTTTTAAAAATTAAAGAGATTGCTTATCTTCAGCAAGATGCTTGATTCTTAGGGGTCCCATTCTTAGTATTCGTATCACACCAAGAAACTCTTGATCAAGAAAACAAAATCATCTGCTCAGCTGAGGAAACAAAAATAAAAGAAAACTTACTTGATTATCAATCTTGAGCAGACGCAAATCTCTGGTGATTCATATCACTTGGTTCATGCGAATCCGATACGAATAACTTCCCTTGTTGAAGAAAGAAATGTGTTACAGAAGGTGATTGGTCATCTATATCAGTCTCGCCAATCAAAAACTTCAAAACTTAGCCTAATACAACACGCTTGTCTTCTCCCAAACAATATCATGGCTTCGAAATACGCAAAGCACTTGTTTGAAGAATACAAAAGAGTTGTTTCCAGTAACCCACAACTTGTCACCCAGCTGGAGTCAGTGTTCAGAGTTGCATCTTACCTGATTGCGGGTATGAATTATTTTTGTTCATTGTGGGTCGGAAAATATTAATACAGTAATAGCCTAAATAGGTGATTCATGAGTCACAGTGTGAATGTTGTTGACTGTTGACAGGTCCATCATTATCAGTAGGACAGATAGGCTGGCAAAAGACGGGCCCTAAAGCATGTGCAGGCACAGATCGACAAAGTAAAATGTGTCCCACTTTCAAAAATCGCTTGGAAACACATTCAAAAATCGCTTGGATGATTCTCCAAAATATAGAAATATATGTTTAGAAACTTTGACAATTGATTTCTATTTTTTATTATTAGGAAAATTGACCGTAATACACCTTGACCAGTTTTTCGTTATAATACTTTATGTACAATAAGATTAATAAAAGCTTAATAGCTTATTTTGTCCCTACCACTATACTACTACTACTTAGTATAGTGAACCTGTGGGTCTGCTGATTGCATGTCTTCACAGACATTTGTTTTTACTAGCATCTCAAATTAATCAATATTATCATTGTTAATAAATTGTAATCTTGGTTACTAAATCAGAGTGCACCACTATCATCATCACTAGACTCCCTTGCCCCTCTTCCCTGTCTCCAGTGGACCCTACTCCCCTCCCAGACCATCTCTCACCCCCAGCCTTCTCCCCTCCTCTGAGCCGATCATATGGGCAGCAACCCCTTCCTTCCTTCCTTCCTTCCGTATAGCGACCACAGTCACTGCTGACTATTCTGTCGCTGTATAACTTGAGGATCGACGGAAATTCGCGAGTTTAGAAATAAAGAAGAAGAAAGCAGATAGAACTAGAAGAAAAGAAGAAAACAGGAAACTTGGCCCAGCCAGCCAGGTCCCGCTGATCGGTCCCCAACGTGATGCCACGCCAAGCAAGAGCTAGAATGGCCCAGCCATTCAGGTCCCGCTGATCGGTCCCCAACGTGATGTCGCGCCATCCCACACAGTGACAGTACCAATAGGTACTGTACAGGGATCATTCTTAATCTTAGCACCGGTCATCAGTCATTGACACATAACATTTTGAAATGACCTATTGTTTTTGGCAGGCAAAAGGTTATGAATATGAGTTGGTCAGTTTACTGAACAACTTTAAGGAATTTGATGTGTGCTGCGACTGATTTCATAGTGATCAGACTGACTTGAACACTTTTGTTTGGGGAAATAAAAATAATTGCTCTAGATTCTAATTAATTTATATATCACATAGCTACTAGGTAGGACTTGACATTTATTTCTAATTAAGCTATCAAGTTGAAACTTTGCAGGCATATAGCTATTGCTAAGATATGGAACCATGCAAAATTTCAGGTCTGTATCTATAATAATTTCTGAGTTATGGGTCTGTAATTTTTGGCTAAAATAACGTTTTTAGCCAAATCGCGATATTTACAAATTTCAAAACACCATTGTACAAAAACTAAAGAGCCCAGAGAACTAAGATTTGACAGACTCACTCTCTGCAATATGTACTTAATGCTAATTTATTTTTAACCCATTTACTTTACATACTTTTGAGATACATGATCTCAAAAATGCCAAATTTTCAGATTTTTGCAACGGCAAAAAAAGCCAAAAATCAGTGAAAAAGTAAGAGCCCACCATTTCCTTCAGATTCAAGCTATTTCATAGAAACTTTGCAGACACCCAAACACTGATAATATGTTAAATCTTGCAAAATATTTAGACTATGTAAGTGATACTTCTGTAGATATTGACCTTTAAAGTTTGCAATAAAAGACGTTTTTCTAGCAAAACGCATAATTCGCCATTTTTAAAACATCAGAAAATGCAAACTATTAGAACTACAGACCTAAAATTTGGAGGGCATAGTCTTTACAACACATACTTCAAAATTGCATATCGTTAAATCCATTGGTTTGTGTATGTTCAACTTTCACATTTTCAGATTTTCGCAACACAATAGAAGATGGGGTAGGGTTGGCGGAAAAAAAAAATCAATGACTTGTCATTTTTTAAACCACTACATTAATGAGAAGACAGTTTATATCAATAAACAACACTCATAATATCACACTGGATAAGCACTTTGAAAGCATGATTTTTAAATAACTGCGTTAATGCATTTTGTGGTATTCATTAGTTGAATTTTACATACCATAAAAGTGTACTGGATTTATGTGTTGAATCAACAGTGCATATTTAGCAGAAATATTGCAGGTATGCAGACCATCTTGCCTGCAAGCGCTTCCAGTGACTGTCGTCCACATGCCACACTCTGTTCTTGGGACAAATTTCAAAGTTTGAATCAAACACAAATTTTGCCTCAACTCTGTCAATTTCGTCACTCGCAGGCCACTTGAAAATGTTTGAGTTTTCCTTTGTTGATGCCATGAACTTGACATCTGCCAAGTTATTACTGATGCGGTTGAGGACCTGCCCAATGTAAAAATCATTGTCATAGAAGACAGCAACAGTCTCAGCCTGTTTAGAAAAGGCATAAGCAAAGTCAGCTTTCTGGATGTCATACACATCGTCATGCTGTTCTGTCATGTCAGTGTCATCAATGTCACAGTCTTCTTCTGGTATGATCTCTTCATCATCGCTGTCACTTACAGAAGCTTGTCTTCTCCTTTTCCTGGTTGTGACACATGCAGCTTCAATTTGCTGGATGTAGTTGTTTATGTCACAGGCAAATTTGAAGGAAATGAAATTCTGAATGAGATCTGCGAGAGGGACCTTGGTTGTTTTCAGTTTGGGTGATGAATGGCCCAATACAATTTTCTGATAGTCTATTTCTAGCTTGGTGGTTTTTAGCTTTTGTGTTTTTGTTGGCTGAGACATTAGACGGTCAAGTATTTCTTCTGGTGTTGAGCTGGGGCCTCCAGCTGCAGTGATGTTTCTAACAATGTCATCTTTTTGCTTCCGGAGTCTTGCTCTCCTCCTTTCCTCAGCTTCTTCTGCCTCTCTTTGCTTTCTTTCCATGGCTTCTTTCATTTCTTCAAGGACAAGTAGTTCTTGCTGGCGGTGAGCTTTTCTTATTTCCGGACCTAACTTCCGAGCTCTGTTCATGAGGGAGGTTTGCTCTTCTGGCGTTTTCTTCTCCAGCCATTTGGACACTGTCTTGTTTCTCTTCAGCATGTTGAGTGTCGAGTGGTGATGAAGAGTGGCCCTCCTGTTTTTGAACATGCTGTAGTCCAGGTCAGCAAACATTGCCTCCCCCAGCAAGTTGGTCAACTGACAGTGGGCCATCCTGGCTCGATGTTCATCACTTGGAGCAGCACCATATTTCCCACCAGGAAGAAAGTCTTGAAGCTGGCGTTCGCAGGCCAAAACGAATTCAATTCCCAAGGCCTTAAGAGCACTAGCAAGAAGTCGACGATCCTCCACAGATAATGCTGATTTTGCTTGAAGGACGCCATCAGCTACATCTCCACGCAGACGAAAGCTCTCTATCTCATGGGGAATGAGCTCATCAACAAGCAACATATCCGGATTCTCTTTCAGCTCCTTGAGGCTTTCGTACATTGGTTGGATAAATCTATATTGATCCAGGTAGTGAATGTTACTTCTGATCAGATTCCAGAAAGGTCCTGTAAAATACACATACATGAGACCCAGGCCAAGCAGCAAAGGTGACATCAAGCTACACACAGTGTCAGCTTGCACACTCTGTTGTTTGAGGTTAGTGGGTGTCCTCAACTGGAAGAAAGCCACAATGTCCTGTCGATGGTAGATCAGGCCAGCAGCAGCAGCAAACAGATTATTAAATCTGTTGGAGCGAAAGCTGGAGAGTTGGCTGGTCTTTTCGATGGAAGAACAGTATGCCAACCAGTCTGCTTGGCACCCATTCTTCTCGTCACCTCGGGGTCCCAATGTGTCGCAGGCCATCCTGACATATCTGAAACATGTCCATCAATGAATATGATTCAAGCTTTGAAATAAGGAAAGAAAAAGTTGGAACAAAAAGAAACAGAAAGATTAAACCATTTACTTTTTACAAGCAAGATTTACAAAACAGCTAGAAAACTTTTGAGATCATGATTCATGATATTTACACAATATTCAAAATATTTTCATTAAATCTAAATGCCTGAATTGGAGAAAACCCCCCACACAATTCTTTAGAAAAAAAAGGACCATTTGTTTCTGAGCTTTTTTCTTTGAGAGAGAGAAAGAGAGAGAGAGAGAGAGAGAGAGAGAGAGAGAGAGAGAGAGTATTAATACCTGCATACAGCTGATTCAGTCTGACGAGAAGAGAAGCACTGGAATTGAGGCAGACAGTCACGACCGATGCGCCCATTCAGTTCTCTTTCCTTGGCAACTTCTACCAGGGCTTTTTCGGCTCCACCTGACAGTGCCAGCAAGAAATGGGCATTGCAGTGGAGAAATTCAATGCGCACATCTGTCTGGAGCGTTTCAGTCTTATGCCGGTCTAGCATCTTGCCAACACACTTCATGGTGTTGGCTCGATCTGACATAAGACCCACCATGTTCTCGAGGAACTTTTTCTTTTCATTTTCTTTCCTTTCTTCTACTGTTTCATTTTGTGCTGCAGCAGGTTCTGTGCAATTTAAAATGGCAAATTCTTCAAACTTGTCCAATGCCAAATCTAACACAGTTTGAGCTGTTTCATTGGCCACAGGGTCATATCCTAAGGAGAAACAGCTTTTGTCTGCCATGGTGACTTGAAATCCTACATATTTTTTATGTTTTTTTGATGTGCCATCAACGTGCAAATCAAAATTCTGCTTGGTTAGTTCTTCAGCCACTTGGATTTTTGCTAGGCTGTGGCTCTGGTCGGCAAACCTTAAACTTGATGTCTTTGAGGGAAGATCTTCATCTTCAAAGTGAACATCAAATATGTGTTTGGCAACACACTGTATAACTTGTCGGATTCGTTTTGTTGGGACTTCACATTCTCCGACAAGTTCATACACACATTTAACAACAAAATCATTGAAATAACCCTGCTCTGTTCTTGTACTTGGTTTTGTCATTTCAGACTTTCTTTCATGGAGCAAGGTCATTATTGTCTCTTCTGCAGACGCCAGTTCCTTAGCTAATTTTTGTCTTTCTTTTTCCAGATAGCTGGCATGTTTTTGATAGGTTCTTTTTTTGGTATTTTCCTCCTCCAGTTCATCCACCTGGAATTCTAGTGTCTCTGCATGTTCTTTCAGATTCGTATAATTGTCCTGCAGTCGCTGGTGACGTCTATTTAGGTTGTCATGTTTTAATTCTGTACATTGTTTTTTGAAGCTGTTAGATTTGTCCTGCAGGTCCCTGAACTCATGTTTTGCCTTTATTAGCTTAGTTTCAAGCATGTCTATTGTCTTTTGTTTCTTTGTCATGTCACTCTGAAACTGAGAGATAACAGTCTTGTTGTCTGTGACAATCTCTTTCAAAGTATCAACTTCAGCCTTCCTTGCTTCTTCTATTATCACTTGAGACACTGTCTTGTTACTACTTTCTCCTTCAGCACTCAGTGTGGAAGTGGAAGGCAGATTTGAAACGGTCTGAGGTGAGGATGTTAGAGTTGTGGGTGAACAAAGCAAAGACACTGGAAGGTCGGGTAGAAGACCAGTAGAAGCTGCAGGATTATCGGCTGGATGGTCTAAAACTGGTAGACAGGAAAATGGTGTGCCAGCAGTAGCCTCTGGTGCTGTTTCAAGTCTTGAGGCTGAGCTTTCTGGTTCGGATGTTTCTTCAGGAAGAACAAAAGAGTCTTGGTAGCCTTTCAGCAGAGTGGCACCGGCCGCGTAATGTTTCTTTTTTTGTTTACCCTTCAATTTTGATGTGACTTTCTTTATCAGCTGGTTTACCTTATTGCAGTCAATTGAATCAAACTTTGGACAAATGAACTGGAGCCACTTGAGCAATGTGTTCACAGTAAAATGCTTTTGGTTTCTATAGTTATTAAGTTCAGCAAAAAGGCCCACTGCAACATTATTTGATGGTGTGATATTTGGAAATACATCATCACTGCTAATGTTGGATAGCAATTCTTTGGAAATTTGAGAAGCCTGTGAGTACTCTCCCAGCCACTGAAGTTCACATTTTTGTGAGAGAAAGGTGTCCACCTCACTAGCATCCGTCGCTGCAAGCCGCCGCTCAGCAGTCTTTATCAGTGGGTATACCTGCACAGCACATAGTCCTGCATTAAGTGTATTGTTTGTGTGGTGTCGGTACAAATAAATATTAATCTTAATAAATGTCAATCATAAATTTCATGGTACTTAAAGTGATTAAGATGGATGAGTATCTCGGATTCTGTGGCCTGAACCAGCTGGGGTGTGGCTGCGAATGGGGATTCGGAATGAGCGCTGTGGGAGCAACGCCACTGTACAGCACAGAAGATGGGACAGCAAAAAAAAAAAAAAAAGGATCGACGAGTAAATAAAATAAAATAAATGTAGTAAATTAATCTGTCAGACTCAGAGTGTGTGTGGTTGTGTGTGTGCTTAAGGACATGTAAAAATATTGTCCTAAAAGTAAATACCACGTTTCATATCCCCACCATGTTATCACTGGTGATAAACTCCAATGTGTGTGTGTGTGTGTGTGTGAGTGTGTGTGTGTACGTGTGTGTGCATGCGCATGTATGTCTCCCTGTCTGTGTGCTTGCGTGTGTGCATGCGCCATATAAATGTTATTAATTATTAATATTATTACTGCACAGCCTGTACTTTCGCACACACACACACACGCGCGCACACACACACAAAGTTTATACATAAGTACATTATATTATTTATACATACCGGAGCCACTGGAACCTTGCTCTTGTGACAAAGATCATCAAACGCAGCCTGGATGTCATTCCAAGTCACCCGGACCCCCAATTCCTCTTTGAGAAGGCTCAATTGCAGGAACCGCCGATTATTTATAACAGGACATCTGTTTGTAACTGCATTTGGAGGGCGGCCCCTGCCTTTCGGTCTGAGCATCAGTTCCAAAAATTCAAAGTCAGAATCCCCTGTAAATCACAAATAAATTCAAATTAACTTCAGATAAAGTATTTTAAATGTTTTTGTTTTCAAAAATAAGTCTAAGAAAGTTAGTATGAGATCTGAATGACTAATTTCTCTTTGAGTGACTGGACAATTTACACTATTAGTATAAATGTATTTGCACATTGAAATTGATTACATCAATACATGCACTACTAAAAAAAATTTTTTTTATTAATGTGCAGTTTCAGTTTGTTATAAATATTATGACTGTGTATGAATCTGGGCTTAATTATTTCTAATCAATCCATTTATTCGAGTCAGCGATTAAAAAATAACATTATTAGCTTAATAACCAGATACAAAGCTGAATTTATCAAAATTAATGCGACACACTGCCTAAATCTTGAAAACGTAAGTTCAAGTCAGTCTCCATGCGGCCATGAGTTATCTTTTCTTGACTTCAGAAAACGAAATTTTAACGTCGATTTTGCACTGAAATGGCCTTCTCAGATACTAAAAGAAATCTATATCGCAAGGAAAATCATGTATGTAGCGATGGCTTGCTATATATGTTGTAATACTACATAAGAATTTGATATAAAAGTTAAAATAGTGGCGTTATGCTGAACTTCCGGTTACGACTAAGATCGCTGCCTGATACCCCCCAGGTTTTACTATTTTGCTTCTTTGAGAAAGACCTAGGACATAATATTAGAAACAAGATCGTAAAATTATACATTCATTAATTGATTCTGGTAGTTTAAGTGTCAAACTTACGCAGCGATTCCGAGATCGACTCCAAATGATTAGCATCATGATCGCATGTTGATTTACTCGTGGGCGCCGCCATTGCTATTGACTGAGAATCTGTGGGGTTCTCTCTTTCAACTACCAATGACTGGCATGGGCTATGATTTCCGGTTCGAAACTTGCATCATTAAAAGAGTAAAGATTAAGCTTTCTTTTCATATGCGACACGATATAGTACGTTGAAAATTGTAGAAATGGTAGAATCCCGAAAAATTTGATACTTTTCAACTGAATATTTCTACTCTCAAACGATCGATGGCGAGTTCGAGACTACGACTACGTCATTCCTCAGTCTTCTAGCTTTTCATTGGTTGGTCTTCGCTGTGTGTGCGTGGTGTCAATGACAGTCACTTCGCGAGTTTCGATGGTGGGTGATTCAAGCTGCCCGCAGGCTTGATGGAAAAATGGCGCCGCCGGCTATCACGGCCTCTGACCCAGGCTTGTTTCAGTGTTTGTAGTGAATTACATTCATCATTCACACAGAAAAAAACATCACACAGGTGTAGTTGAAGGCTTTATTTATTCATTCAATGGGTTTTTCATCATCAGCAAGCATCACAGTGAATACATTTTTATTGCAAACTTCAATGAAATTGGGTCACTGCAGCCTTGTCTTCTACCGACAAAGAAGGTGTGGACACACCTATAGCTACTGATTTGATATTTAACATACTGTTTATGAAACAAGGTGGTTGATTGCAATGCAATAGACGATTTTCTTAACAAAATCTAGGGGAGAGCACTTCTTGAAAATTAGAGTTGCAGATTACCTCGACTTACTTGGTCAAAACCATAGCGACCACGACGGCATGGCGGTGAAGCTTGAAACCGCGGGATGCCAGTCAGCGACTTGCAAACTTTTTTTTGCTACAAACTAACAAAGTGATAGAACTTGCAAATTGTGACGTAAAAATATAAATTGCATCAATTTTAGAATGACGCACTGCGTTCTAGTACACACTATGTGTTCTTGAACACACGAGGTGAGGGCTAGTGATCTACCTGATGGTAGACTGTTTGACCGATTGAATTATGTGAGATCTCTCCCACACACCATGAAATTACTCCCCTTAATTATTTCCAAACAATTTCTATAGAGTGTCCTGGAAAACAGTTTTGGTTGCACTTAGGTTTTTTTTCTCTCTTTTTTTCTTTTTACTTTATCATCAGTTGGGCAGCAACTCAGTACTCAACCTATTGTTTGAGGAAAATGACCTATAGATCAAACTTTCTTAGAACTGGTCAAATGACCTGTGATATCCTGTGACAAGATTGATCCCTGCCAGGAAAACCCAAATAATATAGTATAGTGTGGGACTGGCTCAAGCCTAAGCCTCGCGGCTTATAAACGTCCCTTCATTGACACTGTTTTGTTTGCATAAGCATGCCTTTTAAAATTATGATTGTAATTCAATCATCATGTTCAAAAAATAGTTGACTAAAATTTTCATCTTTGTCAAGGAGATTTTTGAAGGTATTTAGTGTTGGTGCTCTTTTTAGGTTAGGTGTTAGTAAATTCCAGAGGTTAGCAACTCGATTACTAAAACAATGTTTACGCCTGTTAGTATTACAACGCTGTATGTATATGTAATTTTCCCTCTTGATTTCTAGTGCTGTTATAAATGGATAGTGTAAAAAGAGAATCAATGCTAATGTCATCGAAGTTGTTAAAAAATGTGTACATCTGTATAAGGTCTCCCCTAACACGGGGGGGGGGGGGGGGGGGCATGAGAAAAAAGCTAGTACAGTACTATGCAATGTAAAGTAATAATATGGCAACTATTTTTTTTTTACAGTCTATTGTTTCACCTAAGTCAGTCCGATCACCATGGAACCAGTTGCAGCGCAAATCAAAATCCTTAAAGTTGCTAACAGTAATAGACACGAAGTAAACATAATAAGTCATATGACCTCTTGCCTGCAAAAACAATAGGTCATTTCAAAATGTTATCAGTCAATGACTAATGACCGGTGCTAAGAATAAATCAATAATGCCTGCCTTTGTTGCAGGGCGCTTCAATGACTCCCAGGTGTTATCGGAGCTGTTTTACACAGCCTCCAACCTGATTGTCATGCTGAATGATGCCATCCTGAGGAAAAAAGCTGTGCTTGATGGGGCCATCCCCAAGACAGTAAGATCTTGTGTGTGTGTGTGTTTGTTTATTTAAGTGTGCTTTTGTATGTGTATGTGTGTGCTCAGCATATATGTGCATGAATTTATTATTTTTAAATTGTACATCATATAGTAAAAAGCCAACTGTCCGTCCGTGTGTGTGTGTCTGTCTGTGTGTGTGTGTGTCTGAAACATGAAACGGGCCTTATAACTCCGCCGTTTTTCGACCGATTCGCTTCAAATTTGCTGTGAGCCCTCACGGGGCGATGGCAACGGCAACCAAGGCGGCCGTATCATTTGCGCGGTTTCGCAAATGCGTGAAACGCGCATCCGCCGGCCTCTCGGCGCCCGTATCTCCAGCGTTTCTGGGCCGATTGCCTTCGAATTTGGCAGGAAGATGACCGGGGCCGGGGACTATCCGTGTGCCAAACCGGAAGCGCATCCACTACTTAGGCGCATAACAGCAGCATGATGCAAAACGGGCCTTATAACTCCACCGGTTTTCAACCGAATCGCGTCAAATTTGCTGTCAGGCTTGCTGTCACCGGGGCAAAGCCTGGCAGCAAATTTGAAGAAAATCGGGAGAGCGCGTCACTCTCAGAGCAGCGCCAACGGGAAACGGGGCTTTATAACTCTGCCGTTTCTTAACGAAATCGCTTCAAATTTGCTGTACTCAGCGTTACCAGTACTTGGCCTTACCGTTACTAGGCGTTACCGTTACTAGGCGTTACTGGTACTCGGCGTTGCGCTAGTACTGATTAATATGCATGTTGTTTTCATATTTTTGGTGAAATTCGAAATGAGACAGAACATCTTTGGGTTGTGTTTGTGAGCATTGCACTGTTTGTAGGAATGCTTTATGCACATACAAGAAAGACGTTGTTTGACTGTTTGTTCATGACAATGGAAATTTGGGACATTGACACCTTCCATTATGTAATTAAAATACCTTCTTATACATGATTAAATGATCTTATTTCCACTAAAGATGAAGCGCGATTGTTCTGTGGTATTGTTATACAGAATGTACCACAAAGCTAGAAAGAGAACTGTGGAAAACACCTAATTCATAAATGGCATTGCAGTGGAGAACTAATAACTCAAAAACACTGGATAACTCACAATAAATTTTGGGTCCCAGTATAATAATCTCTATGTTGAAAAGTCTTTTTAACTCAAAATATTGGCTATCTCAAAATAACATAAATTTCTGTCCCTTCAATTTTGAGTTAAGAGATTTTTACTTTATGTAGTATTAATGACAAAATGTCAGATAACTCAACAATAATTGTTTAGTCCCAATGTTATCCCCGTTATGGCTTTTATTTTGTTTATATACTATGTTTATGTAATCATATTATCTTTTTTTTAAATCTTTTTTATTTTGACTTACCCGATTTCCGTTGCATAACTTTGATTTTAAATTTCAGACTGCCACGCAGAAACAGTTGATGCGCATGGTCACCGTACTGGAGTACGTGGAGGTGTTCATCGAGATGACCGCAATGAGACTGTGGGGTCAGACCGGCCGCTGGATAGCCATCACCGCCATTCAGATTGCCAAGTCAGTCACGTTTTGATTATTCCAGGTCTTAACTCATTCCGACAAGTGCTCAAAAAATTATCAGACACATTAGTGCAACCACTAGTGCCTATGCCCGTCTGTTCAAATTGTCAGGGACATATCTCCATTTACCCGTACTTTCTCTATGAATCTAAATCTAGTAAAAGCTGTTAATGTGTAAATGAAGCTTGTTTTGCATCAGAATGGCAACACTCAACTCGGGCAGTCTTAGCTGTTCTAGCACCATGGGTGAATACATTCACCCAGTACATCACTCTACACTCCCACCAAACGCAAAGACATTCACTGCCAAGTACCCTGCATGCCATGTGTTTGTCTACTTTTAGAGCTTATGTCTGATTTTTTCGTTAACTAGCAATGCATGCACACTCAAAAGAATAGTTACTGTACTCCCCTCTTTGAGAAGCGACTGACAACCAAGAACGTAAAAAAAATACATGGTGTTAGATGAGTTAACTCTTTCAACGCTATCCATTCCTCAGCCAAAATTTACCATTAAACTTACCCGGGTAGAGAAAAGATTTTGTCTGCAATATTGGGGATTCCTCTGCGGCGTGCATAAAATAGGGCCTATCCTTACCTCCCAAAATTAAGAACATAAGGTCACTGGATACCAGATCCTCTATTGATGCATTTTAGTGACATGGGTGTTAAATCATTGTGGTGCCAAGAGGCAACAGTGGCGATGAAAGGGTTAAGGCATAATTGCAAGTATTTGACAGTATTTTGATATTTCAGAGCTGTGGCCCGTTATCTGCTGTTGGTGCATTTCAAGGCGGGCATACAGCCAGTGCCCCCTGTCTGCCCCCTGAACCGACGACACCTCGCCCAGAAGTGTGACCAGGAGGAGCAGAGCGAAGTTCAGGTGTGTGTGCGCCACTCAGGACTGGAGATACTTTGTTGCCTATTGCTCAAAATTTGAATACGTTTCATCACGTTGTTGCCCATAGCCTTACTTTATTCATGTAGAAAAATGATGAAAAGTATTTACAATATGCCAGACTTTTAAAGAAGAAATTGCTCAGCAACTACAAACCTTTGCTGTGAGAGTCTGCTTAGACCATAAGCTTCCATATAAATTTGATTATCATTTTTATGGGCTGTTATATCCCTAACACTAAGCTGTATTGATTCACGGTCGGTAGACAGCATAAAAATGCAAGAACGGAGAGGCGGGATGGATAAAGCAGACCTGTTTACCCTTATGATTTTGCCTTATTTTGTACATCTGGCTATAATTTCTGTACATTGCCTGATTCGGAAAATGGGTGCGCTCTATGTGTGTGTGTGTGTAGAGTAGAGTGGCACAGTGGTAGCGCGTTCGCTTCGTGTCAAGTAAACCCGAGTTCGAACCTGGGTACAGGGGATTTTTTCCTCTCATTCTGCACTAGGCCTTAACGGTCTGAACGTGGAGTCTTTCGGATGAGACGATAAACCGAGGTCCTGTGTGCCCATGCATTTAGCATACATTAAACCCAGTGGCAACGAAAAAGTTGTCATTTGGTCAAAATACCCCCCCCCCCCCCCCCGGGGGGTGGCGCGCCTCTGGCTGCGACGTGCTCTCCAGGTCGGAGCAACCCGAATTTCACAGAGACGCCTCTGTGACTATAAAGTACCTAATACCTAATAGCTAGTTATTGTAAATTTATATGGATGATCCTTTTGACACAGTATTTCTGTAGTTGATCTATTACAAGTGTATGCAATGTTTGCAGTCCATTTTTCAAACTTTCCTGTTGGAGTACTCCTGTTTTGTGAAAAATACTCTTAATTTGGATCTTGAATACACAAAGCCCAATTTCAGGGTAAACAGGTCTGGGATAGGGTAGGAGGATCACATTTATAAATGAGAATACAGACTAAAAGATTTAGTGTTGTTGTTTTTAAAGGGAATTCCTCTACAATTTCATTTAAATCCATTCTTTACATTTTGAGCAATCATGTTTGCTAATGAACAAACCAAAAAACCCATTCAATTTTATTCACTGCCAAACACAGTCTTCTTGGCAAAGGAAATAAAAACATAAAAACAAACCATAAGGTTAAATTATATTCATTCAATATATTGGTGTGCTTCATGTATCGGGTCTTTCCTGGTAGTGCAGTACTGGTACCTCCAGGATCAACCCAGTGTCTTTGTAATAACAAATGTCCCATAGTTATGTACCTTCTCCAGGTCGGAGGATACGACACACATTTTTCTTTCTTCATCAACAGTGGGATACTCTGCTGAACAATTACTGTAGTGGCTTTTTGGGGGGGGGGGGGGGGGGGGGGTTTCTCTTCCATAGATTACGACGACAGAGAAAAAGTTATAAATTGCGCCTGTATAAAAGCAAGATGTTATCTGGTTTTGTGCAGGATTCCAAGGAATTTAATAGCGAGTTGTTGAACAAATTCAGAAAGCTCATCATTATGAACCAAGACTGGTTAAAAGTCTAATCTGATCTGTTTGTGTGCAGGATTCCAAGGATTGTAATGGGGAGTTGTTGAACGGATTTCAAAAGCCCGTCACTGTTACCCTCAAAAGATCAGGCAAAGTCATGAGGACACTGGCAATGAGTACGTTTCATGGGCCTTCCTTTTCTATTTACTTATTATTTGTTGTTACTTGTTTGTTGTTGATATGACCATTGATTTTACGTTTCTTTGTATTTTCACTGTGCCTGGAATTTTGTGATTTTGTTGTTTTTTGTTTTGTACAGTATTTTATGTTGCTGATTATGCAGGCGCATTTCTTATTTTATTGTAAGGGACAACATTTATTAAAATCTGGAAGTGTTGATTCATTTTTGTGTGTGTGTGTGTGTACTGGGGAAGTAGTGTCCCATTATTGAAAGCTGACAATTTTTTGTTCACTTTCTTTCAAATTCTGCATTCCCAGGCCATAAGGCCACAATGGGTGCGTATGTGTCCCTTTTCCAGTCTTCACTGGTATCTCCTCACTGCATTCAGCCGACACATTCCGATTTCGGAGGAGCTCAAAGGAGAAAACTACTTCTTCTTCTTCTTCTCCGATCGCTCAGACAGTTTCCTGTCAATTATGAGCGCAGATGCGCCATGCTGCCATTTTGCGCCTAACTAAGAAATAGTTAGGCCCAGCAAGTCCGACTTCGGCTGGAGGAAATGTTTTTGAAAGTGTTTCGTGAAAAAAGGCAGGAAAATGGATCGGTAAGGCAGAAAGATAGTTAGATGACAGTAAACAAAGGGAAAAGGCAGAGTCAAAGAGAGTAACAGATTAGAGGAAGTTACAAGCGCAGAACTTCCTGAAGGTGGGGGAACTATTTATACAAAAGACCCCCCGGTATCCCCACGGGGGGAGAAAACTACTGTATATGGACATTTTTTTTTTTTTAAAGGCAGGATAATTGGCCAAAAAGTCAGAAAGATAGTAGATGACACAAAGCAAAAATAAGTCAACGTCAAAGAGAGACAGATTAGAGGAAGTTACAAGCACAGAACTTCCAGAAGGTGGGGGAATTATTTGTATGGAAGACCCCCCGGTATCCCCACGGGGGACCCTGGTTTTGTCAATCTCAGCGAGTTTTAGCTTCCTGCCCCCGCATGTTTTGTTGTTGCTTTTCATCATGTATCAAACAAATACCGATACAGTGGGTGATACTTTCAAATCTTCTGTTAACGAAAATGCTCAGAAAAGTGCTAAAAACACATACCAGTACCATATTTTATGGATTATAAGACGCTTCATATTATGTTGTTGGCTTACCCTGGCTAAAAGACTCCTGGGATCATACCCAACAGCGGAAGCACTTGAACACTATGGTACAAATGGATCAGCTACGGATGAAAGCATTACGTGTGTGACAGTTTTTGATTACCCCACAATGTGGGCAGCCACACTCCGTCTTCGGGGGAGCTTTGTATTATAACCTCACCCCAAAATTTCACACCAAGTTCTGATTTTGTAATAGTTTCTTCAGATTTTATAGTCTGGGAAGAAAGTATCGTCTTATAGTCTGTAAACTATGGTACTTTGAAAAGAGTGCAGCAGAAGAAATGGTTGCATTCACTGCTCTGTGTGTGTGTGTTCAGCCCCGCCCCAGCTGAGCCACAGGGACTGGAGACTGCCCGGCATGGACAGAGCGGGGAAGAAGACGGCCAGAGAGAACCTGTTCCCCTCCCCGCTCAACGCCCAGCGCCTCTGGGGGGAAACGCTGCACATCGCTAAACCCCTGGTGCACTGTATCCTGGGCTGATTTAACAGGGCGTGGGTGAAAGTAGGCCAGGAGTGCTCCTGAAATCAGGGTTGAAAAGGCTGATAGAGTCTCCAGGATTGGTCGTCCTGTCTTCTGGAACCACAGTCTTTATAAAATTGAACATTTCTGCCAACACTGATGACAGATTAAAACAAGATGATAGATACGCTATTCTAACACTATCCCTACCCATCCTGTGCACACACACGCACACACACACACACACACACACACACACGCACACACACATACACGCTGGAGATTATTTTTAATGCGGTCACCACTTCTGGATTGGGAAGATTCAGAGAACATTACGAGGGGTGCCTGCCAGAACGGTCTATCTCAAAAGGAATAAAGAACACAGATAGGCAGTTCTGGCATTCACCCCTCAAATTTAAAACATGTAATTTCAGGATTGAGAGAATGTTTTACTTTCACCCATGACATGGCTGTGTTTGAAGAAGAAGACATTCCATGCTTTGTGGGCTATGTGGTGCAAATAATAATAATAATGAATAATATTTCGCAATATCCTGATAAATACAGCTCAAAGCGCCTTACAACAACACATTACAATCAATAGATAAACATTGCGATGCATATACATGGCATGCAATCAACTATTAAGAATACATCAGAAATCAAAAATACTTGTACCACAGGGAAACAAAAGTTAATTGGACACACACATACTCTCCCCCACCTCCCTCCCTCCCCTCACCTCTCCGCCACCCCACCCCACCCTTTATACTCATCAAAATATACATAGACAATATATTTGAATCTATAATCAATAATCAAGATGTATTACTTTTTCTTCTGTCATCTTTTGAAATGTAAATAATAATTTTTTTTATTACTTTTCACATGGTACAAAATGACTTTACATCAATAGCAAATGTTTGCAAATATTAAGCGGTGCAATTTCATGGTGAATGCGATTTATCCCGCTTAACAGAATTGGTCAAACACAAACAGGAAGTTACACTCGCCCAATGCACTCGCCTCATGCTGTGTTTGACTACACCCTAAGTTTGATTTTTTCAGTTTATTTTCTTAGCAATTTCGCAAAGTTCTGCAGGTTCAATCTGTTTGTGGCCACTTGTGATCGCAAGTTGCTCACTCGCATGGTAATTTCACCCTCGCATGGTAATTTCACCCTCGCATGGTAATTTCACCCTCGCATGGTAATTTCACCCTCGCATGGTTATTTCACCCTTTGACGCCATGATTGATGTGGTTTGACCGATTAATCCAAGGTAGACTAGCCTAATTTTCACGTAGTGCTCTCCCCTGGGTTTTTTCCCGAAAAGCGTCTATTAAAGTACTAGTCATGTAATTCAAGCTCCCACACATAGGAAAATGTTATTTTGTTGTGTAAGCTTTATAACATATAACAGTCTTAGTATGCTTGAATGAAATAAATGATTTTGAAAGTAGAACAAGATAGCAATCCATAGGAATACTTTCCCAGAGTATTTTGTTACTTGATTAGAAACAAACAGCGTAACTCATGAAACAAAAATGTACACACATATTGTATGCTTTCAGGGAAATCAGTCAAATATAAGCAAAGAAATTAATAAAGATAGGTTCTAAGTAATCTTGCTACTGGGTGGAACTTCCACTCTTCTTCTCAAGTTGTTTCTACTGTACTCATAGGCTTTGGAAGGCTACAAAGTTTGGGGATTGTTTTGCTTCTTTGGTTGGTGGTTTTGTGTGTGTTTTTTAACATACATTTTTCATATCTTTTGGAAGATTAGGTTCTCCTGTTTCTATTCACTAATTTCAAATGTTATTCAAATATCTCAAAACCGTGGCTTATCATCTGTTTTATATGAGAACTAAGCCTCTGACTATAGAAATCTATAATTATCAAGAACAATAAGTCAGTGATGGGGTTTTCCTTAAGCGTAGAAAGTATCTAGTCTGTACCTGTTTGGTCTGTCATCCTGGAAACCATGGATTATCTCTGGAGGGCTGGATGTCAGCAGGTGAAGTAGTTGTAATTATGTGTGTGTGTGTGTGTGCGCGCATATGTGTGTGTGTGTGTGTGTGTGCATCACTGCATGTGTGTGTGTGTGTGTGCATGTATGTGTATATGTCATTGTCCATATCCTGCCTTAGCTTTGTACTTTTCTTCAAGGAGAGCCTGTGAAACCGCTTTTAAATAGCATTTTTCATTCAGCTTCAGGGATGCTGGCCTTGTACCCTGCTGGGGACTTGAGGACTAGGCATCTCCAGGAACCCTGTTTTTCAGGTTTTCCAGAGTGTTGTAGTCTAAGCGCTAATGAGAGTAAATGAGCAAGTAAATGCCTTGAATTGCAAGGGTTAGGCCTGAACTGCATGGAAACCCATGCGCAATCCGTAAATAAGTAAAAGAAAGAAGGGAAAAAATATGCGCACATGTCTGAATTTGCCCTAATCCGTATATTTGTTTCCTTCTTTCTTTTACTTATTGATTATTTCCGCGCGGAAAATCCCGGATGTACTGTGTACCAGGCCTTAAAATGAGATTAATAACAGTGTTTGGTGGTTGTTTTTTCTGGCATGGATGTTTTTCATTGTTATGTGAAAGTCGCTTATGACCCTTCCATTGCAGCTTGTGTCTGCTGGGAGACCCCAAAGACCTGAACCTGAACGAGCAGGGCGAGATGCGCCGCCGCTGTACGATGCTGCTGCTCTACCTGCTGCGATCTCCGTTCTATGACCGATATTCGCAGTGAGTGAACCTCGAAGAATCACACACACTGGATGCTTTGGTCAACATAGACAACACTAGGGAATAAAACTGTTTTAAACAATCGGTAATTTCTTTTCTTTGTTAAGTTTAGTGTATTGTATTCACCTCGTCAAAGTCTTTTTAAAGAAGAAAATTTGGTTTTATTCGCCGTGTTTATTGTTTATTTCACCTTCATGTGCTTGTGTGAGTGTAACATTTTGATGTTTTTTAGTTCAGTTTGTGTAACTATGTATCGTGTTTAGAATCATTACTCAGTTTTGGGCTGCCTCTACTGTTTCTTGCTGCTCAGAGTATTTCTCGTGATGTAGAGTATGAATTGTTTGGTCAAGCTTAACACTCAACAAACAGGCGCACGACAAGTGTAAAGTGACATTATTTTATTCACAAGAGACAAAACAAAACAAATGGATATTTCGGCGAATGCGCCTTTATCAACATAGACACACAAGAAAATAGCAAAAGGAGCAAAAAAACTACTTCCCCTCTACAATTCAATCTGTGAATGATCAAACTGAACGCTGTCAATATTCACATAGAATACAATATCCAGTTTTGCCAGACACTTTTTATCAATTTTTTCAGGTGGGCAAATCAGTGAATCAGGAAAGAAGTTTGTTAAAGTCCAGTTTTAGGAACTAGATACCACTCCAGCCGAAGACAGACATGCTAGGCCTAACTATTTCTTAGTTAGGCGCATAACAGGAGCATGACACATCAGCGCTCATATGACAGGAAATCGTCTGAGCGATTGACAAAAACAACAACTAAAAAGCGCAGATTAGTCACAAATCTCTGTCCTGTGCTACTTGCCAGAGGAAGGTTTGCCAAAGAAATCCCAAATATTGCCACATAACAGTGTGTGTTGTACTTGTACACTCAAACATCTGTTTAATACGCATGTACCCTCAGTTTTTCTTTTCTAACCGAGTTGTCCAATACTGGAATAATTTGTCAACTAACATTAAGGCTGCACCTAACATAAATATATTCAAAAATCTTCTGGGCAAAGATACAATTATGTCAAATTTTTATAATACTTTTGATGAATAAAAAGAAAAAGGAGAAAAAAAGTCCATTCCATAATTTTGTTAAATTTTATAGTTTTAGCTGTAGAAAGCATGCCACCTTGAAACAAATCAGTCACAAACGAGAAATGGCATAAAAGGGCCGCGAGGCCCACTTCTAGCCCTAATTACTACTACTACTACTACTACTTAATACAGAACACTTTCTCTACATGTTCATTTAATTTTAAAACTTGTCTGATCATGAACTGCTAAAGTTATGTACCATTGTGACATTGTGTGTGCAGGGCCAAGATCATCATGGTACTGAAACTTCTGGCTGACAACGTGCCGGGCATGTCTCTGCTCATGAGTAAGTGCCCATGCTTTGTCTTGTGTGGATTTGGATGTTTGATATGTGTGTGTGTGTGTGTGTGTGTGTATGTGTGTGTTCATGCAGATACTGTATTACCTTCTATGCAACCACTTTCTCTTTTTTTTTGTGGCAAATTATTTTCTAAGCAAGGGATAGGCATTTATTGGTATGTCACCCAATGATGGATTTAAAAATAAATTTAAATTTAAATTGGGAATTGACATTTAGTAGGATATGGGCATAGACACTCTTGCACACTATGTTTTCTTTCTCTTTTTGCATTGCTTTGGTGTCTTTTAAAGAAACTATCCTTCACATGAACACACACATGCACATGCACGCACACACACACATACACACACACACGCACACATACATATACATACACACACACACACACACACACACACACACACACGGTCATGATTTCTATGTTTTGTGTTCCTGTAAATATGTTATTTTTTTCATAGATTTTTGATTGATGTGTTGTTTTTGAGGGCAGGATGAAAAAAAGCTTTGTCAGCTTATTCTTTAACCCTCAATAAAGATGATTTTGACTTGACTTGACACACATACACACACACACACACACACACATACACTCACTCTCACACACACACACATGTATGTATGTATGATTGTACATAACTGCATACACAAACAGACTTGTACAGTTGTAAACTTGATAACCCACAGCTCCATGAGCTGATTGAAACCCAATGACTTTCTGAGGGAAATTTGATTTTTATTGCATAATGAAACCACACACATACGCATGTACCAACCCACTCACATATGCATGCATGCACATACACTCTAAAAAATGATTTGGATTCACATGATAACCACACTGAAAGACTGAAGCTTGAAGTCCTAATGATTATAGATTCAGTTTTTAAAAGTAACTGTCAGAGCGTCGAAGGTCCTGTTGTGTCACAAGGTTTTTGCTGTTGTTTCCAGAACCTCTGCTGGACTACATTCCTCAGTGGCAGAAAGTCTACTTCTACGTTTGGTCGACGTAGCACTCTGAAACCTCTGCCAACGTCGTGTGTGTTGTGTGCATGGTTGAGTGCTTGCGCACATGTCTCCTATTTCATAGACGAGAGCATGCTTGTTTGAAAATGAAGTTTTAATATACCCATGGCCGGTTATGTTTGTGGGAACCATGAAAGAATGAGACTGGTTCGTTTCATTTAAATAATCATTGGAGGATTTTACTGAATAGATGTGAATTGAAATTAAGAAAAATAAATAAATAAAGTGCCCCGCCTCCACCCCTTCCCCCATCTCTTAGCTTCTGTTCTGTTCTGTTTTGATTTGTTTAAATGAAAATTGTTAATAATAAAAGTTTAATACAATTTTTTTTTTTTTAAAGCAGCAATGCTTTCCAAATGTTCGTCTTATTGAGACATTTTCAAGAACAGAATGGTTTTGGAATGTAACAGAACAAAACCTCTGGCTCAGACAAGGAGCTGTTTGATGGACTGTCGATGTAAATTTATTTTAAACTGATATCTTTGAGGAAAGATATGCATATTATCATTGAATTGTCACGATTCATTTGGGGACAAAGATATTATTACGGCGTATTTGAATGATAAACATCAGCAAATTAAAAATGGACTGAAATGCAAAATAAAACCCTTTAAAACTAAACAAGGAAGAAGTTGTTAATTTGACATGTTTGGTTATAACCAGAGCAATAGTTGAAAAATAAAATGGTCGTTTTTATGTCGATACTTTTTTGTGCATAAACATGAGTTTTAAGCAAAATAGTATTTTATACATGATTTTGAAATAAAATAGGTCAGTGTAATTATTTTGATTTGAAGACCAAAATTCCACACCTTACTAATTTTTATTTTTATTACAAGTTTGTCATTTCAATCTGACTAAATGTTACCATATTTCTATTAATTCATTTCTTTTACTTTAGGTTATGAATTTATTAGGTAAAAGGTTTGATTTGTAATATATTTAATACTTAATTGTCTTGTATAACTGTAATATTCAATTGCAACGTGTTTGTTCTATATGATTGTAATGTTCATATTTGATACCTGTTTATCTTATATGGTTATTTTCATACTTGATTCTTGTTTTAGGCATGGTATACCTCCGCAAATAAAATCCGTGAAAGTGAAATTGACCACAAAAAACAAAAAAAAGCCGAGGTAAAAATTCGCTCGGGTGCATAAAAATTACGTGCGTTAAAACCTATGCAATCGCTTCGCGGAACCGGATGTGAATGACTGAACAAGCAACTTCCCGCCAAAGTTAGCAGTCGTGCGCAGCCTAGTTCACGCCACACGTTTCCAGATTTGTGATCCTAGTGCTTCTTTTTCTTCTTCTTCTTCATTTTGACGCCAAACTTCATCATTTTAGTTTGAGTCGACATCTTTCAAATGAAATGCAGAATCGGTTGGATATTCTTCCGCGAAACCCACTTTGCCCCCACTTTGCCTGTTGTTTGTCTTTTATGGTTATGTTCATACTTGATTCCTGTTTGTTTTATATGGTTATGTTCATACTTGATTCCTGTTTGTCTTATATGGTTATGTTCATACTTTATTCCTGTTTGTCTTATGTGGTTATGTTCATACTTGATTCCTTTTTGTCTTATATGGTTATGTTCATACTTTATTCCTGTTTGTCTTATGTGGTTATGTTCATCACTTCATGCTTGATTCTTGTTTGTCTTATGTGGTTATGTTCATACTCGATTCTTGTTTGTCTTATGTGGTTATGTTCATACTTTATTCCTGTTTGTCTTATATGGTTATGTTCATACTTTATTCCTGTTTGTCTTATGTGGTTATGTTCATACTTGATTCTTGTTTGTCTTATGTGGTTATGTTCATACTTGATTCTTGTTTGTCTTATGTGGTTATGTTCATACTTGATTCCTGTTTGTCTTATATGGTTATGTTCATACTTGGTTCTTCTTTGTCTTATGTGGTCATGTTCATACTTGATTCCTGTTTGTCTTATGTGGTTATGTTCATACTCGATTCTTGTTTGTCTTATGTGGTTATGTTCATACTTGGTTCTTCTTTGTCTTATTCCATGTTTGTCTTATATGGTTATGTTCATACTTGGTTCTTCTTTGTCTTATGTGGTCATGTTCATACTTGATTCCTGTTTGTGCTACTGCACACTTGTTATGCCTTTTAGATAATTTTAAATACTTGTACACTGTAAGATATTGTACTTTGTTTTTGTAAGCATAAGTAAATCAAAGCTTAAGAACAGGTCATAGCAGACAGGATATGTATTAATTAGGTGTTTATCGGATAACTATCAGCAAAGTATTAATTAATCTCTTTGCAAATGGTTTGTTTTAAATTCATGAAAAAAATGCAAGTAATTAAACGATAATCACTCTTTGATTGGATAAAATGTAGAATGTGCCATGGAAAGTTGGGGGTGTTTTTTTGGTGGCACTCCCAGTTAAAGAAGCAAGAACGGGAGCATGTTTGAATTGAAACAATGCCGAATTTCTCTGTGTGTTTGCATGTAAGTGTGCTTGTGTGGTCTTTTTTTTTAATGATGTTCTATGCTCCGAAGCTTTAACTATTCACCCAAGCACACAAAAAAATACTTTGAGAGATTCATCACAAATGTTTGGATAGTGATAATGCCCATTGTGTCTGTTGAAACAAAATAATAGCCAGTATTGAAAGAAAATGTTGTGTCAGTTCAACACGCACACACGCACGCACACGCACACACACACACACACACACACACACACATACACACACATACACACACACACACACACAACAACAAAACGACACACACACACAACACACACACACAACAACAACAAAACGACTTTGTTTTGTTGTTTTTTGTTGTCCCTTTTCTGGAGCATACAGTGGCTCATTCCGAGCCCAATACACAGTTTGTCAGGTTGCAGAATCCAAGATCAGCAGTCCAAGGGGGGTGAATCTATGTTAGGCTGTCAGGAGGCAACCAGCCGAGGTGGACTTCAGTGGAGCCTGTACTGAGTTAACATACGCAGGACACCACCTACTAAGCCCCCTACTGACGACAATAATGTCTTAGTCACAGAGCCTCCTCCGAGGGCACTGAAAATACTTCTTTTTTTTTTTGATTAGCTAGGTTTAAATTAAATGGGAGTGGTTTAACTGTCGCTCGTTGCTGAGTCACATAGTCCTGTGACTTGACAAGACTCCAAGCTCCAATTACTGACGTTGTTTTAGGCAAAGGGGCCAGTTTAGCAGGTGACATTTATATTGAGTTTGTGACACAACTATTTTGTTTGCTGTTGATTCTGTTCTTTGCAATTAAACTGGTAGAAGTTTTTATATGGTTTTTGCCATCTTGTTATAATTTTGTAAGCCTAAAATTATCAACTTTGTAAATCAGGATAATGGCAAAAACAGTGCTGTTCCAATTCTGTACTGAGTTTGTAAATATCTTTGATGATTTTCACGAGTTTTCAATGGCAGTTTCTGGTGATTGTTGTGAGCATGTTTTTGCTGGGTGGCTGATGAAAGGTACGCAGATGGAAAGTATTCAGAGAAAGTTGAAATATTCTGATTGAAATGGAAATAAATAGTCTTTCATTTTTTATGAGTTGTGCTGTGCTGCTTTACTTTTTGTTTTGTTAAAGAATTTTTTTTTTTTTAATAATTCATTTTTGTTGCTTTGTTGTTGTCTTACCTTGGCTTAAAGACTCCAGGGATCATCCCAACAGCCGAAGCACTTGAACACTATGGTACAAATGCACCAGCTAGGGATGAGAACATTATGTGTGTGACCGTTTTTTGATTACCCCACCACGTGGGCAGCCACACTCTGACTTCTGAGGATTTTGGATTGATGATGTTATGCAAGAAGTTTGTCATGGCCAAAGACAATCCCCACACAATCATCCAGAACATAACAATAGCTTGATGTAGCCTTGGCGTTCTAGCTTATGTCATTTTTGTTGCTTTCTTTTGAACATCTTCTACCCTCTTCTGCCTGTCTGCATTTCCTTTCCTATAATTGTATGTGTGTGTGTGCATGCATGTGTGTGTGTGCATATGTATGTGTGTGTGCATATGTATGTGTGTGTGCATGTGTGTGTGTGTGTGTGTGTGTATAATAATAATAATAATAATTGTACATTTATATAGCGCTTTACCTCAGATGAGCCCAAAGCGCTTTACAATCAATGATTCATCAACAGACAACAAAAACAGCATTCAAGAGTGACACCAACCAGCAACAGCACATATACAAAGCAACTCTCTCTCTCTCTCTCTCTCCTCACACACACACACACACACGCACACGCACACGCACACACACACATAAACACACACATTTATCGAAGCCAACTCGTTCATACCCCATTCGGTAAGCCACAGCAACCGAGCTGCATGGACTGACCACATACACCAACACACATACACAAACACCCTCACACAAAAACGTACGCACGCAGACAGACACGCAAACACGCACACAAACACAGACACACACACACACATGCGTGCACACACAACCAATGTGTGCATTGTGTGTGTGTGAGTTCATGCATGTGACATAATATGTAGCTCATCATAGCACTTGCACTACTTCAGCAATCATAATGATTTTGGGCAGAATTGTCACCTGTGTCCTGATGATGATGCCTATTACCTCATTTATTCTCACTTCCTTACGACAACAAATATTGTTAAAGATATTGAAACTTTGCAGCATCCTTCCTGATATCCTGAGGGGAAAAAAAAGCATGCTTTGTTAGTTTGTCTTCTTCTTCTTCTGCGTTCCCAGGCCATATGGCCATAATAGGTAAGGTATGTATGTGTCCAGTTTTCAGTTTTCACTGATCTCCCCTCTGCATGCAGCCTACACATTCTGATTTCGGAGGAGCTCAAAGGAGAAAATTTATTTGGAAGATTTTTAGGAAAAAAAGCCAGGAGAATGGGCCAATAAGTTAGAAAGAAAGTAGATGTTAGAAAGCAAAGGGAAAAGGCAGAGTCAAAGAGAGTGGCAGATTAATAGAGAAAATTACAAGCACAGAACTTCAAGAAGGTGGGGGAACTATTTTTTACGAAGACCCCCTTATCCCCACGGGGAGAGACTTGTGGAGGGGGTGGGGTTGTCCAGCTCCCCGTATGGAGGCATGAGGCATCCACCCACTGCCCCAGTTAGTTCGCTCAAATTGCAAACCATTTTAGTTTGGCGCACAACAGCAGAATGACACATCTGCACTCATGACAGGAAAATGAGTGATCAACAAAGAAGAAATCAATTTTAATGAACTGATCATACATGTATTTTCTTGCCATCTTCACAGGAAAATGAGTGATCAACAAAGAAGAAATCAATTTTAATGAACTGATCATACATGTATTTTCTTGCCATCTTCTCGTACTCTCTGTTCTATAAAACAGGAGTACACTGGAATGGATATGAGGCCTGTGCATTTTTCTGTCTGTCTGCCTTTGTTATGGTGCCTAAACTACCCCTGGATCAAATATAATTAAACTTGGCAAAGAGATTATTCCTGTTATGTCAGCGTCACCAAATTGCAAGATTACTCCCAATGAGTCTGATTTGTTATGATAATATTGTTAAATAAACTTAGCCAGTGAATGGAAACTCACATTTTGATTGTTCCTATGTCCTGATCTATATTATAATACGCGTGCCGATAAGAATTTTTAATCTCTATTTTCTCCTAAGTCACGGCGATTTTTGCCTTCAACTGTGAAATATAGGGGCACGTGTAGGTGCTTAACAGTTCTTCCAAGTGAAATTCGCCAAGTTGTCATTTAAAGCCGGGATTTCACATACAATTTGCTTAACGGAGGGAGTGATTTCAAAGAAAGACAGTTTCACGGAATAGCTGTGACAGTGGAATAGCCGTGACATCATATCCCATACGCGAAACTTAGATTTTTTGTGCTTGAGGGAACAGCCGTGATCCCTGTATGACCTTTATGTCGGAGGCCCCCAACAACAATCACCAGATAAAAACACTCAAAATGCCAAAATGTTTTCAAAAACAATAGTGGATTAATCCTTAATTGGTCCCCTTCGTACATACCGAGGGGGGGCAAACACGATGCTGCAATAGCCTGAGTAGCAGAATGTGTCGTCTGCTAAAAACGGTTCATTTTTAGACTGTGCGTGTGATAACAAAAAGCCGAGGCTAGGCCTAACTCACTGCACCTAGAAACTTCTATGGTTGCTTTGGTTAGAAGAAGGGAGAGGGGGAGGGGTGGCTAGGAAGGAGAAGAGGGAGGCGAGTAGGGCTTTTTTACAAATAGTTCCTCTACGTTCTGGAAGTTTGGTGTTTGGTCTAACCATATTTGTTTTGAAAGGTGCATAACGGAGAACAACGCATCTGCGCTCATGAATTGACAGGAAACCGAGCAAGCAATGATTAAGTGTGGGCTGTCTACTACAGTGTGTGTGTGTGTGTGTGTGTATTTTCACAACATTTAGGCACCTACTTTTCTCAAAGTGACAAAACCTAAGTCTGTTCTGTGCAAGGCTTGCAATTGCTTTCATGAAGCTGCGTCAGGTGTCCGACTTGACTGCTTTCCCTTCTTCCTCTTATAATAATTTTTTTACATCGACTGTCTAAGAAGCCTTGATAGCTCAATAGGTAAAGCGGCGCGTCCGCAAATCAGTAGGTCGCGGCACGCACCTCTACACACGTCCGTGGTCGCGGGTTTGAGTCGGCCCCTCGCCACATTTTTTTTTTGGGGGGGGGGTCATCATCTTTTTTAAAGGGGAGGGGAGTGGGCGGAAGGGAGGGGGCACCACCACATATTTTTTTTGTCTCTTTTCTTCATTATTTACATCTAACCAGTTCTTCTTCTTCTTCTTCTTCTTCTTCTTCTTCTTCGATCGTTCAGACAGGTCCCTATCAATTATGAAGGCAGATGCTTCATGCTGCCGTGCGGAGCACGGGTTTATCTAGTATTGTTATAATGACATGTATGCATGGTGTTAGTTTTTACCCAAATGAAAAACAAAAACAAATACAAAATCGCTGAATCCTCTATGTGTGGTCTGCGCAACAAACAACAAGACAAATAAAAGCAAACAACAATAAAATCCCCACAACATTGCTTTGATTCATACTTTGCAGGATTGGAGGGGGTGTCAACACGGTTTCCGGAACACCGGCAGACAGAAGGACAGACTGACAGAATTATAGAAAGGGACAGGCTTACACTCAAATGCCAACTGTAGGGCAAAGGACAAAAAGAAGAAAAAAGAAAGAAAGAATAGAAAAGGGGATATAAATATTAATAGAGAAGGTGCAAAGAAGGGCAACTAAATTAATTGATGGATATAATAACTATTCGTATTGAGAGAGAATGGAACGCCTGAATCTTCCAAGTTTGAAAGCAAGGAGGTGATCTAATACAAAGTTATAAAATATTTAATAATATTGATGATTTAAATGCAACAGAATTTTTCAAACTAACAAATTATGACAGAACAAGAAATAGCACTGATAAAATATTTATTGAATTTTGTAAAACTAACACAAGAAAATATTCTTATACTAACAGAGTTGCACCTTTATGGAATCAACTACCAACTAACATTAAGAGAGCACCTAATACTAACAGCTTTAAACTGAAATGAGCTCGACCAGTTAAAATGTTATAAAGACATAATGTATGAATACGATGATTAATTCAACGCAAAAACCTGAGTGCACGATATACCTTGAGTATGTAAAAATAAAAATAAAAACACAAAGCCTAACGGCTATATTTTTTTCGTCCCTATTTCTAATCTAATCTAATCTAATCTAAAATACAATATGTCCCATATGTGCCTTCCCAGGTCGAGAGGACGTAAAATCCAGATTTCATTCAATCTAAAATACAATTCCATGCCATAGTTTTCGTTTATTCTCTCAGTGAAGGTCTTCATTGCATCTTTTTACATTCAAACTATTGTCAGTTGTCCCTGACCCCCCAACCAAGCACTTGGACACCCCCCCCCCCCTTTAGTGACTAACTGGGTTGGCGAGTTTAATGTCACCCCCTCGCGCAAGCCAAAAGCTTCACCATAGACGTCCTTTGATCATGTGAATTTGGGTGATAAGATGGAATGTGAGTCATGATTCAGCTGCCAAGATGGTTGATCGTTTGGGTGAGTTTCATCGGATGGGTGTTGGCTTTCACCTTGTTTACTGGTTTAGATTAAAAGACACAATGGCTTACGTTGGTTTTTATGCCTTTACTTGGTTGTGTATTTTGTCTGAATTTTATATAGAATGTCGTTCTTTTCTTCCCTTTGACAAGGATACAAAACGAAAGTGAGTTCTTGATGCCCTCGCAGACTCGAACCACACGGTGTTCAGTTCAGCTTTTGAAGCTTCTCTGTATGCTCCTGTTATTAATTTACAGTCACAATGGGTTGCATTTGATGTGGATTTATTGGTATATAACCTGTCTGCTTTATTTGTTGTTGCTGTCGAATTATAGCTGAGGTTAAAAACAGATTTCCCTGTTCCAAGTTCGGCGTGTCAGCGGATAATCACCCCGCCCCCTTGACTCACCGTACCGAAGTGATGTTTGGTTTAGTCTGAAGACTTAGAGGTCTTGAACTTTTCTTGTACTTATTTCTTGTAGCACCCGCTGAAGAGATTTGGAGATTATAGCGTTGCACTTAAAAAACACACCAAAAACTTCAGGGCAGATGACCAGCTTGGAATTAGGAGGGGGATTGGAATGTCATAAAGAAGGGGGAGAGGGAAAGTAAGATAATAATGATATTACTCTTGCAACAATTGCTCTTTGTTATGTGTATTAACTTAGAACTGAATAGGCTTTGCAACCACTTCTTCTTCTTCTTCTCTTGAGGGCCCACAGTCAATGAGCTGACCATTCTGGCTCCAAATACTTGGTATGTGGCAAAGTGATATTATGCAATACATGCTCAGGAAGGCCTCCTTTAGGCACATGTGAAGTTACACAAACATACAAGTCCAAATAATCAAGATAATTTAAATGATAGTTTGAGATAATCAGGTATCTGGAGTACCCCAAGGGTCCGTGCTTGGTCCGTCCCTCTTCCTCATTTACACCAACGACCTCCCTGAAGGCCCTTTGAGTACCCCAAGGGTCCGTGCTTGGTCTGTCCCTCTTCCTTCTTTACATCAATGACCTCCCTGAAGGCCCTTTGAGTACCCCAAGGGTCCGTGCTTGGTCCGTCCCTCTTCCTCCTTTACACCAACGACCTCCCTGAAGGCCCTTTGCTGTTCTTGTGTCATCCGAATGATCTGCCAGACTTTGTCAAATCGACAGCAAGGCTGTTTGCGGACGACTGTTCTGTACAGAGAAATCAACAGCTTCCAAGACCATCTCATGCTCCAAGACGACCTACAGTACCAACTTGAGGCCTGGGCTGAACAGTGGGGCATGCGTTTTAACACATCCAAATGCACAATCCTTCCCATCAGACAAAAGTCCCAGTTCTTGTACAAACTGAACGGGACTCCACTTCAACAAGTCCAGCAATGCCAATACCTTGGTGTGCACCTGTCACCAGACCTGAAATGGACCACACACGTCAACTACGTTTGCAAGAAATCAGGATCAATGGTGGGATTGATACACCGAAATCTCAGGAACTGCCCACCAGAATGTAGACGACTTGCCTACATTTCATTAGTACAATCTGCGACTGTGTGGGATCCTTACACCAAGTAGGACGTCGACAGGCTGGAGCGCACCCAAAGACAGGCAGCCCACTTCATCACCAATGACTATAAGTCACGGAATCCGGGCTGCGTGACAAAGATGCTCCAGGACTTGAAACTGCCAACACTGGAGGAGCGCCGTAAAGACCAACGCCTCAGCCTCTTACACAAGATCTCTGAGGCTCAGACCCCAGCTTTACCACCAGAGGATTAACTCCAGTCAACACAAATTGTCATAGGATCAGGCCCACAAGATACAACAGACACATTGTTCAGAGACAAGCTGTGCAAAATTCAAGAGGCTTCATAGTTCCACCAAGCAGCACAGCTCAGTACAGCAACTCCTTTGTAATGTAAGAACAGTGATGGAGTGGAATCAACTGACCGACGAAGCCATCGCAGCAGGCCCCACCAGTGCAACACCATCAGCGCCAGGCGGTACACCTTCGGGGCCTGCTCCAAAGTCCAACTAAAGATTAAAATAGGGAATTAGGGGCCATAGGTCAAAGTAGTGGAATATTAAGGGCAGGAGCTGTGCCGGTTGGGGTTCATCCCTGGTGAGCGCTACGCTAGCCAGATTGGTCCAGCCCGGATACTGCGAAAAGGCATATGGTCAACTCTTAAAAAGCTGTCAACACCACCAGACAGTAAAACAGACATTTTTCTTTATTAAAAAAAAAAGAAAAGTATTTTATATTTCAATTCTCAGTGCGCTCTCCCGGACAGTTCCGTCGAGTACATAGCCTTTATACGCTCCTTCGACGTATAGTACCAGAACCAGAAAACACACACACACACACACACACACACACACACACACACACACAAGCACACACACAATTAAGCACACACATTACACACACACACACACACACACACACACACACACACACACACACACACACACACACGTCATATTTACACACACATGTAGTTCTCTCTCTCTCTCTCTCTCTCTCTCTCTCTCTCTCTCTCTCTCTCTCTCTCTCTCTCTCTCTCTCTCTCTCTCTCTCTCTCTCTCTCTCTCTTTCAGACTAAAAGATAATACTGGACGTACCTTTTTTTTGCATCTCAGCATCAAGTCAACACTTCATAAACAACCAGGCAGGTGGTCTAGACCTTTTTATTTTGCGCTTGTCTTATGTGAGAATGAGTTCAGAAATAAACAATGACTGTCACTGTCAGTGAATGTTATTGACCTCTACATGTACAAGATAGCTGGAGCACTTTCACTTTCAGATTATTCATGAAACTAAGAAAGAAACATTGTTTCAAACAGGAAGATGTTTCTCTGTGTGTGTGATATTTTAACCCGTTCTGGTTGTGTTTTAAAATAAGTAAATCAAACCAACAAAGAAAAGGCTTATCACAATCAGTGCCATTGATAATAATTGTTTTTACTTGTCATATACTTGTTAATGATAAAAGATAATAAGTTTTTTGGTTTTTGTTAAAGATAATAAGTTGATTGTTGTGTATGGTTGATCTCATAACGCATCATTGACACAGTGCTCGGTGTACTTTGTTTAGTATTTGTCTCAATGGTGGTTGACGCATGTCAATTAACAAAGAGGTTGTGTGTGCTTGTGCGTGCGTGTGTGTGTGCACGCACATATGTGCAAATGTTTTAAAAGCAGGATTATTGCTCTGTGTGAATCTTTGCATGTAATTGTGTGTGTGTGTGTGTGTGTGTGAGAGAGAGAGAGAGAGCTCTAGGTGAGGGTGGGGGTGGGACAATTAATGTCTGTATAACTACACAGACATACTTTCATGGATTTGTGCTATGTTGTGACTCAGTTTGTATCCATCAGCATTTCCTAGTCAGTGTTTACCAAAAGTATTAATAGAGGACACCACTCCTTCCTTCTATTTTGTCCTTCCTGTCTCACTAGTAAATAATTAATAGTAATATTACTGCCTACATTGGACCCTGATGTTTCATTGTGAGATAATTTGGCCATGGGGACTTTGAAGCCAGCAGCTTAAATATACCGGAATAAGATTAGGAGTGCTATGTCATGTTTTCTGTAGAGCCCTTCATCACACAGTGACTCAGTTCACTCCAAGGTTTCCTTGACTTGAAAAGTTGTTTTGTGGGGTGCATATCTCTGTTTGTGCAGTTTTTGTGTTGCTTTGCTTTCACTGAACTGGTGTGCAAGGTGTATTCCTTTCACTTGGAACAACATTTCCCGTGGTGATTTTAAAAGTAAGAATAATATGGTGTGTGTGTGTGTGTGCTTGCGTGTGTGTGTGTGTGTGTGTGTGTGCATGTGTGTGTGTGTGTTGCGTGTGTCTGTGCGTGCACGTGCATGTGTGTGTGTGTTTCTGTCTCAGTGTGTGTGTCTCAGTGTGTGTGTGTGCGTGTGTGTGTGCATGCGCCTGTATGCCCTCCCTGTGAGTGTGTGTGTGTGTGTGCGCGCCTGTGTGCCCTCCCTCTGTGTGTGTGCATGCATGTGTGTGTGTGTGAATGTGTGTGTGTTCGCATGCATGTGCATGCACCCACAGGTATGCTCTCCCTCTGTGTGTGTGTGTGTGTGTGTGTGTCACTCTGTGTGTGCACGCGTCTGTGTGCCCTCCCTCTAGTCTCTGTGTGTGTGTGTGTGTGTGTGTGTGTGTGTGTGTGTGTGTGTGTGTGTGAACATAATATGAATTGTTTTGGTGGACTGAGCATACCATGAAAGAAAGAGATAGAATTGGATGGTTGATTAAATTATTCAAACACAGCAAACTAAAAATGTAGTTATCTAAAGATTGGAACTAAAAAAATCTTTTCATGTAGAGTTAACAATGATATTAAAGAATACTTTGGGATTTATTGCGGTATGCCTTTTGGTAATACAAAAACCAATACAAATAAACAACAACAAAAATGGTGTACAATTTAAAATCTGTGTGTGGATGAGTTAGTCAAGAGAAGACAGTTGTTCAAAAGTAAGTTTCCAACGAAGTAGAGAGAGAGGGAAGGAGAGAAGGAAGAGAGAGAGAGAGAGAGAGAGAGAGAGAGAGAGAGAGAGAGAGAGAGAGAGAACTCGGAAAGAGAGAGAGAGAGAGACCTTGTCATTGGATGTTTTCATTTTTAGAAAAGTCTTCTTTATAATGTAAAGGAATTTTATACTTTATGTGATTGATTTGTTATCTGTAATACACATTGTAACCTTAGTTCAATTAGAGAGAGATATGTTTAGCTTGGGTGAAGGGCTATGCTATAATGGCATGCCCAGAATAATTGATTGATGACTGGCATTATTTTGACAGGTATTACTGATGGAATACTGACTATATTTGATATCTTGTAATCAGAAGATATTGGTTGCTGTGAAAAGTATCTGTCCCTCCTTCCCTCTGTGTGTGTGTGTGTGTGTGTGTGTGTGTGTGTGTGTGTGTGTGTGTGTGTGTGTGTGTGTGTGTGTGAGAGAGAGAGAGAGAGAGAGAGAGAGAGAGAGAGAGAGAGAGAATGTACATGAGAATGTGTGAGTGAGTGAGTGTACATGTGTACTGTGTCTGTGTTAGTGAGAGAGAGAGAGAGAGAGAGAGAGAGAGAGAGAGAGAGAAAGAGAGAGAGAGAACATGCAAGGGGATGTGTGAGAGAGAATACTTTGTAAATAAAGCCTTGAAAAGTAACAATGTTCCTAATTGTTACTCTACATCCAGCCATTCAGCATGACCATAATTATTGCAAGGAACTGATTTGTGACTGCTTAGCTGCTGGTGTCATGAGAAATAAGTACCTCCCATGAAATAAGTACCCTTCACATGCACACTAGAACCATTATTGTTTCATGTGAGAAATAAGTCAGCTATTATTTCAAATATTGAGATTTAAGTGCTCAATCTACACGGAAAGAACCAAGAAATAGAGCGGGAGGGTGTAAATCTACATCTTTGCTGAGAAATCGATGTGCATAGCCATGCCACTTAGTTTCATATTTTTCAAAATGGTGGACAATATAAACAACCACCCATGCAGACAAAAATAAATATTACATATTAGAAAATTATTACTGACTTCTCAATATTTAATGATGAATCTTCTGTTCTTCCTGCATGCCACATGATGACTGAATGTATTTAGGGGCGAATCTTTCCCAAACAGCAAACAATTTGAATGGGGAAAAGGTATTTATTTCATGGGTGAGGTATTTTATGCCTCACCAGGATGCAACATTATGACAACGGGAGCTACTCATCAAGCATCTGTTTAGACTGTTCTATTATAAGACAAGTGGAGAGGAAGGAAAGAGATAGAAGGAGTGGAAGAGACGAGCACAGATAAGGGAGATGGGGTAGGGTGGGGAAAGGTTGTGGCCGAACTATAAGGAGAAATGAAATTTTTGAGCATCACTATGTGCGAAGATTAGGCCCCTACAGATCGTATGACCATATATGTTGCCGTCCATGAATGAAAATCATACACATTTTCCAAGTGCTTGTGGTCAAAGTTCTTTGTTGTGGTTTTGTCATCTGTAATTTCCCATCTTGAAACATTCGTCGATTTTGCACTGATTTGTCATCATGCCTCTTCAAATATAACTCACACTTTTAAGCATTGCCACAGAGCAGCACCAACAGTTAGTCAATTGTCAAACCATCAAAGGAGACTGCACTGCCTGCTCAGTCGTTTTCGGTGTGGTCTGTGGATTCTGTTTTCATTCAATGTTGGCAAAACAGGACTGTCCTAAATTCTGATTTTAATACAGTGGAAATTAGCTAACCCCAAAACAGGGTACCACACACAAAATCAGATACCCCACAATAGTTTTGTAGTCCCAGAGTTTAATCCTTCCCATGGCAATCTGTGTAACTGGTTATTAGTTTGAGGAGCAGCCTTGTTTGATGATCTTAACATTTCAGGAAAATCGTTGCTATCACTATTGTTAATGACAGTTTATGTGCCAGTTTATAATAATATGTTGTGTGTCTATGAACAGAGAAAAGAGAAAAAGTTATAGTCTAGTCAAAAGAAAAAGCCAGCATGATGTTAGGTTGTGACTCAACTGCACAAGAAGAAGGAATTTATTTCTGCAGTTCTTATTTACAAGGTAATGTTCTTAAACTTTGATCTTGTAGTGCTATGTGAATGTATTCCATGTGTATTAAACATGATGACAGACTCAGGTAATGCATGAGTGTATATGAGTGTAATAAATCAAATTGAAGTGCACACACACGTTGAACATTTACAACGCATTCAGACAGACACGTATGAGAAATAGACCTAAAGGAAAAAAAGAGGAGGGAAAGAGAGAATGCTCTTCAATGACGGGGAAACAAGTGGGTTTTGAGGTTTGATTTGAAAGCAGAGAGGGTCGGTCACTGACGGAGGGAGAGAGGAAGTTTGTTCCAGGAGGTTGGTCCTGAAACAGCAAAAGAGTGCCGACCAACAGTTAAAAGCTTACACCTAGGGATCTGAAGAGGTAGAGGGTCAGAAAATGAACGTAATGTGCGAGCTGGCGTATATTGAAATATTGTTGCACGATGGAGCAGCTTGATGGATGTCTTTATATATACATGTATAGGAAAGAGTGTTTAGTTTATACTCAATTCTGTCTGCGACAGGTAGCCAGTGCAAAGAACGGAGAAGAGAGCTAACATGATCAAACTTTTTCTTCCTGAGGACAAGACGAGCAGCTGTGTTTTGAATACACTGAAGACAAGATAGAGAAGAGACTGACAGGCCAGAAAGAAGAGCATTACACAAGTCAAGACGAGATAGGATGAGGGAAGTAACAAGCTTTGCTGTGGCTTCATCTGAGATATATTCACGAATAGAGCCAATACAACGGATTTGATGGCAGCGTGACTGACAGGTCTGAGTCAGAAAACTTTGCATTGAAAGAGTACTGTCCAGAGTGACACACTGTATTAACCCTTTCACCACCAAAGTCGCATTTTAGCACCACAGTGATTTAACACCCATGTCACTAAAAAGGCATCACATTGGGGTCTATTATCTAAAGACCCTATTGTCTTAGTTTTGGGAAGTAAGGATAGACCTTATTTTATATATGTCACAGAAGAATCCCCGATACTGCAGATGGATTCTGTTCTCTACCCAGGTAATTTTAATGGATTTTTTTGGCTGAAATACGGTTGGCGGTGAAAGGGTTAAAAAGAAAAAAGGTTGGCTCACAATCACATATTGCTTTTTGAATGGCAAGAAATAACACAACAAAAATAGCAGCAGCAACGACAAAATAACATATTTAAACCAAACAATGAACATGTGTGTGCATGTGCTTGCTGCATCTGTGTTCATGAATGTTTGTCACCATGGACAGGTAAAAATCAACGTGTGTGTGTGTGTGTTTGCTTGTTTTCTCTCAGTGTGTGTGTGTGTGTGTGTGTTCTTCTTCTTTGATCGCTCAGTTTCCTGTCAATTATGAGCACAGATGCGTCATGCTGCCGTTATGTGCCTAACTTACAAATAGTTAGGACCAGCAAGTCCTGGAGGAAATCTTTTTGAAAGTACTTCTTGAAAAAAAAGGCATGAGAATGGACCGGTAAGGCAGAAAGATAGTAGATGACAGTACGCAAAGGGAAAAGGCAGATCTGCAGAGTCAAAGAGAGTGACAGAGATTAGAAGAAGTTACAAGCACAGAACTTCCTGAAGGTGGGGGAACTATTTATACAAAAGGACCCCCCCGGTATCCCCACAGGGTGTGTGTGTCTGTGAATGTTTGTGACCCATAGAGCCTACTGAAGCCAGCATGTTCTGCTGTGTGGGTGTTTCAGTGAACACAGAGTCCAATGCTCGGCGGATCAACTTTGTGGAGCAATGCTTCGGCTCTTCAGGGCAGGTAGGAACAGAAGAGAGAAGCTGCACCGATTACTCAGATTAGTTTATAGACTTGGATTTAAAATGCACTGTTAATAATAACAGAAAATATTTAGTTATATTCCAAGACTGTAACATTGAGATTAGATAGAATGAAAGGGATAAATATAGTAGGGTAGGTGACAGGGAGGTGATGGGGGGGGGGGGGGGGGGGGGGGGAGCACACATAGATAGAAGCATTATGCTGATAAAGAAAATAAATCATACCAGTTTTTTTTTGTGTTTTTTTATTATAACATACAAAAGTTATAGCCGCAATAATCCATTGAGAACAGTATCAACATAGGACTATGCATGTGTGTGTGCACATGTATGTATACATGTGTGTGATTAGAAATGGTCTAACTTTCACAGCAACTCTGAAGCGTTGGTTTGGATGGAATGAAGTGGAACCCAGTTTTGGGTTCTTCTTCTTAGCTATGCGTGGCCACAATCAACAGTTGGTAGCCCTCACATTAATTAGCCTTTAGAGACACACTTCTGGGGGTAACACATGTCTATGGTTGCACATTTCTGGGTGGGCCTAAGAATTTCATGATTAAGTTGTTGGAAATCATCTGTATCTCCCAGTCACCAGCCGTCATGAAATTCAGCATTCCTGCTTCAAATCTCTGCATGAAAATGCCAGGTTTTGTCCATATGGGAGGGGGCGAATCTGAATGAGTGTAATAGAAAGAAGAAATCTAGGTGCAAGAGTGTAGGTACTTATTCTGTGTGTATGTTTGTGTGCTTCTTCTTCTTCGCCTTAGGCAGCCAACTTCATCACGCTGAAGATTCTGCTGCACTTTAGGGGGTAGTACGAAAAAGAAAGAAAATAAGTTCAGCAAAGATAGGGTAGATAGTGAGATAGGATGAAATATTATTGGGAAAAGATAGAGCCAAGATAGTCAGTTCGTGTGCACACATACATGTGTGATGTGTGTGTGTAATTCAGCCCCTGGCCATAGCGGGGCGAGTGCTGGTGGGGGAGGGGGTGCTGACCAAGCTGTGCCGTAAGAAGCCCAAGCCCCGCCAGTTCTTCCTCTTCAACGACATCCTCGTCTACGGCAACATCATCATCCACAAGAAAAAGGTACCACTCATCATCGGCCGTGCATCACTGCGTTAATCGGGTGAAAGCCAGAGGCTGTGCAGATATACGCAGAGGTTCCGTGCAGAAACCCATGCGCAATCCGTTCAAAAACAAGCGCGGATTCGCAATCGTTTGTGGCGTGCGACAATTGAAAACGAAACATCATGGAAGTAGCAGAAATATGAAAGAGCCTCGGTTTGAAGTGCAACAATTTTGGACCTACCGACAAAGTGGCTTGTGCCACAAACAAAAAAAGCGCGGTATCGCAATAGTTTGTTGCACGCTTATTTTTACCACTCCAATCATAAGTGTCCCCTGGGTTTCAATAATTTTAATCGTAAACCAGAACTTGCACGGTATTTTTATATCTTTTGATTAAAACTAAATGTACTGTTAAAAGAAGTACTCGTCGTGAGTGTCGTATACGTATGTTTATTATTTTGGTTTACCTGAAGTGTCGAGAAGTGCGTTGCGAAATTTTGGTACTGTTATAGGTTTGTGGCTAAGAAAAGGAAGAAAGAAAGCACATTACACACGGATAGTGCCGCCTCCTGTTATTCATCCAACAATTGTATGGGGGTTCAAAGGAACTTAGGATTGTGTCTGATTGTGCAGGTGTGGGTGTATGTGTGCACACGTTCACGTGTATGTGTGAGTGCGTTAAAGGTACTGTGTGAGTGTGTTAAGGGTACTGTGTGAGTGCGTTAAAGGTACTGTCACTAAGAAAAGGAAGAAAGAAAGCTGATAGTGCTGCCTTGTGTGTGAGTGAGTGAGAGAGAGTGTGAGTGTGTGTGTTGTCAATGAATGTCATTAGACAAAGTTAACTTTCGTTTTGTTTATTTTTTGTTTTTCTTTTCAATAAGTTTTTTAGCGGTCTGCCTTTTATTGATGGTAATTGTGTTATTGATGGAATTGTGTGTGTGTTGCAGTACAACAAGCAGCACATCCTGCCCTTGGAGAACATCAAGCTGGAGAATGTGGAGGATGAAGGAAGTAAGTTGGTCTGATAGTGGGCGTGAAAGCCGGAATGGGTTATCCACCTTCTGTATTCCTTTTGTGATACAGTGGAACCTCCCTTATAAGACCTTCAAAAATCATCCAAAATGAGGTCTTATAATGGAGGGGTCTTACAAGGGAGATCATTTTAATACTTACAAAGAAGGGCAATGTCTCAGAGAAGTAGGTCTTATATGGGAGTGTCTTATAATGGGAGGTCTTATAAGGGAGATTCCGCTGTAGTACTGTACCTTCAAGTTTTTAACTGACGTGTACACAGCAGGTTCTTCCTGATCAGATAGAGTTTATATATCAAGATATAAACTCACCAAACACTAAATTTTCGATTTATTAATCTTCGTCAGGACAACTGCCTTAAAAATGGTAGCAAACTTTCAACTTCAACATTTACACATCTGTTATAGCCATCCGCAAGAACATGCACAACGTTCGTACACACCTACTCGTCCATGCGTGCGCACATACACACAAACACACTCACACATACATGTACACAAGCATCCCTCACCCACCATAATAACACACACACATACACATACTCTCCAGCTCACACATTCACATACTATGCAGCTCACACACACACACACACGCGCACACACACGCACACACACACACGCATGCTCACACACACACCACCACCACAAGCATGCATGCATGCCCAACAGCATATCCACACACACACTAAAGTTCTGTCTAGAGTTTGAATATGTGTGTGTGTAGTTTTAACCTTTACCGGATCATGCTTTTGACTACACGGACACGATGGCGGGGGTCTTCCACGACCCCCTACTCAGCAAAGAGCAAATTCCGAGGTGTTTATCCCTGTCCGGATGGCGGGGGTCTCCCACGACCCCTACTTGTCAAAGAGGCACCATGTGTTTATCCCTGTCCGGATGGCGGGGGTCTCCCACGACCCCTACTCAATGCACTGCAGTGCTCTTTAAAGTAGGGGTCGTGGGAGACCCCCGTCATCCGGACAGGTATATCAAAATTACGCGTCATATTACGTCATTTATATTTTATACACATTAATGAAATTTAACACACTTAAAGCCATTTACGTTTTTGACAAAGTCATGAAATTTCATGAAGATTGCTTAAATAGTTTTAGAGATATAACATGTTTTGTGTGTCAAGGGGTCGTGGGCGACCCCAGAAGTCCGGTAAAGGTAAAAATAATAAATGGTAAAGGTAAAGATGTGCCACCCCCCCCCTGCATTTCTCGGTTAATTCTATTTTTCCTTTTTGCCTTTCTTACCAACTTGTAGCTGTATTTTAGGAACATTTTCAGCTAATAACTTTTTTGGAATACTAACCCTAGTCCTAACCCTAGCCCTAAACCTAACCCTATAGTAACTATGTACTGCAGTACACAACGATTTGTTGTGGTTCGTTGCGTTTTTCCGTCTTATAGGGTGGGGGTTAGGGTTAGGTTTAGGGCTAGGGTTAGGGATAGCGGTTAGTATTCAATAAAAGGTTATACTTTAAAAACTCTTGACTAAAATACGGCTTTATGCTGTTAAGAAAGGCAAACGGAAAAAGATCATTAACCGAGATAGGTAGGGGGGGTGGCACATCTTGACCTTTACCAAAAAAATCTTTAAGTCCAATGTGAAGATTTTATATCCAGATCAGAAATGCCTTTGAATGTGTGGTAGCTTGCACCATGTTTTACTGACTGTAGGCACACTTTTCCCTCAGATCACTGTGTCTTATAATCCGACTGATGATATAGTAAGAAAATATAATAACAACATATGAATTCTGTGTATAATTTACGGGGTGCGCCTTATGATAAGGTGCACTTTATAGTCAGCAAAATACAATAACTGTGACTACTTTTATCAACTCTTGATGTGAACATCGGCGCTTTGCTGTTCAGATCTGCGCAACGGATGGAAGATCATCAACCCGAGCAAGTCGTTCGTGGTGTACGCTGCCACGGCCACCGAGAAGAAGGAGTGGATGGCCCACATCAGGACCTGCGTCAACGAGCTGGTCACCAAGCGTGAGTCCACAATGAATAAACTGACCGCAGCACATAGCTCAGGCATCACAATTGTCGGAGGATCCGCAAATTTCAGAGGATTTAGAATTTCTGATGGAGGATTGGATTCTACTGTTAGAAGCTTTGCCTTTTAACATTTATTTATTTATTAAGTGTTACTTTTTCTGTTAGCATTCTAAAGTGATTTCTTAGACTGCATGCAATAAGCCTTTCTGGTCATGTTGGGGACTGATTTCTGTGTAGTCCCACTATAGTCTAGGGCTTTCATGGTCCTTTCACCGTGGTTGCTAGAGGATTGGACTTCAGACTATTCTGATGCCTGATTGCTAGCGGCATGACACTGGTAGATGATTTGAAGATTTTCACAAAATTAATTCGCAAATTCTATGACATGTCTGTGGATTAATTTCCTTTAGAAAATTGCTGCTTTTGCTTTAATGTTAATAAAGATGAACCAATTTCACAGAATAAATGACTATTGACAGAAGACTGCCTTCTGGTAGCAGAGGTTTCAGCTTTTTGTACCAAGTGGGGTCTGTGTCTAACGTTCTTAACCCCTTCACTGGCCCGTGACGGATATATCTGACATTTCGTTTAGGAGTTTTTAATTAAGTGCAAACCTCCGGGAAGGGATGTGTTTATGAATTTTCTTCTGTAAGCTTGTCAAATGGATAGTGTGTACATTGATCTTTTAGCATAGTCTAATGGCTATTTCAATTCAATATTTATTTTGCTACATTTTTTAATTGATTAATTATGGCGCTCTGAAATCAAACGGACTGTGGCAGCAAAGGGGTTTCGTGGCTCTTCCCAAATGTTGTCCTTTTGTGTATTAGGCCTAGTAGTAGCAGTAGTACTAGTAGTAGTAGTAGTAGTAGTCACAGCAGTTGTTGTTGCTGATTGATATGTGTATTGTTTTGTCTGCTGATGTTATTGGATTTTTGTTTCATGTTTTTATTCCATTTCAATTTTGTGTAAAGCGCCCTGTAGCCTACATAGGATGGGCGCTACATAAATTTTCCACATTATTATTATTATTATTATTTTGTTCATCTTGAGAACAACATATCTTCCTCTACTGGGATAACAAGATGTCAAATCACGATCCTAAGTGTTCTTACTTTTTAGGTAAAACTTAAGCATGGATTATGAGGAACATGAAATCAAAGGTGTTGGAGTTTTGTTGTTGTTGTTGACTTACCCTGGCTAAAAGACTCCAGGGGTCATCCCAACAGCCGAAGCACTTGAACACTTTGGTAGAAATGCATCAGCTGGGGATGAGAAGGGGATGAGAACATTACATGTGTTTGAACGTTTTTGATTACCCCGCCACGTGGGCAGCCACACTCCGTGTTTGGGTGAGTTGTAGTTATAGTCCCCCCCCCCCCCCCCCCTTTTGTGTGTGTGTGGTTTTTTTTTTTTTTGGGGGGAGTTGAGTTGTCATGGAACCTCTGCAACCCACCCCCACAACATCCCCACACCCAAATCACATGAGCGGCCTCTGGTGTTGCAGGGGGTGCTGCCCAGAACCACCTGGAGGACTCCCCGGTGTGGGTGCCAGACTCTGACACCAAGGTGTGCCTGCACTGCAAGCGCTCAGAGTTCAACGTCATCAACAGGCGGGTAGGCACTCTAGTCCTTCCTTGGGGGAAATGAACCGAGGAAGGGATGGATGGAGGAAGCAAGGAGAAAGCGGCTGGAGTCTAGATTACCACCACCCTCTCCCCTCCCCCCAAAAAAAAATGTTTTTTTAAATACAAATTAACCTGTGCCCAGACACACACAAAGTCTTCATATCTCTGGAACCATTTGGACTATGCTAATGACATTTTAGGCATCTTTCAAAACCAGTTTACTTTATGTCAACAAGTTGTGGTGTGAATGCAACAAAAAGGAAAAAACCAGTCACATAATTTGAACATAACCGTCTTATGAAGCATGGGTTCAGTTGGGACACACTTCAAAGAACAGAAGTCAACCACTGTAGTGCATTCAATATGGGTTCAGCTGGACCCACACCGTCTTTTTGAATATAAACACTTCTTTGATTAGTATGGGTCTAAATGAACCCACAAACATCCGAATATGGATCATCTCAATTAAGAAAAAGGCACACTAAGCCCAATATAAAATGTGTAGGTACAAGTGAACCCTGGTCCATATAAACCTGACTGTATGGTCAAAAGCAAGGTCCAGTGAACATTACAGTAAAGGTAAGTGTGAGGAAAATTATAACATTAACTCTCTCTACACGAGAGTATGCTATAGCATACTTGCCTCGCATGGCCGTTAACACGATGGTGTGCTAGGTATAGGGACTTGCTTTAAATAGCCTAGGTCTCACGGCCTATAAAACATCCCCTCATTGTTATTCATATTGTATTTTTTGTCGGGTCTGTTTGCATGTAACTATGAATAGCCTAATAAGGCTCAATAATCAAAGTCAAAGAATAGTTCTTTAAATTTGGGAATCTCATCCAAAAGATTCTTGAAATTGCTAGTGTTCTGTGCAAATTTAACGTTAGTTGATTCCAAAATGGATTCACTCTGCTAGAAAAGTGGCTTTTGTTAGTACAACAGTGCTCAATGTAGATTTTACCTTCTGAGCCAATAATATAGATTATGTTTTGGAACTTTGCCAGAAGTTAGTTTTTGATATGACAAACAATGCTACAATTTTTCAAAGCTGTACCATTTTGCTTTTTATTTTATTTTATGTAACCGATGTAAAACCAGGCAGTGTAGAAATGTTGTAAAGGGAAAGAATCTGATCGTAGTGTAGACTGAGTTAGCAAGACTGTTGTTATGCAGCACCACTGCCGTCACTGTGGCATCGTGGTGTGCAACGCCTGCTCCTCCAAGCGCTGGCTGCTCCCCCAGCAGTCCTCACGCCCTCTACGCGTCTGTCTAACCTGCTACCAGAAGCTGTCCGGGAAATCTGCCGGCCAGAATGAACGATCAGGCACCACTGCCTGTAAGAAACAGTTTTCTCCTCTTAATTTCTTCTCACAATCGCCATCATATGGATGCTTCTTTTCAGGTGGTGTGGCTGGATTCAGGGTTTTTTTGGGGGTTTCGCAGTAGCCTCTGCCTGAAGTTCAGTTGTTTAAAAATTGAGGATCAACCTCCCTTTGTCACTTTGCCATAGTTTGTCCCTGGCGCCACTTGTCTCTGCCCTTGTCATGCCTTAGCTTTGTTCTTTGCTTCAAGGATAATCTTTAACTCTTCTGTTTGTTTTCTTTGTCGATCGCCGGTCACACTGAGTCCAGATCTTGAGACGAAATTGGCGGTCCTCTGCAGGGCGTCCACAGACCCGTACACATAGGTGTCAACCCAATTTTCCTTTTTTCAAAACTTCCCTTATTGAAAAATAATTTTCCCCCTTATTTCAAGCCTGAAAACCATGTAAATTTCAGAACACTCAAAACCATGAAAAAGTTGCAGTGAATACATGATATTCAGACATCGTTTTCATGCAGTTTTGTTATATAATAAATATTGAAAAATGGGCAGGGGGAGCGTACCTTCCTTTCTCAAAGGACAGGTTTTCCCATTCTTTCAAGTGTCTCCCACTCCCAACTCGTGCCTTTTTGGCCACAGGGGGGTTCGTAGAACTGGAAGAATTAACGTCCGCCATTTTCGATTCAAACAACGCTCACACGGAAGTTCTGAAGAAACCACACATGCGCAGATTACCAGAACAAATCGCTCTCTGCGCATGACCGATCATCTAGCCTACTGCTTTCATTTTCCTGTTCGGCTGCTTGGCGTCCGCGTTTTGTCATCTGCTATCACAAAATTCTCCATATCTGAAGGCTGTGTCGCTATCCGCCTACTGCTACCCGCTGAGTTGGGGATGGTTGCCCCACTACCTATCTGGAGGTAGTTTGGTCTCAATAACTCTTCTGGCGCCATGTATTTATTCGACGTTCTTGGTTGTTCGTTAAATCTCAACCGACAAAAAGGGAGTAACTATTTTCGAGTATGCATGCGCTGCTTTAATGGAAAACAAAAATCCCTGACATAAGCTCTAAGACTAGACAAACACATGGCAGGGTACTTGGCAGTGAATGTCTTTGCATTTGATGGGAGTGTAGAGATGTACTGGGTGAATATGTTCGTCCATGGTGCTAGATTTGTCCTTGAGCTTCAGGGGGCATTGCCCCCCCCCCCCCCTCTCCTGACAGCATTGCCGTACCAACGGGTACTAGGGGGCCTCTGCACCCCTGCCTTTCAGGTTTTCCAGGATTTTGTAGAGGCACCCATGTGATATTGTTGTCTCAATGTGCCTCTGACTGGCTTACACAGGTTACTGACCTAGGGTGGGTGGAAGAGGGCTATTCATACATGTGACCGTTTTTGATTACCTCGCCAGGTGGGCAGCCACATTCCGACTTCGGAGGATTTTGGATGGATGTTATGCTATGAGCTTGCCATGGCTAAAGACAATCCCCGCATAACTATGCAGAGCATAACAATATTTTGATGTAGCCTTGGCGTTCTAGCGTATGTCAGTTGGTCTGACACAGCCTTATGCCAAGGCAGTCTTCCATATTATTTTATTAAACAGAAACAACTGTTTGAGCAAATGAATGTTTGAAAAAAAAAAAATTCTAAGTATAACAGAAGTATTTTTTTAATTAACCCTTTTTGTTTGTGGCACAAGCCACAAACCTATAACTCACTTTGTCGGTCTGTCTGTCTGTCGGTCCAAAATTGTCGCACATTTCGCCAAATTGTCACATATTTTAAAGGAGAAAAAAATACTTGGACATAAAGTAGCATTTCAGTTGTCATATCTACATATCTACAGTCCTTACGTATGGATGGAAGTTCAGTTTAACGTCGCGTATCGGCTTTCGCCATGTACGACGGGCTGAACAAACCAACCAGGGTATAAAATTTATGTTCCTGAATCACTGTCTTAGCCAAAGGGCAGAGAAGCGATCAGGATTTTTTTTTGGTGTGTGTGTGTGTAGCCTGCGGTCTCTGTATGGACTCAGAATCTTCATTACGATGAAGGTGGAAGATCAAACGAAGAACAAAGCCACATAGACTCTATAAACTAGTCTTGTACTGTGCAGATACTGTGATAGCTACAGGGGAGGACTCCTCTGGAGAGGACACGTCGGACGACGAAGACGACAAGACAGACACCGCAGGAGACGGTGCCGGGGCCGGTGAGGAGGACATGGTCACCTTTGACGACGTAAGTCCATATGTGCAGCACATTACAGTACAGACAAACCTCTATTTTAAGACTTCCAAAATGTCTGGAAAAATCGGTCGTAAATTGGAGGGGTCGTATGACGGAGGTTTTCACTGGCAGCCGTAGAAAGAAAAAGTTCATACTTTCTTTCCTGACTGAAAACACGGAACTAAAAACTGTTCTTACAAAGTATCTTTTTGTTTGTGGCTCAGCCACAAACCTATAACTCACTTTGTCGGTCTGTCTGTCTGTCTGTCGGTCCAAAATTGTTGCACATTTTGACAATATTGTCGCACTTCAAATCGAGGCTACACTTCAAATTGAGGCCGCTCTTTAAAATGATGTATTTTAAAAGCGTACAAAATAATAAACATACGTAATACAGACACTACAACAGACACGACGAGTATGCAGTGCTTCTTTGGATGAGTATAAGTAGGATACATAGTTTTAAATGTTTTCCAAAAGATATAAAAAGTTACGAAATGGTGCAGAGATAACATTCTGGTTTACAGATTAAAATTATTGAAAAGCCAGGGGAGGTGACTCATGATTGGAGTGGTAAAAATAGACTGTGTGCCACAAACTATTGCGATTTCGCGCTTGTTTTTTTTATAAATTTGGCGGGAAGGGTGGTGGTGATGGTAGATTGCGCTTTTTACACTGACATTTTAGTCTGCAGCATACAGTATAAAGCAGAAAGAAGGTGTAAGTGTAAGTCAACTTATTCAGCATCGATACACTTACACTCATGTACACATATCAGAGATGATGCAAGTCCAACTGAAACGTTCATCCTCCGAAGTCGGTGGGGTAATCAAAAACGGTCATGCACGTAAAGTTCTCATCCCTAGCTGGTGCATTTGTACCATAGTGTTCAAGTGCTTCCGCTGTTGGGATGATCCCTGGAGTCTTTAAGCCAGGGTATGACAACAACTGAAACGTTCCATGTCCATTTTAAGCTACGCGTTTAGCCACCCCTCTACCTCCTCTTCTTTCCTGCTTTTTCACATTTGTGTTATATCAAAGTGTGTCATTTTCACCCCATGTATTGATCTGTGTTTGTGTGTTTAAATTTTACACATTTAGATTACTGTATTTTTCGGACTATAAGGCGATACTTTTTTCCCAGACTGAGACACCTGTGCCTTATAATATGACTACTAATATAGTAAGAAAATATAATAACAGAATCTGAATTTTGAGTAAAATTTGGGAGTTTTCCTTACAGCCGGAATTATCCCGGGAATTTGCAAAAATTCTGGGTAAAATAATAAATTCCGGGTGAACGCTGAAAATCCTGGGATTTCGAAAAAAACGTCTATTATTTGTTTCCGTTTGTATAAAAAGACGCATGGGTTGACCAAAACCTTGGAGTTCTGAGACGCGATTTTTCATTGGTCCGTGGACCCCCCTCAACCAATGATAGTATTTCTTGTTGGCAGAGATTGTAGTTTTGCGCCAAACATTTCGTCAGGCAAGTCAACCGCAGGTTCAAGCGCCAGAAATCTTCGACAATCGACAGCAGTGATAGGGTGAAACGGCCAAAAGTGAAGCAGAAGTTTTCTGAAAAGTATTTGAAAGTGCCAGGAATAACAAGTTCGTGTCTGGGAGACGAGCATGCACACTGCAACGTGGACTTCAAAATTATCGCGAGTTGTGTACCGATGTGAATTCTGTTTTTCTGTGGCAAATTCCAGGTTTTTCTGTGGCAAATTCCATGTTGTTCATTATAAGGGCAAACAGGTCTGGCCTTATAATCAGGTGCGCCTTATAGTCCGAAAAATACGGTAGAAGATTGGGAGTGGAGTAGATCTTGGTGGGTTCTGAAACAATCTTTGCTCATAGTTTTGAAGTGTATTTCTGTTTAAGACAGTTCTTTCAACAAGAACCTTTTCCCACATTAAACATTTTGAAGTACAGACAAACCTCTATTGTAAGACTTCCAAAATGTCCGGAAAAATCGGTCGTAAATTGGAGGGGTCGTATGACGGAGGTTTTCACTGGCAGCCGTAGAAAGAAAAAGTTCAGCACAGTTCATACTCTCTTCTTCATGCACACATACAATGACATATTAAAACTGGATTTGGGTCTTTCCAACTCCATAGGATTGTGCAATCGATGTATTACAGTTTCACTTCGCCGACTTCTGTTAATCACCTCCAGTCTCGTCCAAAGTCAGTGGTTTTCTTTTTCAAAGTCAGTGGTTTTCGTGCTTTTCCTACGCTCTCCGTCATCTTTTCTACAAGGGAAGCGACTCCGCTTTCAGGCCCTTGACCGTGGTTGTTTCCCTTTGCTCGAAGTCTATGCAGACAACGGTCGTAAAAACCAACAAAATGGCGGTCGTAAGTCGCGTTTTAGAGGAAGTCGTTTACATAGTAAAATGCATCTGTGCCAACAAATCCGGTCTCAAATGAGAGGTGGTCACTTAACAGAGGGTCGTAAAATAGGGGTTTGTCTGTACCAGGTATTTTACTACGACAATTCTTTCAAGAAGCCTTCACTACATAAAACGTTTTGAAGCATCATGTATTCGACCATCTTTTCCTAATTTCTGTGGTATTTGCTGATTCTTGATTTTTTTTTTAAATCACCCAACAGGCGCATTTCCAGACATACGACTGAGAAGGGAAACGGCAGTGAGAACACACACCTTGCAATTGTTACTCCACGACTGTGAAGGTGTGATCAATCCCAAGTACCCAGTGCCAGAATGTCTTTTTCTACGCAACAAGTCAAAACAGTTCAAGCACTTCGTCAAATCATAACGCGTTCAACCTTCATAGGGTTTGGGCTTTACGCGATGCATACTTGTGGAGGGCCACCAACAGCCCACAGTGCCTTATTATGAATAAGGGGTGAAAGGGTGGGGGGAATAATTTCCACTTGTGTTCTGAATTGAGGACTTTACTGTGATCCTTTGTAATACCTTGTCTTTGTTGTAAAAGTTGTGTAATGATTTCCTTTTTCATGGTTTTTTTTCTTTGGCTGTAAAAATTGCTTTAATTTGGTAGTTTTATTATAATAACCATAATTTAGATACTAATATCTTTTTCTGATTGTTTATTTGGTTTCAGTACTAATTTTTTACTTTAATTTGTTGAATAGTCATTGAGGTAAATAGTTGTTGTGTTGGCCAGGGTAAACAGTTTACATTCCGTTAAAGATTGAAACTTTTTTTTTCCTGCTTGTTGAAAACATTAACATTGCGTATTGGTTATTTTGTTGTTGAATAAGTTTATTTTTCTTGTTTTTTGTTGTTGATTTTTTTCCTTTCAGGTATGCATTCTGAAGTTAATTTGTGTTGATTGTATTTTGTTTCATATCAAACTTCTTGGAATAGTACTAAGTAGAAGGAAATTTCTCTTGTGTATGTGTGTGTCTTTTTTGTTGTTTGTTTAAACATTTTTTGAAAGTTATTATGTGATACCTTCTATGATCATGTGTTGGCTTGATACAATGTTTGCTTTAATACATAAGTTATTAAAGTTATGTAATAACTGGTAAAGTTACAATCTGAGTTTGAAAAACAAGGAAAACAAGGCCTAAATAACAAAAAAGCAACTCTTTGGATACATTTCCGGGAAAGGACGAAGCTCTTTTAAAAGACAAGATTACATTTGATAAGAGCTGGATAACAGGCAATTTTTTTAATGTTCTTAAAGAATTTTGTGCTCGCAAAATGCAATAATTCTCCCAAACTCCAAACATATTCCTTCATTTAAGGAAGTAGGAAGTACTAACATTTCATGAAGCCTAGTGCTCTAGATATAAAATGGATAGATGAGAGCATTTGAAAAAAAGAGGACTATTTAAGGTGGTTTTTTTCAAGTCTGGTTTAGCGATAGTATTGCTATTTATTGCATTTTTTCTGGATATTAGTTCTGAAATTATGCACTGTGCTCTAGATAATGAAACAGGCGGATGGGAGGATTTGAAAAAAAGACTTTAAAGTAGGTGGTTTAAAAAAAAAATCTGGTTTAGTGATGGTATTATTATTTCATTTATTCTAGATATGAGCACTATAAATTATGATCCATCATCCTGAACAGACATGCTATGCTGATGTAAGAATCTAAGACAGACAAAATGGTGGCATTATTAAAATGTATTGGCATTGTGTATTAGTTTCTCTGTTGCCCTAGGATTCTTCAGACTCCAGAATCTTGTGATATGTCTGTTACACCCTTTTTGTTATGGCATTAAATTGACGACCTTTTTATGTGTAACATGCACAGAAAATATTCTGATAGCTGTTTGTCTAGAATGTGTGGTATAGAAATGTCTATTATTATTATTATTATATTGCCTTTACTTTCTTAGATATGGAATCTCTACCATGCAGGAAAGTACATTTCAGGTTGCCAACAGGATGAATAAAACTGCACCTTGAATTTGTATTTGCCTTGATATTTAGTGTATTCAGTTTTGGAGATGACCATAGCTGTTGACGGGACTATGATAGAAAGAAAAAAATCAGTTTTGGCACTGGTCGATTCAAGTTTAATTTCCACATTGAAATCATAGCTACTTGCACTAAAATCTGAATCCTAAGTCTCCATGTGACTATCACTGTTGTTAAAATGTAATGGGGAAGTTTCTCTGATTTGTATACAGACAACTTTTTTGGCATTTTTTACATCAAAATATGACAAAGGTGTCAAATTTAAGGGAAGTAACTCAATAAACATGGTATGGATTTGTAAAACTAGGCATGGGAATTAGAGAAGACAAAAAAGACTGAAAATTGGGCTCTGGAAGCAAGCATAGGAACAAGGACTAAAAAACCGACTGAAAACCGTGTAAGTTGGGATACAGCCCCCAGAAAATGAAGCTTCTTCTGTTATCTAAGCCTTAAAAACAGTATTAGAGATCAGATTGATATATTTAGTTCATTTTGCATTCATTTATAACCAATAACTTAAGTTTTACTCATTGGGCTTCTTTTTTTGTATCTCATAAATGTCCTCTTGGACCATCAAAAAAGCTGAAACTTGAAAAAAAAAGACTGAAGAGGACCATCAAAAAAGCTGAAATCATACAAAAGACTGACAATTCCCATGCCTGAAAACATGGATTCAGACTCAGAAATTGCCGTTACGAGAATATTCAGAATTCGTCCTGAATGAGTTAAAGTGCTTCTTTGAACTGTGATAATTGTTATTTTTATTTAGGTTTTCCAGACCTGCACAGTTGTGTGTGTGTGTGTGTGTGTGTGTGCACATAAAAGTGAAAACCTTTGGCAGTTTCAGTAGCAATCAAAATTGAAAGGTAATGCATGTTGTTGAAGTGTCTAATGTACAAAACCTGAGAATACATTGATTGTACATGTATTTTTGGTATTGACCCTTTTCCTGCACATTCCTAAGAGTGCCATGGTATGAGAGATGTTAAAATAGTGTTTTTTTCCCCAATACATTTTCTTTTGAGTTATAAGACAAACCATTTTTTATGTTGGAATAATTGTTAAACGAAGGATCTAGCTGATGGGACTTCTTGTTGCATGTCTTCATTTTTAGTTTCTGTTACGTATCACAATTCACTACCCCTAGCATGGTCTGTATAAGTTGATGTATGCATACATTTTGATAATAGTGATACATTGCCTTCTTAGGTTTTGTTACATTAGGCTGTCTCATGTATTGGCTTGTAAACATAATAGTTGATGTGTTGATTTTTGTTATATCACCAGATGTACTTGGATGCAAAATGTACATTTTAACCCTTTTATGACGCATTTTAGCACCACAGTGAATATTTTCAGAAGAATCCTTTACTGCAGATGGATTTTGTTCTCTACCCAGTGTGTGTGGCTGACATAAAAGGTTAAGACGTTTCTTGTGAATTTTCCATTTTTCTCCTATTTTGAAGTGTGTAAACCTTTTGATTTATTAAGTTAATAAATGTCATAAGAAAATCATTTTGGGGAGACTACCACCTGTGTCCATTTTGTGCCTAGATGTGATTTTTTTCTTCAAATCTTGTACCTTTTATACCAATTTCTTTTTGTCCAGATTTGTTACAGCCTTGTTACTGTTAATTCAATCCTACATGGTAGTTTTTCTTTACATTTGCTTGCCATACAATTGTTTTTGGACAAGTTTGCATGAAGAACAAATAAAGTCAGTTTTGTCTTCAAATTTGTCATCTCATATTTTGTCACACTTTTTGTTTTGTGATGAGTCTAATCTACCAAAATTTGTACGAGTACAAAGGTCTTTTGCTCTGTGTGAAAACTCTTTACTGAACTTTTTGTTTGTTTTTCTATAGCCAGAAAGGCAAGACTTTTCTGAGTTTGTGCATTGGATAGTAAGTCACAGACTTGAACAGCAGATGATCAAAAAATGTTCCCAACGTATGCAAATTTTGAAAAAAAGTTTATACATTACGAGGCATAATAAATGTCATAAGAAAATCATTTTGGGGAGACTACCACCTGTGTCCATTTTGTGCCTAGATGTGATTTTTTTCTTCAAATCTTGTACCTTTTATACCAATTTCTTTTTGTCCAGATTTGTTACAGCCTTGTTACTGTTAATTCAATCCTACATGGTAGTTTTTCTTTACATTTGCTTGCCATACAATTGTTTTTGGACAAGTTTGCATGAAGAACAAATAAAGTCAGTTTTGTCTTCAAATTTGTCATCTCATATTTTGTCACTTTCTTGTTTTCGTGATGAGTCTAATCTACCAAAATTTGTACGAGTACAAAGGTCTTTTGCTCTGTGTGAAAACTCTTTACTGAACTTTTTGTTTGTTTTTCTATAGCCAGAAAGGCAAGACTTTTCTGAGTTTGTGCATTGGATAGTAAGTCACAGACTTGAACAGCAGATGATCAAAAAATGTTCCCAACGTATGCAAATTTTGAAAAAAAGTTTATACATTACGAGGCAATGCTACATTTAAATCAGCTTATGTCGTAACTCATTAACCGATCTTCAAGGAAAGCCTTAGAAGCATCTAAGCCTCCTTTGAGGGAATAATAAATTTAAAAACGCCCGTTCATGGATGTACTGGCTTGATCATCAGTACTTTAATAGGAGAAAATGATGAAACATACACAGTGAACAACTGTTCTACTGCCATATTTTATGGACTATAAGGCAATACTTTTTTCCTAGACTGAGACCCCAGAGCCTTATACATGTAATGTGACTGATAATATAGTAAGAAACTATAACCCAAAAAATCTGAATTTGTGTAAAATTTGAGGGGTGTGCCTTATTTATAATCAGGTGCGCCTTGTAGTCCGTAAAATATGGTACTTAGTTTATTTATTTGATTGATATAATTGTGCTAAAAACATGAATTATGTATAGATATTGATTGATATTGCAGCAACAGTATGAAAGTTTTAACTCTCTACACGAGAGTACGCTATAGTGTACATGCCTTGCACAATCGTTCATAGTGTTTAAACATTCACAGTTCACAATCCATGGCAAACCAAACAAGTATGAAAGCATTCCTGTATGGTCTGTTAGTAGTTTTCAACCAATGAAACTACTTCTAATCTATTTTAAGAACGGCAATGAATCCAAATGGGGGCCTACCCCCCTCTTTGTCAGGCTTTTTTGCAAAACATCATTAATCGGCCTGTAATAAAAATGTTGCCTTGGAACTTTAACAGACGTTCGCTTTTAATATTATAAATGATGCCACAAAATTTTAAAAACTGTACTGTTAAGCATTCTTTTAACAATCGTGTTTCAATGGTTGTGAAGGAAAGCAATTGGCCAGAGTTGAATGTTGAACAATTTGAGCTTAAACAGGAGCATCATTATACACTTCAACAAAGCACATATCTTTTAACTAATCTTTAATCTTTCTTCGAAGCTTGGCAATTTGTGTTTAACTCACAAAGCAAAGCTTGCCAATTTGTGTTTAACTCACAAAGCAAAGCTTGGCCATTTGTGTTTAACTCACAAAGCAAAGCTTGGCAATTTGTGTTTAACTCACAAAGCAAAGCTTGGCAATTTGTGTTTAACTCACAAAGCAAAGCTTGGCCATTTGTGTTTAACTCACAAAGCAAAGCTTGGCAATTTGTGTTTAACTCACAAAGCAAAGCTTGGCCATTTGTGTTTAACTCACAAAGCAAAGCTTGGCCATTTGTGTTTAACTCACAAAGCAAAGCTTGGCAATTTGTGTTTAACTGACATAGCAATAATCGCACTAGACATTCGTAAGTAGTGCATTTTTATTATAAATAGAAAAAGCGCACATTTTTTGTTACAACTTTTACATGTTAATCTTTTACAAATAACAAGTGAAGAAAGCACTCAAGAGGTCTGTAAATTAAGGAGAAAAAACCCCTCAAGGGAAGAGACGAGAGTTCTGAAAAAGAAACGCTCAATTAGAAGAAAACGTCATCTCAGATCAGAAAGAATGATCAGGTTGGGGCTAATCATGAACTGGGTGACATACAGCGCCCCGCAAACAATTACATGACATGACACTCCAAGAAGAACAAAACGGAAGACATTCAGCACCACCTTTATTAAGTGTGGGTCTCTTTCTCCAAGGCACACCGTTCAACATATCAGTCATACACTAAGCAGCTTTCACATGCAAAGAGTCACCCAGGATCACTATCAACATGTACAAGTCGGCTACTTATTACATGTAGCAAAAATCTGTCACTTCCATTAATACACTCACACACCCACGCATTCACAAACAAAACCACATGGGTTCATATTATTATTATTCTGCGTTGCTGGCCATAATGGGTGAGGTAACATGTGTGCGGTTTTTAGTTTTCAATGGTCTTTCCGCTGCATTTAGCAGACACAATCTGATTTTGGAGAAGACAGGCAGTCGTAATAACAGCTTCAATTACAGACTAAAATCAAATTTAAATACAATTTATATGTACAGGGAAACCCATTTAGTACGAGTACGGTTTAAACGAGAGCCCGTGTGTAACGAGTGGTTTCAAAATTCCCGACCACAAGCCTTCTTTTTCCTTGTTAAATAATTCTGCATACAACGAGCTCGCTACAACGAGCAACTTGCATATAACGTACAATTTATTGACTCCCAAAGTCAAGCTTTTATGCAAAAACTACATGGTTAGAACGAGAACGCACTTACAACCACACCGCCATCCCAATGTCAAGCTTTCTTGCACAACTACCTGGCTAGAACGAGAACACACTGACAACAACATCGCCATCTTGACTAACCCCTCGATATGTAAGCGGCATTCTGATTGGCCGATATAACAACTTGGGTGTTTGCAGAGCAAGCAGACGACACTGGACTCGCTCTTTGCGCACTGATCTTGTGACTTCCGGGAAATTTTAACTTTCTCTTAAAGCGCGTGTGTGGATTTTATGTTTTTGATGTTATCGTGTGTTAATAAACTGTTTTAAAGTGTTTGTAATCGGCATTAAAAACCCTATGGATACAGGATACTGGGCTTACAACCATGCTTTGTTGGGTCAGTGTGTTGTTTCCGTTTTTCTGTCTTTTTCACACTTTACCAGCACGCACATCACAGTAGATGTGAGGAGCGATTGATAGGTTCGTCAGGGTTGCCAAAATCGATAAAATGGTTTGAACGAGCAATGCTTACGAGTAAATTGGCCCTCTCCCCTGGAATTCGTACTAAACGGGTTTCACTGTAATAATAATATTTTTAAGTTAACTGACAGGTGCAATTAAAGAATTGCACAGGTGGTCAGAAAACAAACTAGTAATACTGGTCATTACTTCAAACCTGCTAGGTGCAGTTACAACATCGAAACATTTTTTTGTGTTTTTTGTCTTCTCCATACCCGTATGCATGTATTGTAAATTTAGTCAAACAAGATTGTCAATTTTGGTTGTGTGTGCAACAAATATCTGCCTCATGTACTGTACACATTAAATCTCATTCCACCAGAAGGAACACTAGATCATTCCATGGCAGCGACTATGACTGACAGGAACATGCACACCTATGTCACATGGTGTAGTGGCACAGTGGTATTGCGTTCGCTTCGTGTCAAGTAAACCCGAGTTCGAACCTGGGTACAGGGGATTTTTTCCTCTCATTCTGCACTAGGCCTTAACGGTCTGAACGTGGAGTCTTTCGGATGAGACGATAAACCGAGGTCCCGTGTGCCCATGCACTTAGCATACGTTAAACCCAGTGGCAACGAAAACGTCATTTGGTCAAAATTTACCCACCGTCATCAGTGACAAAAATCGCATGCAAAAAAAAAAAAAAAATTGGGTGGCGCGCCTCTGGCTGTGACGCGCTCTCCAGGTGGGAGCAACCCGAATTTCACAGAGACGCCTCTGTGACTATAAAGTACCTAATACCTAATTACAATTCAAGTACCATCCAAACTATCACAAAGGTACGAAGAAAAAATGGTCTCAGCCACACTTGTTATACTGCCACATTATTCCATGGCCATACACTAGCAGGCATGGGAATTGTCAGAGACAAAAAAACCTCTGAAAAGCCCCCCAACTGAAGTATTTAGTAACAAAAACGAACTATTTAGTAACAATTTCAATTTTTTGTTCTCGCGGAAATCCATGAACAATTCCCATGCCTGACTAGGCGTTGAACACACACAGTATTGCAATACCATGACAAATTCAAAATTCTGACCCCCCAACCCTACGCACCCCACTCTCCCCTCACTACCCCCCCCCCCCCCCCCCCCCTTCAAACAAAAGAAAGACGGAGACATGCAATTGTTGAAGGCAGTTGAAAATGTCGACTCATTCCGACTTGAGTCTCTTGTTGGTGACGTCATCCATAGCATTGACGTTGTCACAGGGGCGTTTACAGGAATTGGAGGTCTCTGCTGGAAACAACTCTTGCGTCTGGGGCTGTACGGCAAAACAGACACATAATAGTAAAATAATGAGGGAAACCTTTTTGAGACCAAAGCTATTCATAGTATATTTTCTGCACGTCTACCAGGGATCTTTGCTGTATTTCTAAAAGCAAAACAACCAAACTCGCTTTGACCAACAGTTCCATTGTGCCTGGTTTTCTAAGCACTCGCAAGACACTTTCAAAGCATGGGGTAGAAAAAGTCATTAAACAACTTCTGTAGTGCCAACAGGGCAGCAGTAAAGCTATTGACTAATGAGAAACATTCAAGGCCAAAAGTAAAGTGCTCAGCTAACTACAGTGCGTGTGTATGCTAATATTGTAATAACAACGTCGATTGGAATGTAGCACTGATGTCTATATTTGTCTTTTCCTTTAAGACAAAAAATCAAGTGACATAGCGATATAATCCTGCAAATATCCTCAAGTTCAAGTGTACTTTAACATCCCCAAAAGAGAAATTCAGGTTAGGTGCAACAACATGACAGAAATACAACATAACTGAAAGAACATTAATCAAACGTGCGAAACAAAATTATACCAACCAAATCCTTGAAACTGCAAACAAAAACTTTTGAAGAAATATTACCACTGGTTATTGTAAAAAGTGAAGTGCATTACAGTGGAAATATGCAAAGTCAAAGTTGAAAAGCCTTTATTTTGACTAATTTGAGATAGCTGATATTTGAGATTAAAAAACCCATTGTGTTGTTAAGAAAGATTACATTGACACCAGAAAATCATTGTGAATTTTCTGACTTTTTGTGTTACATGTCTTTGAGTTAGCAGGTTTCCACAATACCTAAATACTAAAAAGCCAACAAACCAACAACAGACAAACGGCAATGTAACCCTGGTGCTCACCTGCACCACTTGCTGGTAGGCATGTTTCTGGGTGGCGTGAGAGGCTTTCTCCCGGAACAGATCCGGGCTGTGTTTGAACTCTTCCGCCTGAAACATACCGCACACCTCTGTGCACTCTTGACAGTAAACCATCAGGCATTCTTCAGTATTGCCTACCAGCCATTGCAGAACTTTTCAGGGGCAAACTTCTTAAAATCCACAATTTCCTGGGACAAACAAAGCATCAGCATGATTCACAATCAAAACTTCTTCTTGCGTTCCTAAGCAACTTGCCATAATGGGTGAGTCCTGTATGTATGTGTCAGTTTTCAGTTTTCACCGGTCTCCCTGCTGCATTCAGCCGACACACCTGATTTCGGAGGCAGCTCAAAGGAGAAAATAATTTGGAATATTTTCTGGGAAAAAAGGCAGGAGAATGGGCCAATAAGTTAAAAAATAAAAGTAGGTGACATTGAAGAAATTGCAAGCATTGAACTTCCAGTAGAGGGAGAACTATTTCTACTGGAAGGACCCCACCCCCAGTATCCCCACAGGAAGCAATCAATACAAATCAATACACCTTGTCTGGGATTCAAGTAGCAAACATAGGAACTTTACAAGATGTAGTTTACAGCCATGAAATGATCAAAATGGCTTCTGTCATATCCAGCTCTGGAATTGCAAGATTACTATAATTGATACGTTAATATTAATGTTCTTTTCTTTGCCCCAAATCCTTTTTTTGTGTTTTGTTTTGTTTCCTTCCCCCATCACAGACATACTCTCTCTCTCTCTCTCTCTCTCTCACACACACACACACACATACGCACGTACGCACACTCATACACACACACACACACATACAGATACACACACTCTTTTCCCCTCATTTTAATTCAATATTTGTTTATGTCTGTTTTGTTTTTGTTTAATTAATATTTATTTAAGTCTAATATCACCATTGTTGTATACAGGCATAGCCCTGACGCTTAACAGCAAACCACAATTTTAATCACAAATCCTAGAGCTTAAAATTATGAAGACGACTCATACAAAAACAAATCTTATATAATGCCAAATCAACAACAAAAGGCCAATGAAAGATTAAAAAACAAATTAAATGAAAAGGTACACAGAGCATTGTGAGTCAGGCCTTGAACAGATCAACACCCTTTCAAAACAAAAGTTTATAAGATAAAGAAAAATGTGTTTACGTGATATTAAAATAAGGATACACTGACTAGTATATTACAATGTGTCAACATTCAATGCTGCTAAGAGAAGGTAATCCTATTGCTTTTTATGTCAGCGCTCCTGCCACAGCTATGAATGAATGCATCAATGTCATAAATTTGCAAGTTATTTTCTTCAATCCAACAAAGTGGGCACACTAGGGAATGAGTCTAACGGCACAGCACAGAAAGAGAAAAGAAACAGAATGCACTCACAATGTCTGCCATGAGGGCGTCATCAGGGTTGGGCTGAGCCATCAGCAGCTGCAGGGAGGTCAGAACAGTCATCAGGTTCATGCATGGCTTCCAGGCTCCCTGCAATGAGAGAGAGGTCAGAACAGTCATCAGGTTCATGCATGGCTTCCAGGCTCCCTGCAATGAGAGAGAGAGGTCAGAACAGTCATCAGGTTCATGCATGGCTTCCAGGCTCCCTGCAATGAGAGAGAGAGGTCAGAACAGTCATCAGGTTCATGCATGGCTTCCAGGCTCCCTGCAATGAGAGAGAGGTCAGAACAGTCATCAGGTTCATGCATGGCTTCCAGGCTCCCTGCAATGAGAGAGAGGTAGAACAGTCATCAGGTTCATGCATGGCTTCCAGGCTCCCTGCAATGAGAGATAGGTCAGAAGTCATCAGGTTCATGCATGGCTTCCAGGCTCTCTGCAATGAGAGAGGTCAGAACAGTCATCAGGTTCATGCATGGCTTCCAGGCTCCCTGCAATGAGAGAGAGGTCAGAACAGTCATCAGGTTCATGCATGGCTTCCAGGCTCCCTGCAATGAGAGATGTCAGAACAGTCATCAGGTTCATGCATGGCTTCCAGGCTCCCTGCAATGAGAGAGAGGTCAGAACAGTCATCAGGTTCATGCATGGCTTCCAGGCTCCCTGCAATGAGAGAGAGGTCAGAACAGTCATCAGGTTCATGCATGGCTTCCAGGCTCCCTGCAATGAGAGAGAGGTCAGAACAGTCATCAGGTTCATGCATGGCTTCCAGCAATGAGAGAGAGGTCAGAACAGTCATCAGGTTCATGCATGGCTTCCAGGCTCCCTGCAATGAGAGAACAATCGTCAGAACAGTCATCAGGTTCATGCATGGCTTCCAGGCTCCCTGCAATGAGAGAGAGGTCAGAACAGTCATCAGGTTCATGCATGGCTTCCAGGCTCCCTGCAATGAGAGAGAGAGGTCAGAACAGTCATCAGGTTCATGCATGGCTTCCAGCAATGAGAGAGAGGTCAGAACAGTCATCAGGTTCATGCATGGCTTCCAGGCTCCCTGCAATGAGAGATGGTCAGAACAGTCATCAGGTTCATGCATGGCTTCCAGGCTCCCTGCAATGAGAGGTCAGAACAGTCATCAGGTTCATGCATGGCTTCCAGGCTCCCTGCAATGAGAGAGAGGTCAGAACAGTCATCAGGTTCATGCATGGCTTCCAGGCTCCCTGCAATGAGAGAGAGAGGTCAGAACAGTCATCAGGTTCATGCATGGCTTCCAGGCTCCCTGCAATGAGAGATAGGTCAGAACAGTCATCAGGTTCATGCATGGCTTCCAGGCTCCCTGCAATGAGAGAGAGGTCAGAACAGTCATCAGGTTCATGCATGGCTTCCAGGCTCCCTGCAATGAGAGAGAGAGGTCAGAACAGTCATCAGGTTCATGCATGGCTTCCAGGCTCCCTGCAATGAGAGAGAGGTCAGAACAGTCATCAGGTTCATGCATGGCTTCCAGGCTCCCTGCAATGAGAGAGAGAGGTCAGAACAGTCATCAGGTTCATGCATGGCTTCCAGGCTCTCTGCAATGAGAGAGTCAGAACAGTCATCAGGTTCATGCATGGCTTCCAGGCTCCCTGCAATGAGAGAGAGAGGTCAGAACAGTCATCAGGTTCATGCATGGCTTCCAGGCTCCCTGCAATGAGAGAGAGGTCAGAACAGTCATCAGGTTCATGCATGGCTTCCAGGCTCTCTGCAATGAGAAGAACAATCAGGTTCATGCATGGCTTCCAGGCTCCCTGCAATGAGAGAGAGGTCAGAACAGTCATCAGGTTCATGCATGGCTTCCAGGCTCCCTGCAATGAGAGAGAGGTCAGAACAGTCATCAGGTTCATGCATGGCTTCCAGGCTCTCTGCAATGAGAAGAACAATCAGGTTCATGCATGGCTTCCAGGCTCTCTGCAATGAGAGAGAGGTCAGAACAGTCATCAGGTTCATGCATGGCTTCCAGGCTCCCTGCAATGAGAGAGGTCAGAACAGTCATCAGGTTCATGCATGGCTTCTAGGCTCCCTGCAATGAGAGGTCAGAACAGTCATCAGGTTCATGCATGGCTTCCAGGCTCTCTGCAATGAGAAGAACAATCAGGTTCATGCATGGCTTCCAGGCTCTCTGCAATGAGAGAGGTCAGAACAGTCATCAGGTTCATGCATGGCTTCCAGCAATGAGAGAGAGGTCAGAACAGTCATCAGGTTCATGCATGGCTTCCAGGCTCTCTGCAATGAGAGAGAGGTCAGAACAGTCATCAGGTTCATGCATGGCTTCCAGGCTCCCTGCAATGAGAGAGAGGTCAGAACAGTCATCAGGTTCATGTATGGCTTCCAGGCTCCCTGCAATGAGAGATAGGTCAGAACAGTCATCAGGTTCATGCATGGCTTCCAGGCTCTCTGCAATGAGAAGAACAATCATCAGGTTCATGCATGGCTTCCAGGCTCTCTGCAATGAGAAGAACAATCGTCTGTGACGTATCCAGACAGAAACAGAATCAGGTTCATGCATGGCTTCCAGGTTCTCTGCAATGAGTGACTCACAGCACACATAAATCACATGCAGACTGTATCACAGTGTATGTTAGTGTGTGCATGCATACATGTGTGAGAGTGTATGCATGTGCACATGTGTTGTGTATGTACATGTATATGTTTCACCTGTTAGTGTGGCCATCATGATTTTACCTCCTGAAAATTGGAACTGGAGATAGATTTATCCCTTAATACTGAAAACTGGAAGTAGAGATACTTCTTAAAATAAAACTGGTGAGGAGCCCTCATAAATGTTGTATGAATGTACTAAGCACGAATTGGAATACAGAATTGCAAGGAAAAGATGTTCAAGACACAGATTCAAACAACTGTTCAGATCAATGTTATGCAAATAACTAATTAAAAACTCAAAGCCAAAAACCTGAGGACCTTTGGTGGCATTTTGAGGGTGTCCAAACAGATTCTTCCAGCACTGTCAATGTTGGGATGGTAGATAGGGGTCACAAAATGCACCTTGGGGGGCTCAAAAGGATACCTGTGCATAACAAATACCCTATGAAAAAAACTACGAAATGCCCAATAAGAAAATATATACCATATTTTAGGTGCAACCCCCAAAAAATTTTTATATATGTTTTTACAGAATTCTGATTTAATTAGAACAGTTTCTTACTGTATTATTATTCATCTTATCATTCTATTAATAAAAATGTAAAAAAGAAGCAAGGTCTCACTCTTAGTGAAGTGTTGCCTTAGTTATCATCATAAATAGAATATTGTTTGCTATTGATACAAGTTTTACTCCATGGTTGATTTTTATCCAAAGAAGAATAAATCGAAATATTATGCTACCAGTACTACGTAGAGTGTTGTGGATGGGTTTTTTTAATCCAAGAAATGACAGTTAAACTTCCCAAGACAAAGTAGAGTACCAAGGGGGTTGCGTACCCCTCAAAATGACGCAAGCATGACATGATTTCTATACAATCTCTACGATTTCAAGGTGGGAGGGGTACGCACACATACCCAACCAACGCGCAGACCTTTTAGCACTCTAGATTGCAGTCAAGACTTGAAGTTCAAGATTCAAGCTGGCAATGACTGAATGAGATATTTCTTGAAATTCTTCTGATGAACATCAAACATTAAATGACAAGATTCGATTCTGTTAAATAACTGAACAACTAAGCAAGTGGCATAAAAATTGTTTCAACACTGCATAACCTTAGTTACGATGACCCCCCGTGTCAATCACATTTTCACAATGTTGACCCAGATACTTTTTAATTCAAATAATTCTTGGAATATTCACCTACACAGGGGTTCCCTTCTTTTTTTCTTCCCCTTTAAAGTAAACTGTTAAAGTTAAAATTTAAACTGTATTAATTAACGAAAAAGTTGTGGTAAACCAATATAACATGCTATCAATTCGCACAGCGACACTGAGAATAATCATATAGCCAATGTTCCTATCATTTGAATTTAGAAATTAAATAAACTGATGTTGTTGTTGTTATTCGTTAATTTAACATCTTTTCACTTAAAAGTGATATTAGACAAAATAAATACATTGATGTTAATCAAAAGACGCCTAATTTGTTCATAAACACACATGATGCAAAAACACAAAACCCTTCATCAGTACATTTTTAAAGCACTTCCCTTATAATTGAGAGAATAGCTGTAAAGAAACCACCAACCTCTCTGGCAAATCAATGTGTATCTTGAAAACTCCACCACCGTATGGGGTTTCATCACCACCAAGAATCTCTGCAAAACACGGTACTACTTTTTACAACTTTTAGTTTCATATTACATGTATAGAGTTCATGTTATTATAAAATTATGAAGATCAATTTTGATGAAACATGTTTTTATCACATGCAAAATACCTAATCCCACTTGGCATGATTATGTTAAAATAATGAAGTATTCAAGAAAACAACTTTAAACCTGGCCTGTCTTTGTGTATCCTTTAGGGGAGGGGGGGGGGGGGGGGGGGGGGGGGGGGGGGGGGGGGGGGGGGGGGTGGGGGGGGGGGGGGGGGGGGGGGGGGGGGTGGGGTGGGGGGGGGGGTACGACCAGTCTTCACAATTTACAAGTGAGGAGGCAATATCAACTTTTGCTTGAACTGGATAATTGATGGTATTCAAAATAATGAACGCAGGCTATGGCTACCCCACTCATTTATGGGCACAAATTGTGAGCATGGACTGTGAAGGAAAAGTGACTATAACTGACACTGGTGGTATTCCTGCCCCTAGGGAAGATAACTTAGGACAGAAAAAGACAGAGCACTGCTGGTTGCTTGTTCAGTCAGCAGATTATCTCCCCTCATGCCACATTCTTCAGCCCAGGTTTCAGGTCATCTTGCAGGGCTATGTGGTCTGCCTGTATCCTTATTTCTCGGTAGAGCAGGCAGTCGTCTGCAGAGTCTGACTTTGGATGAAACTGCTTACCCTGGGTTTAAAACTTAACTGTTAAGACCATGCGCTTCAATGCTTTTATTACCAACTAAACAACGCCATCCTCCAGCATGTTCCAACAAATCCATACCTGGGCAATCTACTATCTGAGGACCTAAAATGGGGACCACATATTTCCAACATTACAAAGAAAGCAAACTGCACCCTTGGATTCCTCCGATAAAATCTCCGTCGCTGTCCACCACGGTGTAAAACCAATGCCTATTTAGCTCTAGTCAGACCTCTACTAGAATATGGTGCAGTTGTGTGGGACCCTTATCTACAGAAAGACATCGACAGTATAGAACATATACAACGAAATGCCTACAATGCCTGGCAGTGTCACCAAACTTCTCGAAAAAACTGAGTTTCCATCCCTTCAACAAAGGCGCCAACATCTCCGTCTGACCATGCTCTACAGAATGGTTGAGGGGTTAGTACCGGCCTTAACTTCATCACTTATCACAAATCGAGCAGAATGATGAGAACAGGACTTCCATACTCGTCAAACCCAATCAGATCTTCAGTTAGAAACAACAACAAAGCAATAAAAGTTCCCTCCTCAAACACCGACCAGTTCAAAAACTCTTTCTTTGATAGAACACCAACGGAGTGGAACCATCTGAATAACAGCACCATCCAAGCCAACTCCGTTATGTATGGATCCGTGCAGGGTGTCAGCTGCGGCGCAGTTCGTCAATTGACAGTGAATATAATTACTAAATGGAGTCTGAAGCAGGGTTGGGGTAGAGTTACAACAAGAACAAAAAAGCCGAAACTAACTTGAACAGTTTGTTCTGTGCATTTGGGAAGCATCATCTTAGCTGACTCAGTGACTGCACCAAAACTAGAAATTCAAAAGGTAAAATTTATATTCAATACAGCAGGACTAATACTAAGGAAGTTTTCATTTTCGCACCAGTCGCTAATCACTGGAATAACCTACCTACTAACATATAATTTACAGATAATATTAACAATATTTCAAGAACCTTTTGGACGAAATTACAAAATATTGAGATCTTTTTTATGACTTTGATTGATGTTATGCAATTTTGCTTGAAATACATAAGTGAGACACCATACATAAACATTGTATAAATAATGATGGGACATTTTATAGGCCGCGAGGCCTAGGCCATGATGCCTAGGCCATGATGCCTGTCCCTATCACTACTACTAAGTACTACTACTAAAATTAAAACTGTAAGCCACCATATTGATTGTTTACAATTTACAAAGGCCTAGCTTTCGCTTTTGTTCTTTCAGTCGGAGTGCCTTCTTTGTTTGTTTTTCCTTGGTTTAACTTTAAGGTTATTTTTTACTTACAACTCTAACTCCAACCCAGTCTCTGACCCATCACCAGATTGGGCTGTGTATCTGTGAAGGCAGTGGCTATTTGACCTCATGTGGCTAATTAGAACCCAAGCTATTTGACCTCACTTCTGGTTAGACCTGCGATTGATGTCATAAAAAAATTGTTACCCTCTTGAGGGGAAATAACTCTCGTGCTATTTTCCCTTATTTCCCAGCCTCTCTCTCTCTCTCTCAGACACACGAGAGAGGCACATAGACCCCCCAAAGGAGCCAGAATAGTCAACATACTGACTGTGGGCCCTGAAGAGAAGAGAAGAAATAGTTATACAGTGTAAGACTAACACACAATGCAATCTGTGCACTGTACATTAAAATCTGTAACACACACTCACTCTGGGTTAAATGCACTACAGTATCGGAAATTATTCTGAGCATTTTTCACCCAACTTTTGTACTTCATTGGGTAAAGGATAGTTAGAATCGGTTAAGGCCTATTTCATCGGGACTCAAAGAGCTATTTTCATCGGAATCAAAGATTTATAATTATATTTTATAAAATAAACAGCTGCGTGAACCGCTACCATTTTATATATATATATATATATATATATATATATGCAAACTTGGCATTTAATGGTCGCCATTTTTACGGGAATTTCCCATTATATACGCCAACACTTATGGTGACGCTAAATTTACAGGGTTTACGTTTATTTTTTCTTGATTATTTTCATGTTTCAAACTTTCTGTGGCATGAAAATAACCTTAAACAGATTCAAACCCTAACCCTTACGCAATAATTAAAGTAAAAAAATTGGGCAAAAAACGTTCAGAATAATTTCCGATACAGTTGTTGGATTTAACCTCATCTCAGAAACATTAAACAATAATTTAATAATAAATAACATACTCACACACAACACCAACCATACAGTATAAAAATTATACAGCACTGAATCTTGATATAATTATATAAATAACAAATCAAATCAAAGCGCACACACATTGTTAGCATTCATAACGCATTCAAACAAAAACGCAATACAAAGCTAACACACACACAGATGACATAAATGGAATACAGCAGAAACAGACCTAATGGCAAGAGAGAGAAGAGAAAGAGAGCGGAACTTTAATGATGAGGGAACAGTTGGGTTTTGAGGTTAGCCTTGAAAGCAGAGAGGGTCGGTTGCTGACGGAGGGAAAGAGGAAGTTTGTTCCAGGAGGTCGGTCCTGAGACAGCAAAAGAGCTTATACCTAGGGATCTGGAGAGAAAGAGGGTCAGAAACTGAACGCAAAGTGCGAGCTGGTGCCAACAGAACACCCACAACCATGCGCGCACTCGCTCGAACCCGCACACACACACACACACGCCAACACCCACAGGCGCACGTGCACTCACACCCATAAATACATGCTCGCACGCATGCACGCTCACACACATAGATGGATGTTGTTGAACAACTGCAAAACAAAATAAAACTATAATTGCACAGAAAAAATAATGCAATAACATGTGCACACACTCGCAACCGCACCCACCAACCCCCACACACAGAAATTAAAACGAAAATGAACAAAAACGAAAACAATTTTATTCAACCATGGAACATGAGATAAGCAATGACACTTTTGACAGCTTTTTTCCCCACCCAGCCCTGGGGAAATAATAATAAACAAGAAATCAAAGAAAACTTCAAACAAAAACTAAGTAGTACTTATATTTAACACATGCACAAAAACTTCGGGGGAAAATGAGGGTAATGGGAGACGGAAGGTGTGAGGTGTGTGTGTGGGGGGGGGGGGGACACTAAACCACCCTCTTAGAGAGAGAGAGAGACGAGAAGCTAACCGCAGTCACGACACCAATTTTCATTGGACAATATTAATCAAGACTTAGTGTTACTGACAGTTTAGTCACATTTTGAGTTCGGACTGGAGCGTGGGAGTCAAACTTTGTTACAAGTTACGAACACTTTTCGTTTCTTCTTTCATTTTGCTTTATTTTTCTTCCTGCTGCTCCACAACCACGCTGTATAATTATCCAGTTGGATAGCTCAGCGTTAGGAGTCAGATTCAGAGACGAAGTTAGCCTAGGCCTATCATCCAATGAAAATTGGTGTCCAGACTGTGGTTAGCTTCTCGTGAGAGAGAGTGAGAGAGAGAGAGAGAGAGAGAGAGAGAGAGAGAGAGAGAGAGAGAGAGAGAGAGAGAGAGAGAGAGCCAAAGACGTAGAAAGAGACAAGAGCCATGGGTGGGAATGGGATTGTCGCATGAAAATAGGTAGCTCGTAAAAATAAGTAGCTCGCTACTAATACTATGAGTCTGTATTTGCGACAACCACAAATTTCACTTTTTCTGTACTTTAAGTTTAACCATTTAACTAACCCTAACCCTAGAAAAAAGTGAAATTTGTGGTTCATGTTCAATGTCGCAAATACACACTGTCAATCACTCAATGTCATAGGTAGCGAGCTACTTATTTTTACGAGCTACCTATTTTCATGCGACAGGGATAACAATTTTTGATGACGCAGTGAGGTCAAATAGTCTGTTTTCTATTTAGCCACATGAGGTCAAATAGCCACTGCCATAGATCTCTCCCCGTCGCAGTTATGCCAGACTACTGGATTGTAGCGATGTATTTGAAAGAAGAAGAAGTTGTGGCTTGACATAACTGACAGCTAGTAGTATGAATAATGAAGGAAAAAACTCACTTGCTTCGAACTGAGAAATATCATCTGCAACAAGATAACAGGAAATGCCGTGCGGGGGACTCTCTGATAACATTTTCAGTTCTTTTTTCACTCTTGAAATACGCTGCATCGTTTTGCTAGGAACGCTCGGGTGAGATTATAATTATGCCTTTAATATCTTACTATTCTTAGCTTAATTAAACTTATTGTAACTTCCTACAACACGTTAGCACATAGGCCCTAGGCTAGTCTGTGACGTTAGTACGCCTACTCTTTGCCCGCCATACATTTGTAAAAAGAAACATGATTGGTTGGTTAAAAAAGGTCAACACCGACCGGTACTGCTTTTTACCGAAAAGAAGCGAAAAGAACCAAAAAGAACCGAAAAGAAGTCTTAAATAACATTTTTAGCCGATATTCAGATTGAAAAATTGTTATAAATGTTGGAAAATTAAACTTAAAGGAAAATTACGTTTCACTTGTGCAGTTTCATGACTTTTCTGATGATTCCTCTTCTAATCATAATCTCTCTCTCTATATTACATCCACAATAGTCGCGTCATAGTCGCTGATAATGATGATGATGATGATCATGATGAGCTCATGAAGTTTGGCCGTGTATTGACATTGACAAGTACAGTGAGAGAGAGAGAGAGAGAGAGAGAGAGAGAGAGAGAGAGAGAGAGAGAGAGAGAGAGAGAGAGAGAGAGAGAGAGAGAGAGAGAGAGAGAGAGAGAGAGAGAGAGAGAGAGAGAGAGAGAGAGAGAGAGAGAGAGAGAGAGAGAGAGAGAGAGAGAGAGAGAGAGAGAGAGAGAGAGAGAGAGAGAGAGAGAGAGAGAGACGCTTCAGAATCAGAGAGAGATGCACACACACACGCGCATGCACACATACACACACACTCACTCTCTCTCTCTCACACACACACACACACACACGCGCGCGCATACACAAGCAATGTAGACTAACTGATTATTTTACGTCAAATTGACCAGGCTGTCATAGCGGGCCTGTGGCTTAGCGGGCACCTCCTGTTAGGAGAAAAATAGAATGGAGGAACTTCTGGACGGGGGCGGGGGGGGACGGTGGAACAGGGGAAATACGGAACGAGGAACACCGGGATGACCCTATTTATGTTAGGATCTGATCTAAAACTAATCCTATATTAAAGAAGTGTCTGCTTCGATCATTTCACGTCCCTGCCACTGTACCCCAGAGTCACTATGCTCCCCCCCCCCCCTCCCCACACACTCTTCGCCCTGCCCCCCTTCCCTCCTTTTCTTTTAAGCCAAGCAACAGAATAGGATCAGCAGTGCAGTGATATATCTATATTATAGATCTAGGAACCTATATAATGGCCAAAAAAATTGGCATTGAGTCACGTGGGGAGTCTCTCTCTCAATGGTTGGTTTAATGTCTAATTACAAGAGATTAGTACAACATATAGGCAGCAACCCCTAAGTGAATTAAAAATAGAGGAAATAATTAGAAAGAAAAGACTAGTGTTAAGTTTCCTGATTATTTTCTTTCAAAAACACCACTCTTTGAGCCTGACGCTGTAAATTATACCATTTAAAATAAAAACATATAGGCAGCAACCCCTAAGTGAATTAAAAATAGAGGAAATAATTAGAAAGAAAAGACTAGTGTTAAGTTTCATGTTTTGTCTTTGTTTGTCTTGTCAAATGTCTTTTTTCCTTATTTTTCACATACCCAACTAATATGCATGTCCCATATGTGCCTTCCCGGGTCGAGAGGACGTAAAACACCAAAATTTCCTTCCGTGTTAAGTTTCCTGATTATTTTCTTTCAAAAACACCACTCTTTGAGCCTGACGCTGTAAATTATACCATTTAAAATAGTTGTTTTCGCTTTAACATGATGCATGTAAAACTGATATTCTCAAAATCTTGATATTATATGTATGAATATTTTAAATATCAAAATAATTTAAAAGAATATGCAATTTTAACACACACAGATGCGTTAAAGCAGCATTCATAGCCATAATGTGCATTTAAAACCGAAGTAGGGGAAGACGGGGTAAAAAGCGCATGGGCGGGTAAGAAGCCCACCCCAATTATCTCATGAAATAAAGAAAATTTCAGTCAAATTTGCCCATGAGACGAATGCTAGACATTAACGCTCGTCTCATGGGCAAAATGAGACTGAAATTTGCTTCATTTCATGAGATAATTGGGGTGGGCTTCTTACCCGCCCATGCGCTTTTTACCCCGTCTTCCCCTGTGTTGTCCTTGTCCTGTCTTACGTTAGTGACGTGCAGAAGTTTTGCAAGTCAGTAAATAAAAGTCTTTTTTTCTATGTTGTGAGAATCTCATCAATTTTATTTGTTACACTATCATAAAGAGGAAAGAAAAAGCTATAAAAAACAAACTCAAAAATATTTTTCTAAAAACGTATTATAGTTTTGCCTCGTGTTACGTTCTTGGCCTACATCTCGCGAGAGTCACCCACTTGTTAGTCGTCGGCCGATCTGCTATCGGCGGGCTTAATAAAATGGCAATAAAAGTCATTCATTAATTAATTCTCTCTCTCTCTCTCTCTGTGTCTCTCACAAGTGTGTGTGTGTGCATGTAGGCTATGTTTGTGTGTGCACATATACCTGTGAGTCTGTGTTTGTGTGTAGGCCTATGTGTATCGGTGCGTATAGACCTATGCATGATGCTGCATCTGCGCATGCACGTTGGGTGAGCAGATGTGTGTTCGCTGGCGTGTGTATGTGTGTGAGTGCACAATGTACAGAACCCAAGCATGCCATCTGCACATGACTGAGCTCCAGCTGATTTCAATAACAATCTTTACAATACTGAATATGAACCTAGACTCCATGTTTTCCATGCATAACACCATCATTTCAAAACAGATCGAGTAATAATACAGGAGTGAGAGTGAACGCTGTAGTCGCACCTCCACGCCTTGGTAATATGGCGTGTTCCATCTGGGACATGGGGCAGGGTGGTACTGTGACCTGCATGGTCATAGCGCCCGCGTGGGATCGGATGGGCACGGAAGAAAGAAAACACTGATTTCAACAACCACTGGGCAGACCGAGTTCTCCAGCCTTGGCAGGCAGTCGGTCTAGCGGAAGGCCGAGCCCTGACGGATCAACGTCAATGGCGGCTGAAGTCGGAAATGGAGCCAGGAGCTCCCGGATGCCTATAACCACAATCACGCACTTTCACTGTAGGCCTATGTGGTTCAGTTATGAATGGGAACTTTCCTATTATTGCAGTACATCCAGGATCGACCCACTATCTGTACATTTATAAGTGTCCCGTGCATGCTTGTTCCAGGTCGGTGGACGTTAAACACATTTTCTTCTTTCACCTTTATGATGGAGCTCTCTACTTGTTATGGGGAGAAAATACCTCTGAAAATAGCCGCAGAGAAATGCATTAATTTCGTTTAATTCGGTGACACAACCACTGGCTTGATTATCGTACAAACCTTATAAACATCACAACAAGCATGATTAATAATCAGGGAATGCCAACACGATCTTACTGTCATAGGGAATCATAATTATATGCTGTCATTATTGTAATCTTTTATTGGGAAAGAAACCCATTCTTTTGTTCAAGCTGCGGTGAACAGACGTTACACATTGTTGATGAAGTCACATGACCACACTGCTGACAGATCGAGAAAATCTTCAGAAGCGAAATGGCCTGCACTTGCCCGATTTGCGGCCCGTTATGTTCTAGATACTATATGGTCATCAGTGTCTGGGGGATATTGATGCTTGTAAGTACATAAATGGTCTGTAATTTATTTAGATTTTTACTCTGAAGCTAACGAAACAAGCAATCGAAAACGTGCCAGTTACCAACAAATCGCGTCTGAAGTCACGAGTGTAGAAATCAGTCTTCTTTCTGTATAGATCTGTATCTGTAGTCGGTACGTTGGCAGTAATCACTTCTGGCTTTTTTTGTTCTTCTTCCCGCAAATCGGCCTCCGTCATTCAGGGCCCACGGACAGTAGATCTTAAAAAATCGGACATCTATATTAATCATTCTTCAACGCACACACCTTTTACACAGTGACAGTACTGACACACTCACACCACGAGAAGGCCGTGCTGCTATGTCAGAGGGGATGGATCACACAAATTCTCCCTGTGCCACAATAGGGCATTTGCCACGAGTGTTCGTTTTCTATATTAGACTACTAGTGCGAATGAGCAACTTAGGACGATGATTTGACCGCCAGGGGGCAATCAAACCAGTAGGGGCTTAGCGCGTGATATTCTTAGTTGGGCATAGTGAGAGAGGGAGGGACTGGCGGTTAAATCATCGTCCTAAGTTGACCATTTGCTTCCGCTCGTTGTGACCAAGTTACGTTGACCTTTCTAATTCAACTCAGTGAACTTCAAGGTTGCCGGCACGCGGCAAATGCCCTGTTGACCATTCTGCCAACACACATGTGTACACAGTCTATTGCATTGTTGTGTTGTTGGGAAGGGGGAGGGGAGGGATTTTTGTTCAAGTAACTGACTTACTGAGGTTTTATTTTAATGCGTGTAAATTGTAATGTGTATTTAAATCAATTATGTTTAACTTTAAGGGTGATGTTTGTAACACAATTTTTTAACTTTTTTTAAGGGTTTAATTTTTTTTATTACACATACACTGATACAGAATTTTTCATATAGTAATGTAATATATATACTACTAGATAAATCTGTGCTCCGCACGGCAGCATGAAGCATCTGCGTTCGTAATTGATAGGAACCTGTCCGAGGTTAGATGTACATTATTTGATTATTGAATATAGCAAAACCTGTGCTCCGCTCGGGATGTCATGACAGCAGTTGTAAGCTCCGCACAGACTTGGGTTTTGTCACTTTGATAAAGTAGGGGCCTAAATGTTGTGAAAAGTGGGAGGAGCATTTATTTTACTTTATAGTATGTTACACACACACACACTGTAGTAGACAGCACACACTTCATCATTGCTTGCTTGGTTTCCTGTCAATTCATGAGCGCAGATGCGTTATTCTCCGTGGGCTGCGCCACCCCCACCCCCCTTCCATACCTCTTTAAGAAAAGAAATGATGAAGAAAAGAGACACAACAAAAACCCAATTGTGGCAAGGGGCAGACTCGAACCCGCGACGTAAGGATTTGCGGACGCCGCGTTCTTATGGAAAGCCAAATATCTCAAACACGCTTCTGAAATGTGCCCATATTTTATTAAAAATGCGCGCGCATTTTATCAAAACTGCTCGCCCATCTTGATGCTGATTGATTGAAAATGTTCTGAGCGCGCAAATCCGTAAACGCCACGCTGCCAAAAGTCAGCGCGCAGTTTCTAAATTGGGGTCGCACTTTTGCTTTGAACATAAAAACTTAGAAAAGTTACTGAAACGAAAGCGTTTATTAATTGACGCCCTCAGGGTTATCGCTCTTCGCTGGCGGCCTGTTTTTATCTACATTTTTCTCTGAGAAGCAACATTCTGCCATTTGGAGGAAAGGGATAAGTTTAGGATCAACCTATAATTACATTCATAAAACAGAAAAGCAGATTTGAACAGAAGGAGAGGGGGGGGGGGGGGGGGGGGGGGGGGGGGGGGGGGAGACACAGAGATCGAGAGAATGGGTGAGAGAGACAAACGAGAGAGAGAGAGAGAAAACGAAGAAAAACATTTTATTTAACCAGGGAACATGACATAAGCAAGTTACATGCTTTTTTCCACCCAGCCCTTCAACTCAACTTTTATTTTGTCCTCATAAAAACAAGGATAATTTTCCTGCGGACACGTCATATGTACACACAGAAACCAAACAATTTATAAAATAACAAAATAAATTGTAATTACATGCTTTAAAAGTTTCTTTCACACTTCACATGCCCCGCTTGCGCGTTCACTTTCATACCACCCTCCACCCTTCCCACCAACATCCCACCTCATCACAGGGCTTGGGAAAAATAAAGTAAATAAGAGAGAGAGAGGGGGGGAGAGAGAGAAAGAAACAGAGATAAAGAAAGTAAGTGAGAGAGAGACTCAGTCAATTATAAACAGAAACACACCCACAAAGGAGACAGTGTCTCCGAGGTTTAAGCTTAACAAGAACACTTATTCTGTTTACTTTCCAATTCAAGTTTTTAAAGAACTCCTAGGTAACTGCGCGAGGAAATTGGGACCAATCAGCATCAAGATGTGCGAGCAGTTTTGATAAAATGCGTGCGCATTTCAGAACGAGTTTGAGGTATTTGGCTTTCCATACGTTCTTACCTATCGAGCTATTAAGGCTTCGTCGAAATTGTATGTGAAACTTTCATTATAAGAGGAAGAAGGGAAAGCAGTCAAGTAGGACCAGATGACGCAGCTTCAAAGTAATGCCAATTCACACGTAAAAAACATTTTGCCTTCAAAATCAACTTTCAAAAGCAAAATTTGTAATCCGACATAGCGGAATAAATAGATGAAGCGCGTATCTTGACTTCACATCGCAAGCGAAAGTCCGACATTTTTGCGGTACTCAACGTTTTAGGGTCCCTCCTCGGATCCTTAGCGCATTATATTATAGATAGTATAACATTGATGACATCAATAGTTAACAACAATAACACTTGACAGGTTTTTTTTATATTATTAAATCATCCCAATGTTCTAATTGCCTTAAACATTTGGGTTATCTCCCAACAAAGCCCCAACTTGAACTTTTGTGCTGCTCTCCAAAAACAGAAAAACCCTCCCCTCCCCCTTTCAGTTTCCATGACGCTGTCTCAGTGTCTGCTTCTCTTTCTCTCTGCCAGTCGTCTCTCTTGCTCTCTCTCAAACAAAATATGACACTATAATTTATATGGAAAAGTTCAAAGAGGTTAGCAATGTAATTGGCGTTAAATGTTCTTATAAGTTTCCATCAGTTTGAAGTCTGTTAAAATAAAGCATCTTTTGCCATCAAATTGGTGGTTTAATACATTTTGTTATCAATTCCATTTGGTTATTTAACTTTTGGTAATTTCGTACGATATTCTAGGAATATGAACGTTCAAAGGTTTATTTCTGAAAGCCCCTTGGACTTGGAGGTACATTAAAATAAAAAATGAACTGAAAAGAAACAAAATCCGAACAAACAAAATGAAAAAAAGAAAAATCACAAATTACACAGAAAGGGCCCGGCATGAGCAGCTGAATATCCATGAGGTTATTGACCAGGCAAAGCCACAAGCAGTAACTTTGTTTCTCTTGCATTAGATGCAAACTACATAAAGTCAATCCCTTTTAAAATCAAAGATTAACTCAAGATTAACCTTTTTATTAACCCCCGCCCTCCCCTCTTTCAGTTGTTGCCATTTGAATCAAATTTTGATGCCGTGGTGTTAAGATCCAGCTTTGTGTGCACTAGGTTTCAGACCATGCATCACTAATTAAATGTACATTTTCATCTGATGCAGCTTTTAAAAAAAAATGTTTAAAAAATTTACAGAATGAGAATTATCCCATAATTTTTATATATAAAAATTATGGGATAATTCTCATTCTGTAAATTATATATATATATATATCATCAGAATTAGAATGTTGCCCCTATTTTGGGGATGCACAATTTTTTTTACAGTGAGTGTGAGAACTGAGCATAGGCAAATCAGACACACACATGCACACAGACCACACACAAACGTACAGAGAGAGAGATAGTTTGAGTTTAAATGTATGTGCAATGTTCTGTTGTTCTCTGCAGGCACTGCTGGGCATATTCTTCTGGGTGCGCAGTCCAGCCCTGTTTGAAGACGTACCACTGAACGACTGGGAAAGCCACGACTTTGACTCAGATTACGCCAAAAAGAAGTACGAGCAAAACGCCATCAACTGCTGGATTGCTGCAGCGATCTACGTGGCTCTTTTCATTTTCTCCTTTGTGCAATATAAAATGAACAACCGGTCCAATTACGAAATGTCTTAGAAGGAAAATATGAAGTTGGTGAAATTTGAGTGTATGGAACTATGCATGTGGATGCCTCATTAGTTGGTTATTTTGCTTCAGTAGATGAAGTATGTGAAGCCAGATGAAAAAGTTCTAGAAGAGTAGAGTTTTTAGTCTTTCACAATTTTTAGTCGAAAGAATATTTCGTAGCTTGTTTTGAAACTTGACCTTCATTGCCTATTTCTATGTTAGCATAATGGATATCTCAACCCCTGACTTCTTTATACTTTGGAATATGCAAAGTACTTCATTCCATTTCCTTTTGTTGCACCTCTTTCTGCCACGAAAGAGAAGAGAAGGGTTCAAAGGGCCATAAGACATAACGGGATTAATAATCAGGGAATACTCACAACAGCCATTCCAACTGCTTTTTGAATGGGTGGTTTTGTTTCCACATGCCTTGCCATTTGTATTTTTTTTTATATTTAAAATTGAATGTGCTTTTGGCAATTTGTAATTTCAGTTAGTAAATGACATTTGTGGTTGAGATTGTTGAAGAGATTATTGAATTTTATCTGTGCAATTTTGAATTAATGCTGGCAACTTGTAAAATATCGGTTTATAAAAAAGATAGTTTCATGCTATAGAGAATGCTGTAAGAATTGCAATCAGAATGCAGTCTTTGTTGACTGAAAATACAGAAATTACATTCTTTTCAAACATTCCTTTTTATATTCCCTGCTCTATATAGAAATGGAAAAACAAAATACTCTGCAAAATTCCACAATCAAATCATGTGTTTTTAAAAAGTGAAATACTCAATTCAATTCACAAATATTTGTCTTCGCATAAAATAAAGAAAAAACATTTTTCGGCACACAAAATTGAAACTGACATTGTGACAAGAAATTTAGTATAACTAAGACATAAGACACAGAGCAGAACAAATTTACATAAAAGCATGTGTAATTCACTTTTAGAACAATAAAAGTTATCAAGAACACACACACCTCTAAACAAGTTCACAGAGCATGTATGGTAAGGAATTCTTTTGAGCTAAAACTAGTAGCAAACATGAATCCTTCATTAAAAGGAACTATTAGTGATAATACTCCATCGTTTATGAATTTTCTTAACATTTTATTGCCCCGTCCCGAACAAATTCACAATGATTGAACAAATTTGTAATGTTGTAGCCCTTCCCCTACACTCTGCATTTAAACAGAATGTCTTCATTTGCAAATACAGTATTGGATGAAATAATCAAAGTGTAGCAGAAAGATATCAGATCCAGAACCAAATGTCTCAATCACTTTACTTGAATGCTTGATGCCTTGCATACTTTTTGTAAAGACCCACCCATGATACACAACCATTAAGATCAGCAAGAGCGTGATATGAAGAGGGTTGCTTGGTTGACCATGGGCTTTTTTTATGAGGCATCTTGTGGAATTAGAGAGAAATTGTAGAATTAAATGTAAACCATTGGCCCTTGTAGGTTTTTGTCATGTGTGTGTGTGTGGTTAATTTACAATCCAAATTCAACATTCCTTATGTGTGTTTGTATGATATTGTAATTAGTGGTTGTCATTCACTTTTTAATATTTAGAAACTATTGCTACTTCATACTCTTTGACACTCACCGTTATACATTGTACCTGTCATTACAAGTGTGCACTTGTTGATAGAAAAATGAGTGTGGGGTTTCGACTTTGGATTGAAATGTGTATTTTAAGTCTAGAGACTAATGGGTGTCAGTTGTAGAATTAGAAATTATGTGTTCCGTTCCTAGCTTTTAGATTAAAGTGATCAACCAACAGGGGACATAAGTCAGAGACCACTATTAAAAAAAAAGTAGAGCTGTGTAGTCCAGAAATGTAATATACTGGTAGTTGTGCACAGAATGCCCTTTTCTGTATCTTTTTTGGTTTTGTTCGAATAATCACTCTGTAATAAAAATGTCCATTTGTGTTTGCAATGGTTTCTCATATGTGACCTAGCACCACGAAAGGGACATTAAGTCGCTGGGCTAGTTTCTCGCAACAGGCTTGCAAAGTCAAAAATCTCAATTGTGAGTTATGGGTATTTTTGTGTTCTCTAACATCTTCTTATCTTTCATATTTATTAAATGGTTACTATGGTCTCTAAATGGTCTTATTAAGTGTTTTAAAACGAGTAGGTCAATGCATTTTCTACAGCTAGGCTAGACTTTAAATTTTTCTCAAAATGACCGACGCTCACCCTACTATTAGTAGGGTGAGCGTCGGTCATTTTTCGGTCAGTAGTAGTACTAACTTTAAAAGCTCATAACTTGGGAACGAAAAAAAATACAAGAATGTTTTTGTATCATTAGAAAGAGAATTGTCTGAAGTTTGCAAATGTATAATTTTCTTAGAATGGTCAGTTTGACACTTAATGCCTCTTTCGTGGTGCTGGGTCACATTTATTAATGTAGACAGTATGGAGATTGTGTATATGTATATAGATTGTGATAGTTTTGAATGTGTGCTATTATTGTTCAAAGAATTTTTGGCAAGTTATTATAGAACTGGAAAGAAGATAAGGATTGCTGCGATAATTGTATTGCTTCATGTTGGTCATTGCAATAAATGTACGCTCATTGCTGTTCTGTAACTTGCACTTTGCCTCAAGAGTTATTTTCATTTCATTCTGGTTTGTTTGGTTTTTTAACCCCTTCAGCGCCAGCCAATTTTAGCTTAAATTTTACATCAAGCTTACTTGGGAATGGAAAAGTTTTGTTTGCAATGCTGGGGATTCCTTTTTGACATGTGTAACATTAAGCCTGTCCTCATCTCCTAACATTAAGAAGAAGAAAGTCATTGTATAACAGACCCTGATTAACCCTTTCACCGCCAAAGTCGCATTTTAGCACCACAGTGAATTAACGCCTATGTCACTAAAAGGCATCAAATTGGGGTCTGTTATCCAAAGACCCCATTGTCTTAGTTTTGGGAAGTAAGGATAGACCTTATTTTATATCTGTCACAGAAGAATCCCCAATACTGCAGATGGATTTTGTTCTATACCCAGGTAAATTTAATGGAATTTTTGGTCTGAAATATGGCTGGCGGTGAAAGGGTTAAATGCGTTTTGGTGACATGGGTGTTAAATCTGGTGCAGAGTAGTGGCTACACTGGCGATGAAAGGGTTTTAATTAAGAAATAGTCTGAAAAGACCGTTCATTCACATTTCCTCTACAGCCACAACACCAGCAATGGGCTGTTTAGGTGGAGTTATTGCCCTTAGCTCTTGACACCAGGTGGCGTTCCATTTAGAGGCCGTTTCTAGGAAGGCGAAACTCGCTGTTTCTTTCTCTCTGTGTCGCTCTCGCGCTATCAAAGTTTGCCTATTATTTGACAAAGGGAAGTACTATAATCAGTTTGTCGGCCAGAAGTGCTCAATGGTACCATATTATATTTAACGACTGTGAGGTGATACGTTTTCCCCCAGACTGAAACACCTGGTAAGAGTACAGTATAGTCAGAAACTATAATAAGGAAAAAATTAACAAGGTGTGGAAAGGTACCTGGGAAAGGGAAACGTCGTGTGTTTCCCTTTCCCAGGTACCTTTCCACACCTTGTTAATTTGTTCCTGTTCTAAAAGGTACAGCAGTCACTCTTCTTCATTCTATAATAACAAGATCAACTCTGGGGGCAAAATTTGAGGGATGCGCTTTATATGTTCAGCTGTCAGGAGCTAAGCCACCATAGGAGACGATGCAAGACTGATATGAATCATTGGCAAATGTTAGGAAAAGCTCCCTCCTCTGCCCTATCCATTCATTTCAGACGGTTTCACTTTGAGGTTAGAGTTAGGAATAGGGTTGGGGATAGGGTTTAGGGTCAGCTTAGTCATCAACTTTTATTATTTTGTGTATTTGACACTAAATTAACCCTAAACCTATAACCCTAAACCTATCCCTAACCTTAACCCTAACATAACATAAAACCGTCTGAAATGAATGGAAGGAGCTTTCCTTAAAGACGTGTCAAAATCATGGTTTTCACATGTTTTCTCTCTGCGTTTTCTCTTATAACTGGAAGTAAATCTTGTTTTGACTTAGTCTGACTCCCATATGAATTACCCCAAATTCAAACCTAAACATCAGTTTAAAGAGCAGCCTCAATTTGAACTTGGGGAAATCTGTATGTGGGTCACAGCAACCCAGAAAAAACAAGGGACTTAATCATGGTGCGTCACTGGGTCTTTAAGGAATCTTCCAAGCATAAGAGGGAATGCGACACGTGACCTACCAGATCACGTGTCAAAATCACGGGTTTCACATGTTTTCCCTCTTATAGCTGGTAAGAAATCTTGTTTTGACCAGGTTTGACTCCCATACAATGCCCCCAAATTTTAAAGAGCAGCCTCAATTTGAAGTTGGGGGCATTTGTATGTGGGTCACAGCAACCCAGAAAAAACAAGGGACTTAATCATGGTGGGTCAGTGTGTCTAACATTTGCCGAATCATTTCAATGACTAACTTCTTTGGCTAACCTCCCTTGTTCTAATGATAATCCTTTACAGGGGTGTATGCGGGTGTGCCTGAAGCCTGAATTCAGGCAATTTGATGCTGCTTCAGGCAGCTGAGTGCCTGAAGAAAGGGCTCTTTAATGTGATATCATTCTTTTGTACATTAGGTTTCGCAAGAAAGTTCAGAGTAAACGTTTTGGTCACTGCATGCACCCAGGCCTTTAGCATTTAGAGGTTTGAGAGCATCATATTTGTGAGTTCTCATGAAACAGGTCTCGGTTACCGTGACTAAAACTCACGCACCTACTGGATAATTAAATAACTATGGAGAGAAAATTGAGAACATGCTATAAAGAGACACAAAGTCTTGAGAATCAAACAGACATATAGATGAAGGGGTCAATCATGCAAAAACCGATAAAACATTTCTTGTGAACCGCTTCATATGATAGACATAAATCACATTGCACAGTCATGCATTGCAATTTGATTAAGTTTCATAATAACATTTCTATTCAAAATCTTAATAACAAATTTAATTAGGCTTGAACAGTTTAATCAGTACTTTAACTCACTCGGCACTGGCCGGTTGCTTCCCCTTACAACCGTTTAGGACGGGCCATTCGACTAGGTTCGAAAACCCATCACCACAAAAAATTATGAAAAGTTATGGACTGATATTTTCAGATAAGATTACTAACACCATGCACTAAATGATCGTAAAATATCAGATTCCATACCTTCGTCGTTTGTCTCCTATTGACGAAAACAGCTAACACATAGAAAGAAGGAAAATTTCACATTCCGATCTTTGACCCCCCTCTACAACCAAACCTGAATGGGAAGTCTGCAATGATTGGTTGATTTCAAGAGAGGCAAGGTCAAAGCAAACTGAAAATAGGTTATGACTTTGCACCGGAAAGCTGGTTACACGCCAGAAATCAAAACCTCTTGAAAACTCTTATGAGCCGGATCTGGGCCATTCGTCCTAAACGGTTGTGCGAGCCATGAGCCGGCTCCGGCTCATTCGTCCCAAGTGAGTTAAATAAACATGTACACAAAGAGAATCAAACCATGTTACCAAAAGTACACATTCATGCACACATATACTTCATCAAACCGGCTTTACAGGATGCTTTTTGTAATTCTTGTCATCACTTCATCCCTAATAACACTTTCATATTCAAGCATTTCCCTGCATTTGAAAAAATTCTTTGCTAATGTAATTATATAAAAATTATGACATGCAGTAGTTAATATCAATGGGCACAATCACCAGCACGACATGGCGCTGCTCGGATGAAAACGAACTAAATATCATGTGCACATGAAGTATACCAACACATATCACAGGAATGTTCATGTACTTTTTTTGTACATTATATTGGGGCCTATAACATTTGAGATTCTGAATTATTTTCCTCATTTCACAGACCACACAATTTAAAAAAAAAAAAATCTCTGGAGCCATATTTCGACCAAAACCAATTTCATGGATAAAAACCCTGTCAGGAAAAGCAGAAATCCTGATTTTGGCTTTGTTATTTTTCAGGAAATCCTGAAAGTGCAATTCTTAAAAGATGAATAATTACAATGGAAAGATTAAATGATTAAAAAAAAGCTTATTGGTAGATTAAAAAAAATATAAGCTGTCTCAAAATGCTGTGATTTTATTTGTAAAAGTGCACAACAAAAAACCTTCAGCTTCAAGGGTTTCGCACCCTCCTGGTCCCTGCAAGCCATTCTTCCCCTTGACCCCCCAAGGTGGCCTGCCAGACCCCAGGCCTTCCTGCTTTTCATTTTGTCCAGGTTTCACCCTCGCACTTGATGTATGAAGAACTATAATGAATCCTTTGGACAGATTAGTGTCAGTATAATCCAAACCGACATAAAAATAAATGCACATGTTTTCTGATTATTATAAATAAACAAAAAGAAAAAAGTAACACTTGAATGAAAATCAGATTAACGTCCTGCGGCCTGGCACAGGCACATGTGGGGCATTAATAGATGTAAAGATGGTGGGACGATACTGGAGGTAGTGCAATACTAGGAAAGTCCCAAGTTTTTTTAACGATAAGGATATACTTTTTTGTGGAACTTCATTCATCACGTTTTTACAAAAAAGTCACTTATACAATCATGTAGCATCATTGCTTAAGTTTGACTATGACAAAGGAAATGTGCAGTAACCACTGCAAAAGAACCCCAGTATAAGAATTCACCTACTGTCAAAACTTTGGACAAGTTATGAAAAACAAACTTTGCCAACATAACTTTTTTTTTAATTTCTCAATTTTCGGTGCGAGTCACGCAATGGTATGGTTTCTGCAAAAATATATAAACACTTTCATTTAAACACAAAACGAAAAGTGTACATATTCTACAGGAATGGGAGTTAGTTTGAATTGAAATGAGAATGTATGCATTTTGCTTTTTGTGTTAAATGAAAGTAAAATAACCAACAACAGAGATGTATGTTGCAAAAGTGATTCTGGAGCTTGCATGAACCTGAAGAAAGTAAAAGATCACATAGAACATTAACAACCCTCGTCACTTGGTCATATGTTCTGGTCAGACTCCTCACTAAAGTCACATCTTGCACACCAATGGGCGCTGCGATGACAATGCTTCAGCTAATGTGTTTTTTTAACCAAATGGATTGGGTCTATGATTAATGTTTCAGAATGTTCTTGTTGTTGGCTTACCCTGGCAAAAGGACTCCAGGGATCATCCCAACAGCGGAAGCACTTGAACACTATGGTACAAATGCATCAGCTACAGATGAGAACATTATGTGTGTGACCATTTTTTATTACCCCACCACGTGAGCAGCCACAATCCATCTTCAGGGGATTTTGGAGACTGATGATGTTATGCTAGGAGCTTGTCATGGCTAAAGACAATCCCCGCATAGCTATGCATAGCATAACATTTTGATGTAGCCTTGGTGTTCTAGCCTATGTCAATTGGTCTGATAAGTCAAGTCAAGGCTGAATGTTTCAGAATAAATTGGAATTCCACTTTGATCAAACATGGCAACCAGTAGTTTTACAGAATATTGTTGTCAAAAAGTTCCAATTCTTCGTTAAAGTTACGCTAAACTGTTATCCTCTCATTGTCTATTGGCCTCTGCAACTAGGGTTATCAACGCCCTTGACAGTGAGAGTGAAGCCCTTGCTGGTCAGTGCGGACAAGGGCATTCATTCTTGCGAAAGGCAGCCATTTAGTGGCCTCAAATAGGGTTATTGGCGAGAGTTATTCCCTTGTTTGGTCAGTGCGCAACCATCAACCCCCACCCACCAAGGGCATTCACTCTTGCAAAAGGTGTTCTTTGCAGTAGCCAAGAAGAAGCATTGTAGTCGCCCATGTCAAACACCCCGACTTTGTCTTCAGCCAACACATCCCTAAGACTAATCTGCTAAACTAACCTTCATTGAATTCATTCTTCTAGTGTGTTTTTTGTTGCAGCCTAGTTTCACCCATTTGTCAAACATTACTCCTTTAATTAACCTTCTTATATTAGATTCTCTGAGGTTAAACTTCAAGTTTGCACATACTTTTGCAATTTTAGCACTTTTTGTTCCCTGTCATGTGCTGAATGGAAGGGAGCTACCATCCTAATACCGTATTTTACGGACTATAAGGCGATACTTTTTGTTCCCTATCTGCTGAATGGAAGGAAGCTACCATCCTAATACCGTATTTTACGGACTATAAGGCGATACTTTTTCCCCCCAGTCTGAGACCCGTTCGCCTTATAATACGACTACTAACAATATAGTAAGAAAATACAATAACAAAATCTGAACAAGGGCGTCGCTGAGCGGCAGACATGTCCGTCACCAGCAATGCCACGCACTTGCGACACCCCATAGAGTGTCACATCCTGACACAAAATTGGAAGGGATTCTGTCTTCTAGTTCACGAGATACAGCTTGAAGAAGAAACATATAGCGCAAAGAAGGAAATTTCGGTTTTCAAGGTCACACTTCAAGGTCAAGGTCAGCATGGTGATAATTTATGCTCGGATGTTTTCTTCTCTAGGGTATACAGTACCACACACAATCTGAAGCGCTTCTGTCAAGTACCAATGTGGAAAATATGGCTTAAAACCCAATGTGTAGACCCCTACCACTTTCAAGGCCTACTGATCGCCCGGACCGTGACCTTGACCTTGATCGGTATGCCACCATCAGAACGGGCATAAGCCAAAGTACCTTCATGCCAAATTTGAAGACTCTAACACTAACGGTGTGGGAGTTATGGCCCCTGAAAGATTTTCGGTTTTCAAGGTCGAGGTCACAACGGCAAAATGGTTTGCGCGGATGCCTTCCTCTCATGGTGATACACCAGCACACAACATTTGACGTGATTCTGTCAATCCATTCGAAAGATATCCTTGGGACAGACAGAAGGAAAAAAAATGACCCTCTGATTTTCAGGCTCCAGCGATCTTTTTGACCTTGACCTTGACCATCGGTATGCCATCATCAGAACAGGCATAAGCCAAACCACTTTCATACCAAGTTTCAACATCCTATGTTGATCGGTGCCCGAAATATGGCTAAAAATAGATTTTAGGTTTTCAAGGTCGTACGTCAAGGTCAAGGTCACGACGGCAAAATGGTTTGCGCCGATCTCTTCCTATTAACAGACAGACAGAAAAACAAACAAACAAACAAAAATACAAACCAGCCCATCGCAAAGTCCGTTCACCTTCGGTGACGGACAATTATGTGTAAAATTTGTGGGTGCGCCTTATAGTCAGAAAAATTTGGTAATAGTATCAGGACTTCACTGGTCTACAGAAGGAAACCCAGCGAAGTTTCCATGCCCTCCACACATGATCATGAGATCAGCATGTGACTGTAAACTCCTAAGCATGTGCTGCCGTTTACTCCCGTTTGGGAAACAACAGCCCTTTCCAGGAACTAAAGTTTACCATATTTTGTTTACCATAAGGCACCCCCCCAAAAAAAAGAAAAGAAAAAGTGACACAAGATTAAGACTTTCTTATAATAGTTTCATACTATTACTAGTCATAAGGTCAGGGTTTCATGTCTGAGAAAAAAAGTATCGCCTGAAAAATACAGCACTCCCGGTAAAAGAGGAAAAAAGCCCAGATGACGAGAGCCATCCTCTCAGAGAGGACTTTGTCGTGGAGGTCAGCCCCGTGGTCAGACATTGCGCCCGTCTCTCTCGCTGCCATTCTCCACCAGCTGATAGGCGGGCCGGTAGGACACAATGCCTTTGTCATCCACAAACTGCAGCGAGGGGTTGGGGTGGGTGTTGTTCATGCTGCCCAGAGACGTGTACCTGACACAGTCACAACACAGTGACATGAACAGAAACTTTAGAAAGCACGGACACAGTGAAAACCACATGTGTACCTGACACAGTCACAACACACTGACATGAACAGAAACTTTAGAAAGCACGGACACAGTGAAAACCACATGTGTACCTGACACAGTCGCAACACAGTGACATGAACAGAAACACTAGAAAGCACGGACACAGTGCAACCACCTGACACAGTCGCAACACAGTGACATGAACAGAAACACTAGAAAACACGGACACAGTGCAACCACCTGACACAGTCGTAACACACTGACATGAACAGAAACACTAGAAAGCACGGACACAGTGCAACCACCTGTGCACCTGACACAGTCGTAACATACTGACATGAACAGTAACACTAGAAAACACAGACACAGTGCAAACCACCTGTGTACCTGACACAGTCGTAACACACTGACATGAACAGAAACACTAGAAAGCACGGACACAGTGCAACCACCTGACACAGTCGCAACACACTGACATGAACAGAAACACTAGAAAGCATGGACACAGTGCAACCACCTGACACAGTCGCAACACACTGACATGAACAGAAACACTAGAAAGCACAGACACAGTGCAAACCACCTGACACAGTCGCAACACAGTGACATGAACAGAAACACTAGAAAGCACGGACACAGTGCAACCACCTGACACAGTCGCAACACAGTGACATGAACAGAAACACTAGAAAACACGGACACAGTGCAACCACCTGACACAGTCGTAACACACTGACATGAACAGAAACACTAGAAAGCACGGACACAGTGCAACCACCTGTGCACCTGACACAGTCGTAACACACTGACATGAACAGTAACACTAGAAAACACGGACACAGTGCAAACCACCTGTGTACCTGACACAGTCGTAACACACTGACATGAACAGAAACACTAGAAAGCACGGACACAGTGCAACCACCTGACACAGTCGCAACACACTGACATGAACAGAAACACTAGAAAGCATGGACACAGTGCAACCACCTGACACAGTCGCAACACACTGACATGAACAGAAACACTAGAAAGCACAGACACAGTGCAAACCACCTGACACAGTCGCAACACAGTGACATGAACAGAAACACTAGAAAGCATGGACACAGTGCAAACCACCTGACACAGTCGCAACACACTGACATGAACAGAAACACTAGAAAGCACAGACACAGTGCAAACCACCTGACACAGTCGCAACACAGTGACATGAACAGAAACACTAGAAAGCATGGACACAGTGCAAACCACCTGACACAGTCGCAACACACTGACATGAACAGAAACACTAGAAAGCACAGACACAGTGCAAACCACCTGACACAGTCGCAACACAGTGACATGAACAGAAACACTAGAAAGCACGGACACAGTGCAAACCAGCTGTGCACCTGACACAGTCGCAACACAGTGACATGAACAGAAACACTAGAAAGCACAGACACAGTGCAAACCACCTGACACAGTCGCAACACACTGACATGAACAGAAACTAAGAAAGCACGGACACAGTGCAAACCAGCTGTGCACCTGACACAGTCGCAACACAGTGACATGAACAGAAACACTAGAAAGCACGGACACAATGCGAACCACCTGTGTACCTGGCACAATCACAACATGTCCACGTCAATATTAACACTAGAAAGCATTGGTACAAAGAAAACCACCCACCAAGAGGGACAACTCAGCTTTGTTTAAACCCATCGGATCAGATGCCTTTTTTAGTAGAAAGTAAACAATAAACAATTTATGTAACTGAATGAAAATCCAGATTTACCCCAAAAGACAGAGAGGTAGAAGAGACAAACAGTCAAAGACAAACACATACCCTCATTGATAGAGAAAAGGAAATGAAAGACAGGAAAAACAGCGGTGACAAAGGGTAGGCCTATCACAGGGAGATTATAGGGATGAACAAACGCATGGCTAAACAAGAGAATTAATTCATGTAAAAGGGCATAGGTGCATGTGCAAGAGAAAAAAGCCTGTATCCAATCTATGACTCTAAAAGCCAGTTTTTTCATCTCGTATCACAACCTGATTTTCCAAAAGAAAGTAGTTAACATTTGTTAGTTCTGTTAAGATTCAAACTGTCAATTCACTAACAAGTAATAATATTATTCTTTAAAAAAAAATCTTCAACCGAAATGTGAGATTAACCCCTTCACTGCCCCATGACGGATATTTCTGTCATTCTTTCTTGTAGGAACGCCCCACTGAAAGCCTCCATACAGGGATGCACCATGGAATTCACATGAATGAATGAAAAATGGTGTTTTACATCCTCTCGGTCTAGAACAGACACATATGGGACATTTGTAGATACAAAGATGGTGGGAACGATACTGGAGGCAATGCTCGGAGGCAGTGCAACACCAGTAGAGTCCCGATTTTTTAACAATACCGATAAGTGGAGCAGTAACCACGCCTCGGCTAAACCTCATCGGCTATGGTACCGCCATGTTCAATTTTATGTCATAACCATTGAATTCACATCTTTAATCCTTTTGAATGGTTCGTTTATCCTTAAAAGTAACATAGGTTAGGCATACTTTAATAATTTATATTCTAGATTTGCATTTATTTTCTAAGTACCCCCTCTACGAATTCAAAATGGCTGTGGCAGTGAAGGGGTTAACTAAAAAATATTAAGGAATGTTCTTTAGATGAAATCCAACCTTCCATCAACTCTGTTCATAATTTCCAATCAAATGCCATTAATAAAGGGAGACAAAGGTAAGAACAAAACCTCTTAGGCAAAAATGAAATAAAACACTGAGAGCATAACAGAAATCTGAAGTTAAATAGAACAATTCAAATCATCATCATCATTATTATTATTAGTGTTATTATTTTTGCAGCCCCATCTTCTTGGCTTAGCAACAGTGACATTGCTCCCATGCCGCCCTTTCCGAGTCCCAACTCTCAGGCAAATCAGGTTGCAGAATCCAAAAGCAGCAGTCCAAAGGAAGCGAAGCTATCTTCGGTCATCAAGAAGCAACCACCAGAGGAGACACTGCACTGTAGCTGAGTCACTTCAACAGAGTTCAGTGGAGCCTGTTCTGAGCTAACATACGCAGGACACCACTTAAACCCCTAACTGATGACAATAATGTCTTGGTTGTGAAGCCAGCGTGAGTGAGAAAATGTTAAATTATTAACACAATTCAATCCCTTGCTAAGTAAATTCTTTTTAAGTGGATGGAATACCCATGATCGTAGAGGCTGCAGTAGGGCAGACACAAAGTGCGCAGAAATGTCCACACAGTCTCGTATTTCCATGCTAGGATGGGGTTCACTCGCATAAACTGTGGCCAGTCAGGGTCAGTCATTGAAAACGACTCCAAATGACCTGAAAAAGACACGAAACCACTGACACATGCATGACTTGGACTGCTTTGGATATGAATACTTAACAACAACAAAAAACACATTGTCAGCTCAAGCTCTGTGCACTTTCCAATCCCAATGTAACATAATGAACTGATTTACCCAAGCAGAGGTGTTTTTTTCTGCATGCCAAATGTGGGACCCGGGTGCCCGGTCATGCATGTCTCTCAACACCTTTCCCTATACTATACTAAACTTTTCTATTGATCAAACCGTTTCCCCTATATAATAATAATAGTAAACAATACATCCCAAGTGAATAACTCATCCCCAATTGATGATCAATCCCAACAGACGATGAATTCAACTACCATATTTTACAGACTATAGGGTGAGACTTTTTTCCCCCAGACTGAAACCCCTGCGCCTTATAGTATGACTAATAAAATAGAAAGAAACTATAATAATAAAATCAGATTTATGCGTAAAATTTGGGGGGGTTCGCCTTATAATCAGGTACGTCCTATAGTCTGAAAAATGTGACACTTGTGCTGACCATGCCCTCACACACACCTGAGAATGGGTCGGTCAGTCTGGTGCCCATCAGCACAGCCTTGATGTGGGGCCGCCTCTCCTTCAGCACAGCCAGATTCTCCTTGATGCGCCCTTCGTAGCGAATCAGCTCCAGCTGGTACCTCGAAATTAAAGGTTCAATGCAAGGAGAAATAACAAAAGAAACAAACAAACAAATCGGACTACCATATTTTTCGGACGTAAAATACAGCAGTGAGAAAGTATGTTTACAAAACATTATTTTGTGTAAAATTGGTGGTGCGCCTTTTAATAGGGTGTGTCTTAGTGCGCATAATATAGTAAGCTTTGTACTTACGGATACCATTTATGAACAGCTTTTTACGGAATACGGTACTTTTACAGAAGAATATCCAATCAATGAAAATAAAATACAATCATGAATTACAATAAGAAAGTTTTTCTTATACATTTATCTTAAGAGAGGTTCCATAGTGTATACGATGGTGAAATGCTACGCTGCCAGCCGCAGCAAAAGGAGGGAAGGTGGCAAGATGGTTAAGACGTTCACCTGCCAATGCAATGCATTAGTAACTGGGGTTCGAATCACAGCCTCACTCTTCCTTTCCAGCTCAGCGACAAAATTGAGCTGAACGTCGAGTCCTTCAGATAGGGACTTAAAAGCAAGTCTGAGCCGTGCGATTTACACTCGTGAAAATCGCATGGCAGTGAAAAGTCGATGAGAGCAGGAAGAGTCCAGCTGCCTGATATGAACCAAATTGATAAAGTATCCGAAGTGCACCCCCCCCCCCCCACCTCAACCCCTTCTTCCAACAACCCTCTCTTTGCAAGGAGAAGTCTCTGTGGCTAGAGAATAATACCAATACAGTGGGACCTCTTTATTAAGACCTTCCCTAATAAGATTCCCTCTAAGATGTGACCCAATATTTTTCCCTCTTCATATCCAGACTACTGAGTGTCCCCCTCCTTATTAACCCTTTGCACACTGCTCATTTGCCCTGCGGGCTGCACTCCCAGCCAGCAGGCTCTGAGAGAGAGGTACTAGTTTTATTCAGGCATCAGAATACTCCAGAGCCCAATCCGCGGACGAATAACTCGCCATGACTCGGAGTCGACATCGAGTCGGACCCCACAAAACTCTAGTCCGTAGTCGACATCATTGCGATCATTCGCTACCCTCTTCTCGCGAAAAGTTCAAAGTTCTCACATCATCGTAGTCTCCCGCGATCATATCCTCTAAATCGACTCATTTAAAACCCAAATCACAATCACTGTCATCAAAACAAACTCTGAAACAGTGAAAGTAAGAGTCTAGAGAGCTCTAAACTCGGAAGAAAAAACAAACATGGCCGCGATTTTTCGTTTCCGAAGGCGCAGTATGAAAACAAACAGTTTAAGAATACCATTTGAGAATAAGATCGCACTGCCTCATGAAGTACAAACCGCGGCCGGCAGTGCCAAAACCGCGGCCAGAGGCTACCAAAACCGCGGAAATCTGCGGATCCGCGGGCCGTTCTGATGCCTGTTTATTACAAAACACACACACACAAAAACGACAATGAAGTGCTTACAAATGATTTAAAATCGCGTAACGAGTTTAGCAATCATTCTGACGCAAACAGCTTCAGAATAAACATATTTTAGTCATTGATAGTTTCTAAATTGATAAGGAAAGTAAATGGAGGTCTGTGCCCGACAATTTGTCGGGTGCAGACGCTGGTAGTTGCACTAGGGTGCCTGACAATTTGTTGGGCGCAGACGCTGGTAGTTGCACTAGGGTGCCTGACAATTTGTCGGGCGCAGACGCTGGTAGTTGCACTAGGGTGCCTGACAAATTGTCGGGCACAGACGCTGGTAGCTGCACTAGGGTGCCTGACAATTTGTCGGGCGCAGACGCTGGTAGTTGCACTAGGGTGCCTGACAATTTGTTGGGCGCAGACGCTGGTAGTTGCACTAGGGTGCCTGACAAATTGTCGGGCGCAGACGCTGGTAGTTGCACTAGGGTGCCTGACAATTTGTCGGGCGCAGACGCTGGTAGTTGCACTAGGGTGCCTGACAAATTGTTGGGCGCAGATGCTGGTAGTTGCACTAGGGTGCCTGACAAATTGTTGGGCACAGGGCGGAATGAGCTAAGACCTTTTGTGGCTGGATTGTCAAGGTGTTAATAGGGAAGTTCTACTGTACCTCAAACCTTTATCAGGCGAGAAGCTTACCTGGTGCACGTCTGCTGGACAAACAGCTCCACCTCAGGGAAGGGCAGACGACTGCGAATGTACAGGGCCTGCAGCGTCCTGTCTTCACCGGGGTACCTTCTGCAACAACCACCACAGCCCGCTACTGCCTGGGACATTTGTGACCCAGCACCACGAAAGGGACATTAAGTGTCAAACTGACCATTCTGAGATAATTATACATTTGAAAACTTCAGACAATTTTCTTTCTAATGATAATAAAAGAGCCACTCTCGCATAGATCTTTTTCTGTTCCAGAGTTAGAAGTATTTGATATTAGTAGGGTGAGTGTCGGCCATTTTGAGAAAACACAGTCTAAAGTCTAGCCTAGCTGAACAAAATGCATTGCCCTACTCATTTTAAAGCACTTATAAGACCATTTAGAGACCATATTAAAGATTGGCCTTTATAAATATGAAAGATAAGATGTTAGAGAACACAAAAATGCCCATAACTCAAAATTGACAAAAAATGATGTTTTTGACTTTCCAAGCCTGTTGTGAGAAATTAGCCCAGCGACTTAATGTCCCTTTCGTGGAGCTGGGTCACATTTATGCTTGGCTAGCCTCTAATTTACTAAATAGAGCAAAAAATCATCTGTCTTACTTGACTTTGGAGAAAGACAGAGGAATTTGAATTACATTAGAGTACTCTTAACACAAAACTGGATAACATGAAATATTGGTTAGCTCACAAAAATGTTTGAACTGACAAAAAAACCTCTTTACTATTACTTAATGGTTAACACAAAATACTGGTTAATACACTGAATTTCGTGTTAAGTGTATTCCACTGTATTTAGCTGTCTTGAGACAGAACAACACTCCACAATAAACTGGTACTGGAGTTTTCTTTTTTGCAGAAGCAAAACTTGGTTGCGTAAACCATCTTTCTTTATCAATGGTTTTGGTTTCACCTTAAATCAAGGCATATGCTATTCCACTCATTTTTCCGGGCATTCGCTATAGCCCGGAGCAGTGGATGTCAAATGCCAGTGGCAGAAGGCTAGGACAGGAGGTTGAGAAAAAGAGCAGAAGTAAAGCAGGATACAGTCATTGGGTAAACAATGAATTCAATAAGAATGCTAAACAAAATCGTCTTGAGCTCAACAACAGAAACTGTGGCTGCATTTGCCTTCCTGCGTGACAGCTGACATAAATAGATCCAGTGGCACATACAAACTGTTGCTACATTTGCCTTCCTGTGTGACAGCTGACATAAATAGATCCAGCAGCTCATACAACAACAGAAACTGTGGCTACATTTGCCTTCCTGTGTGACAGCTGACATAAATAGATCCAGTGGCACATACAACTCAACAACAGAAACTGTGGCTACATTTGCCTTCCTGCGTGACAGCTGACATAAATAGATCCAGTGGCACATACAACTCAACAACAGAAACTGTGGCTACATTTGCCTTCCTGTGTGACAGCTGACATAAATAGATCCAGTGGCACATACAACTCAACAGAAACTGTGGCTACATTTGCCTTCCTGTGTGACAGCTGACATAAATAGATCCAGTGGCACATACAACTCAACAACAGAAACTGTGGCTACATTTGCCTTCCTGTGTGACAGCTGACATAAATAGATCCAGTGGCACATACAACTCAACAGAAACTTTGGCTACATTTGCTTTCCTGTGTGACAGCTGACATAAATAGATCCAGTAGCACATACAACTCAACAACAAAAACTGTGGCTACATTTGCCTTCCTGCGTGACAGCTGACATAAATAGATCCAGTGGCACATGCAACTCAACAGAAACTGTGGCTACATTTGCCTTCCTGCGTGACAGCTGACATAAATAGATCCAGTGGCACATACAGCTCAACAACAGAAACTGTGGCTACATTTGCCTTCCTGTGTGACAGCTGACATAAATAGATCCAGTGGCACATACACAACCCACTCCAGTCGTTAATTGAACCGACCCTGTCAACAACAAAAGTGTTGATACTCACTTCTGCACTGCAGCGTGGAACAAATGTAACAACAGGGTGCAGTCTTTCCCTCCGTTGAATCCTATGCAGATTTCATTCAAGCTGTAATAAACAACATGAGGGTAATCAATAATACTTTACCAATATAAAAAGGCACTGATATTTTTTCTTAAAAAAGAGACTAAGAAATATGTAGTAATCTGAGAGACATACAATTACCAGAGACCTAGAGAGGTACTGTATTATGCGGACTATAAGGCGATATTTTCCCCACAGACTGAGATCCCTGGGCCTTATAAATGCATTTCTAAAGTTTCTTTGGAAAGAGAAAATGATCAAGGAAAGAATCATGGTGTTTGTGTGGCTAGTTTGAGAAACATTATATTCCACTTAGGTGTGCCCTCCCCACGTATCCTGATGGATCCACTACTATACCAAGTAGCTGTCTCAGAAGCCATTCAAGCTTCCCAGCCAATCAACCCAGCCAACGAACCCGAATCCCCTCCTGGATCTCGCTACACATCTGAGCCTACCAAAGGAAGTCATCATGGTGTTTGTGTGGTTAGTTTGAGAAACGAAAAAATATCAAGTGTGACTCAAAGTAATTTCTTTTAATTTTCACTACTTTTGTTGTTGTTGTTTATTTTCAACGTTAAAAAAAAAGCACACCAAACTAACTCACACTGTTTCTGGCAGTTTGAAAAAGGAAACATCCAAAATAGTACGGCTCGGCATTCCACATGGGTGTTGGGGTGATTTGTCTTCCGTGATTGTTTTATTTTATGTGTATGTGTGTGTGCTATTGCTCGTCTTTTGACATTCATTAACTTTATTGCTTTCAACATAAAAAAATACTCGTGCTGATTTGCTTTTTGTGTTGTGTCTGCTATTGTTCCTTTAAAATTCTTTTATCTGTATTCCAGTAAAATCACATTGTTTTGGTCTGGGTTTAGTTTTGTGTGCGTGTATGTATTTATTGTTGTTCTTTTGTTTGTTTTCTTGTTTATGTTTTTTTTGGTGTGTTTATGTATTTTATTTGTATTATTTCTAGTCACTGGGACATGTTTATCTGAAATTCGGGTTGCTCCCACCTTTTTTTAAAATTCTTCTCTTTTTTCTTTTGCCATTGATCTTGTAACGATCCTCACCTGTACCTATCCAAAGCCTCTTCTATGACGGACATGGCGTGGCGAACACTGCTGTGAAAGGTGTCCTTGTTGTCAGCGTTCGCAATGTCGTACACATGCTGGGCTGCCGTTCCTATAGGGTCCTTCTCAAACGCTACAACCGCTCCTTTCACACACACACACACACAGGTATTAGGTATTAGGTACTTTATAGTCACAGAGGCGTCTCTGTGAAATTCGAGTTGCTCCCACCTGGAGAGCGCGTCGCAGCCAGAGGCGCGCCACCCAATTTTTTTGTTTTTTTTGTTTTTTGCATGCGATTTTTGTCACTGATGAGGGGGGGGGGGGGTAAATTTTTACCAAATGACAACTTTTGGGTTGCCACTGGGTTTAGCGTATGCTAAGTGCATGGGCACACGGGACCTCGGTTTATCGTCTCATCCGAAAGACTCCACGTTCAGACCGTAGAGGCCTAGTGCAGAATGAGAGGAAAAAATCCCCTGTACCCAGGTTCGAACTCGGGTTTACTTGACACGAAGCGAACGCGCTACCACTGTGCCACTCTACACCTACCAAGCTTAGCAGCAGCACTAACAGAAAAGTCTATTCTGTTTGCGTCATCATTAGCTTTTCATAAGGCATTTGGTTGCACACCTTAACTGTAGTGCTATTAAAGAAAAAGTCAAAAGAAATGTTAATCTAATAGAATCGCAAGAGTGAAGATATTGACTTGAAAAATAGCTGTAACTCATTCAAACTGTTCACAAAACATGACTGTTTTCCAAGAGGTTTATCCATTTCCCACAGACGTTTCACATAACTGTTACCTCTCCCCCTCCCCACCTCTCTCTCAACAGAATAGCATAACAAGTATACAACTACATGCATGTCCAATGCAGGGACATTACGTGCACAGCACTCAAATTCCCCGCATTCTGACTGCTTTTAGTTTTCCTCAGAGAGATGTTTATAGCTGAGACCAAGCAGATGCTTCAAGTTTTTTTTCTTTCACACAGGCAAGTATTTTTCTCACTGGCTGTGGTTAGGGTTAGGGAATGATCTCACAAGTGCTGTACCACTGGTACAACAAAATAAGGGATAAGAACTTTGGATTTCATTTTGCCGTCAAGAGTGCTATAAATAGGCAGGAACTAAGTTACGGTAGCTGGAACTGGGGTAATTATATACCGGTATATTATGTTTTCAAGTTCTGTTTTGCACACAGCATCAAGTGTCTGTTGGAAAAACAAACAAAAACCATGCGAACCCTTGTCATTACCATCGATGATTGTGCACAACCTACCACAGGGCATGGCTTCCTGCAGCTGTGAACAAGCACTGTGCAGCTGGTCCTCTTGGGTGGACTCAAACGAGATCTTCACCTTGTAGTAACTGCCACAACACAACGACAGGGATCAAATATTCACAGGTTTTCTTTGGTTTTGATTACCTTTATCTTCTAAATGTTATGTCGAAGATCATTCAAACCTTTAAACATGATAATGTCCTTATTTACTAAGTACTATAAGCCCTCATGCACTTTACATACACTAAGGTTTGGACCCTTCGCAGGTCACAACTACATACACCCCACCCCTCTCCACACTTTATAATAGCTGAAGTTTGGAACCTTCATAGGTCACACACACACACACACACACACACACACATTCTCTCTCTCTTTCTCTCACTCACACACACATTCTTTTTTTCTCTCTCTCACACACACACAACACACTCTCTCTCTTTCTCTCTCACACACACACACACACACACACACACACACACACACAACTCTCACGAGAAGTGGATAGACATTAAATGAAAAACACACACACACACTCTCTCTCTCTCTCTCTCTCTCTCTCTCTCTCTCTCTCTCACACACACACACTACACACACACCATGACAAGAAAAGTGAGTTTACACCTAATGGCTCACACACACCTGTTATGAAAGTCTGGATAGGAGCCGATGACCACCGTCTTCTTGAACTGGTCAGCCACGCGCTGTATGTCCGAGGCGATGGACGCCTCGTTGGCGTCGATGTACACTTCTTGTGTGTGATACGTCAGGTCGGGATTACGAAACAAGTCCTGTACCGCCACACAGATGCATGCTTATTGATATTAAGAATAGGACATTTATGAAAAACATTTCTGAACAGATTTGGTTTAAATAATAAATAGTACCTTATTTTACGGACTATAAGTTGCATATTATTACACAAATTTTACACAAGTTCTGATTTTGTTACAATAGTTTATCACCATAGTATACTATTAGTCATAACTAGGGGTCTTTGTGTAGAAAACAGAATTGCCTTACAATTCATGAAATACAGTAATTCAAAACATCTTTCACAGGGATAAAGCAAAATGTACATAATATTGTTGATGTAAGCCACATGTGTGTCGAAATGTTGTGTGTGTTTTTTCTTCTTCAGATAACCTGATGGATAAAAAGGATGCTTAGCTACCTTGTAATTCACTGCCGTCATTGTTAAGTTTAATGTGTTGTCACCTCGTCAAAGTCTTTTTAAAGACGAAAATTTGGTTTTATTCGCCGTGTGTATTGTTTATTTCACCTTCATGTGCTTGTGTGAGTGTAGCGTTTTGATGCTTTTTAGTTCAATTCTACCTTGTACTTTTCTCAAATTTTCACTGAGCAGCAACATTCTGTCATTCTCGGGAAAGGGATAGGGTTAGGATCAGCCTAGGATTATTTTCATAAAACTGAAAGAAGCAGGCTTTTAGATTCAGGGTCATAAACATTATGGGGGGTATCTAAAGAACAAGACAGCCGAATCTTTAAGGATGCATAATGTTGAACTTGATTCCGGACATGCAGCGTTACTGTACCTCCAAACACTGGAATGCCATCTCCAGTAGCGAGGGGACGCCAGGGAACATGTAGACATTGCTGACGCACACCACAGGGTACTTGTTTTTCTCCCCGGTGGTTCTGTGCACCCCGTACAGCAGCTTGGACGTGGACGGTATCTGCAGCCACAACACTTTGGACATCAACAAGTAACAGTATCTGCAGCCACAACACTCTGGACATCAAGAGGTAACAGTATCTGCAGCCACAACACTCTGGACATCAACATGTAACAGTATCTGCAGCCACAACACTCTGGACATCAACAGGTAACAGTATCTGCAGCCACAACACTCTGGACATCAAGAGGTAACAGTATCTGCAGCCACAACACTCTGGACATCAACATGTAACAGTATCTGCAGCCACAACACTCTGGACATCAAGAGGTAACAGTATCTGCAGCCACAACACTCTGGACATCAACATGTAACAGTATCTGTAGCCACAACATTCTGGACATCAAGAGGTAACAGTATCTGCAGCCACAACACTCTGGACATCAACATGTAACAGTATCTGCAGCCACAACACTCTGGACATCAAGAGGTAACAGTATCTGCAGCCACAACACTCTGGACATCAACATGTAACAGTATCTGCAGCCACAACACTCTGGACATCAAGAGGTAACAGTATCTGCAGCCACAACACTCTGAACATCAAGAGGTAACAGTATCTGCAGCCACAACACTCTGGACATCAACATGTAACAGTATCTGTAGCCACAACACTCTGGACATCAACATGTAACAGTATCTGCAGCCACAACACTCTGGACATCAACATGCAACAGTATCTGCAGCCACAACACTCTGGACATCAACATGTAACAGTATCTGCAGCCACAATACTCTGGACATCAACATGTAACAGTATCATTCTGTAGTCTCAACAGTTCTTCTTCTTCAACATTCCCAGACCATAAGGCCATAATAAGTGTGTTTGGTTTTCAGTTTTCACTGGTCTTCCTGCTGCATTCAGCCAACACATTCCAATTTCCTGGAGAAGCTCAATGGAGAAATTATTTGGAAGATTTTTTTTTTAAAGGCTTGAGAATGGGCCAATAAGTCAGAAAAGTAGTAGATGATCATAAGAAAAGGAAAAGGCAGAGTCAATTAGAGGAAGCTGCTAGCACAGAGCTTCCAGAAGGTGGGGGGGACTACATGCACTGAAAAACAAACCTCCCCCTCAGTACCCCCATGGGGAGAGAATCGTGGAAGGCGGGATCATCCAGCTCCCCATATGGAGGCATGAGGCATCAACCCACTGCCCCGTTCTAACAACTCAAAATGAAATATTATGTGTAATGTAACTGTTACTCAGATTAAAGGAATTAATGTAATACATAATGAATTACAGATTGAATATGTTTTCTACGTGGGGCATCTGGATTCAATTTCCCAATGCTTGATGACTGCTCTTTTGTCAACTATTAAAATCTCTTACAAAGATGATATGCTGAAACATTCAAAAGAAAATCTGTATTCAAATCACACAAAAGAGTCGAGATCACTACAGTATATCATATGCCAAATCAATAGTAAAAAATAAAAAAAGGAAAATGAAAATTGATGGCCAAGTATCTCCAGATGTCATAATAAATAAGTCATCAGACTTTGCACCACACTTGCCACAACTCATTACTGGAGGTAACTAAACATGTAAAAAATGTACACTTACATGCATGTGGTCTCAGTCTGAGGGGAAAATATCACAACATAGTGCTTTTACTTCTATGCTGCTAACTTTGAGTCACCCCAGAAGAAAATTTGATTAACGTCCTCCGCCCTGGAACAGGCACATATGGGACATTAATAGATATAAAGATGGTGGGAAGATCCTGGAGGTACTGAAATACCAGGAAAGTCCTTGTACTAAGAGAGAGTCACCCCACATTTCAACATCCCAGTTTGTCTAGTCACAAGCCCATCACTAGGGGTGGATTCATATTCAACACAATCCCGCCGGCAGCAGTGTCAGACTTACACTTCCCGTGCGCTGAGCACCCACAGCTGCCGCCTATTCCCTGTAGATGGCTGATTTCAGCACTTTCCTGATTTTTTTCCCCGATATCTAAACAAATACTAACAATAAAGTGTTTGGCATCAACAGAACAAGAAAACCCATTAGCGGCTAGACTAAAACAGAGTAAAAACAAAAAAACTTACATTCTTTTCCATTTTTGTAACACCAAACTAAAGGTAAAACGTGTGAAAAAAAGTTAATTCTTGAATTTTATTTTCGTCTTCGCTATTATTATTTATCACTTTTCACTTCATCATATAACAGGGACGGATTAGGGGGGAGGGGGTCCTGGTTGGATGCCCCCCCCCCCCCCCCCCCCCCTTCAGCTTCCTAAAATAAAACAAAACAAAATCTCGCTCTCTTTCTTTCACACACACACACACACACACACACTATATCTTTCATCCATAACAAATTTCCATAACTGTACTGTACTTTGAAATCTGCTGGAAACCCCCCTTTATTATTATGTACATCGTAATCCGCCCCTGTACAATTTACTCCAGAGCAACAGTCACTTTCTCTTCATTTACTTTACGGAGACAGGCGAGATAGCGTACATCCTGTTTAGATTAGTTCTGAGAATGGAAATTCCTATTCAGCAAGCTGCCTGGAAAAACCCCAAGGGTCTCTGATTTCATCATGCATACCATCAACCGCTGTACTAAAACTAGGATCCATAAGAAAGTTAATAAAGTGCTAATATAGTGTTTGCTTCACATACGATATACTGAACACAGAAATGATTGCGATTTTAAAAAAATTGGGTCTGCCAAATTCTGAGGATCCGTCCTGAGGGTCTGTTCCCCTATCCCCAATATATGGCATCCCCGTCGGGAAAGGTTGGGAAAACAGTCTGCAGTATAAGGCTGACCCGCTTAGAAAAGGTTAATCATGTAAGCCACTGATCTGGAAGCAACCAACCTGCGCCATTTTAAGCTTAGCCGAGTCCAGGTTGTCTGGTCCAAAATGGTCCTTGATAAGCTGTACCAGTTCTGGGTGGGGCGAGACAGGTAACTGCAGGGCTCTGGCCACACCTGCCACAAAAAGGTCTCCATGGTAAAACTTAAGCATGGCGCATCGGACCACAATCACTAGAAAGCACTAGAAAGTAGTAGTACAGTGGCACTCCCTTATAAGAAGACTCCCTCCCACATAAGACCTACTTCTCTGAGACATTGCCCTTATTTGTAAGTATTAAAATTACCTCCCTTATAAGACCCCTCCCTTTATATAGTTATAAGACCTCATTTTGAATTATTTTTGAAGGTCTTATAAGGGAGGTTCCACTGTAAATGAATATATATACACTGTATACAATCCATAATATATTTCATGATCCAAACACAATCAGCATGAGGTTGCATACAACCATCAATAATTTATTACGTTAATGCAAGCACTCCCCCTGTGGGGATACCAGGGGGGGGGGGGGGGGGTGTCTTCTATACAAATAGTTCCCCCACCTTCTGGAAGTTCTGTGCTTGTAACTTCCTCTAATCTGTCTCTCTCTCTGACTGCCTTTTTTCTTGCTTTGTGTCATCTACTACCTTTCTGACTTTTTGGCCCATTCTCCTGCCTTTTTTCCAAAAAAATCTTCCATATAGTTTTCTCCTTTGAGCTCCTCCGAAATCGGATGCAGCAAGGACACCAATGAAAACTGGAAAACGGACACATACGTACCCATTGTGGCCTTATGACCCAGGAACGCAGAAGAAGAAGAATGCAAGCACACTTAACAGGGAGTAACATAATTCTTAACTGAGCGGCACCCGAAACAGCACACATCAACTGGAATACTGCAGTTACACTGGATAAACACCAACATATTTACAAACCAGTAATATAGCAATTTCCCCCCACTAATTTAGTAGTTAGTTGTTGTTTATTCATAGACATAGTTTTAATAAAAATTGAATTGAATTTGAAATCATAACAAATAAGCAGACTAAATAAAGAAAAACAGACTGCAATTGAGTGCAAAGGTGAAATAGAGTGGCACAGAGGTATCGTGTTTGCCTTGTGTCAAGTAAACCAGAGTTCGAACCTGGGTACAGGGGATTTTTCCTCTCACTTTGCACTAGGCCTTACTTTCTGAATGTGGAGTCTTTCGGATGAGACGATAAACCATGTGCCTGTGCACTTAGCACACGTTAAACCCAGTGGCAACGAAAAAGTTGTCATTTGGTCAAAATTTACCCACTCCCTTTCCTTCCTCATCAGTCACACAAAAATTGCATGCAAAAAGCCCCAAACAATTGGGTGGCGCGCCTCTGGCTGTGACGCGCTCTTCAGGTGGGAGCAACCCGAATTTCACAGACGCCCCTGTGACTATAAAGTACCTTATACCTAAAAATACCTAAACAGTGATGTTCTGAGGCCCAGGTCATAGGACATAATGATTATTAATTCCATTAGAGCTGAAAATGTCCTATTGTCAGGACAAATGTTCTATTGAAAATTAATACTGGGGGCTTTGTCCTAATGATTTCTACAAGAGCCAGAACATTGTGTCATTGATTTGCTTGTTTCAGGACAGTTTGTCCTACCAGTTGTTCATCCTTTGCGCATCACTGGATTTAAAGCAAGAGAAAAAGAGAATGATGAGCAAGCTGCAGATCACCTTCAAATGTCATATCATCGTGTGTGGGCCCCACCCCACCAGAGGTGAAGACATGGGTAAATTTTTGTGAGAAGTCGGACACTTCCCTCGCTATCTCCTCCAGATCATCCCCTATCACAGACACCTGCAAGCACAAGCCAGCCACTCAGGCAACAGTGTAACAACATCAGCTCTTAATTATTGTGCAAAATCTATTTTCTTCTCTCTCTCTCTCTCATCCTCCCTCTCTTTTTTCCTAATTCCCCTCTCTCACTCTCTTTCTCTGTCTGTCTCATCTGTCTCATACCACACACAACACACAGTGACACACACACATGCTTCACACACGCCATGACTACATAACCAGCAGTTGACAACATTGTTCACAAACGGGTAACTATTGTATACCGGCACTGGTCTCAGTGACAGTCCTGAGCTCAATTTGTAAAAGTTTGTTTCAATGATTTAAGCCTGAAGTTCTTCATGTTCCATGCAAACTTTGATGAAAAAAATGACATGTTAAAAATGTACACATAGATACAGATCTACATGTAAAAATTATTTGGATTTTATTTCCTGGTCAGCTTTTGTTTCTGTTTAGAGTGTTGCATGGTAATGTTTTTTTTATGCAGCTGTTCCCTAAAGGGCTCGGCACACGCTGCAACGTTTTAGTTGATACAACTAGTTGCATACAACAAATTGCAGTTAAAATCGCAGAGCTTGCGGCACACGCTGCAACTTTGATGCAACACCCTTGCAATCCCGTGCCATATATGGAAATTTCTCGCGAGACTTTCCGTGACTTCCTTTGGTTTACATTCTAACAAAATGGCTTCCTCTGAGCGCGATGAAAATGAACACGACGATCTTATCATTGCTGCTGCTGCTACTGTTGTTATTTTGTCATTCACGATGACGATGGTCGTTACCAGAGTCCTGTTTCGAGTAGGTGTACTTCTAAAAACTCGAACTGACAAATAGGGCCTACTAGGCCTAGTAGCCTATTTCTATTTTTACACACTGTTTTGATCTAGACTACATCACTTGAAAAAGAAAACATGCCCTGGAAGTATTCATCATTCATGATGCCGCCCATTTCATGGCTTATTTGAATTTTGGCCTCTTGTACCTGCCCCGACTTTTGTTAATCGGGACACTCGGTTCCCAAATGCATGGAAAATTACGAATGAACTCGATCGATAACTTGCATGTTTCAGTCCGACGGTTTCACTCCGACATTGAGACATAAAAATCACGTGATACAAAACGACGCGCGCGCTCTGATTGGCTGCAACCTACAACTTGTTGCAAGCGGAGGATCAGAGATAGGATCGTTTTCTATCGCCTTACAACCCACAGCTGCAACCCTACAACCTTGTTGTAGGTTGCATGAAACTGTTGCAACCACAAAGTTGCAGGTACAACTAGCAAAAGTTGCAGCGTGTGCCGAGCCCTTAAGCTTATTTTAAATTATATACATAATACAGTATCATTTCTTTTGTTGCTTTGTTTATTTCTTTTCTTTTTAAGTATTAAAAAAAGAGTTGGATTTATAAGCATGTCTCAGATCTTCCTATCTCTTGACTAGAGACTGCTGGAAATGATGTTCATGCATTTATAAAGCTTAAAGATCCCACTAACCTTTAAATTTATTGATTGCTTTATGAATCAAAATATGCCTATAGATTTATGAATGCAATGAAACTTTTACCCTTTTCACTTGCACGCCCAGTGCAAAGAGCCGCTTACAGAGAAAATGGGAGTTGGTGTCCTGCGTTTGCCCTTTCAGAATTTCATCTCCAACAACTGAAATTGTAAAAGAAATCACATTCAAATCACACACACACACATTGTGACACACACGCTCGTGCATACACAAACACATGTAACGATGAATGCACAATCTCTTTCGCACACAGGTCAGGTCAGGTCAGGTCAAGTAGGACGACTAGGCCTCGCAGCCTCTCAAGCGTCTTTTCTTTTCTTTAAAAAAAAAAATTCAGTTGGCACAGCTGTGACGATTTTTGTAGACTATCAGTCATAGTGGTATTTTAATTTACTAAGGTTTGGGTCTTTGTCCAGGAGGTTTTTGAATTTGTTAGTATCAGGTGCAAGTTTTGTCTGAGCAGGAAGTGCATTCCAATAGTTCTTCTTCTTAGCTATGCGTGGCCACACACACAAACACACACACGAATCTTTGCGGTCGTGGGGATGATGTAATCAAATATGATGAAAACGAAAGCAGAAAAAACATTCTGTATTCAAACCACAGCCTCACTTATGATGCCAGCAGTGACTGCATTGTTTCCGTCCATAATCCTTTGAGGACCAAATGAAAAACGACGATGAAAAACAACTGAAATTTCTGACAAAAGGCGGACAGCTTTCAGCATGAGTTAGCAAAGTCGATCAGGGCATGGCAATGGCATACATTGATACAATCTCGAGATTGTCGTCTGCGTCTTACACTAGAGTGACCGGCCTTGCGATGTACCGAGCGGTAGTACATCTTTTTACTGAAAACGTACCAAATTTTAAAAACAAAACAAAAACAAAGTGCGCGAACGACGTTTCTAGTCAGTAGTTTTTGACTATGACTACCTCGCAGAGGGGGCAGATGCTATTCTGGCAAGCTGGGCTAGAATTTGTTTATAGTGGAGATATCTTGCTCAGGGTACATCCCTACTCTCTCGGCCAAAGGGATTTGAGGACAGCTGGCGTTGCATTGGGGATCCCCAAAGGCCAACCCATCCCTTTGGCCGCAGCACCAGAGCCGGTGCAAAGGCCCCCTCGTTTGAGAGTCATAGTCTTCAACAAGAGACTAAACTGTAGGCCCTACTATGATTTTCAATTACTGTAGAAAACCATAAACTGCGGTACAGCTCTCATGTAACTGTTGGCCCCTACCCTACATGCTAATGTCAACCAGTGATAAAAGCCATATGGGCATGGGCCGGAAGAACGACGTTAAACAAAAAGAACAAACAAATAACTCCAATCTTTTATGTAATAACAAAAGGAACGATTTCAAACCAGCCCAGCCTTAGTAGCCTACACACACACACACTACACACACACTGACACACACACACACACACACACACACAAATCACAGGGAGAGAGAGAGAGAGAGAGAGAGAGAGAGAGAGAGAGAGAGAGAGAGAGAGAGAGAGAGAGAGAGAGAGAGAGAGAGAGAGAGAGAGAGAGAGAGAGAGAGAGAGAGAGAGAGAGAGAGAGAGAGAGAGAGAGAGAGAGAGAGAGAGATGACAAATGAATGATTTAATGTCATCAGCAAGGTAACTTACATGCTGTTTGAGAGAGAGAGAGAGAGAGAGAGAGAGAGAGAGAGAGAGAGAGAGAGAGAGAGAGAGAGAGAGAGAGAGAGAGAGAGAGAGAGAGAGAGAGAGAGAGAGAGAGAGTTCTCTGAGAGTACGTTTGTATGGGTTGTCATTTTGTTTTGCTTGTTTGAATAATGAACATGTCAGCATGTTTTCACTGGCAACTCGACGTTCACCTTAATGTGTAAGGCCCTAACTTCCAAGGGCCAATCAACGAGGTACGTTTGTCACGAGCTATAAACTGCCCATGACTATGTGATAAGTTATAGGCCCGCGAATGACAGATCATGGCATACTAAATACACATTGTGGCGGTACCATAGCCGATGAGGTTTAACCGAGGCGTGGTTACTGCTACACCTGTCTGTATTGTTAAAAAATCGGGACTTTACTAGGGTTGCACTGCCTCCGGGCATTGCCTCCAGTATGGTTCCCACCATCTTTGTAGTCTACAAATGTCCCCCATATGTGTCTGTTCCAGACCGAGAGGACGTAAAACACCATTTTTCATTCATTCATGACAGATCATGAGCGGTGGACTCGAAGGCCGACAGTAAAAATAACTTGTCTGTTGTTAGGGGTCTACTGATGTTAGTTGGCCTAATCACACAATCAATCAATCATGGTTTAAACATTGAACCTTCGGCTCGGGGAGCTATTGTTTTTGTCTGGTCCGTCCGTCCGTCCGGCGTGCCTCCGTCCGTCCGGCTATTCGTCCGTTTTTCTAAAAAAACTATTAAGTCTATCATCATCAAATTTGGTATACTAGTTTGCCAAGATGCAAGCTATCCACTGATGTATTTAGTTTTACATTAAGGTCAAGGTCGCGCTAGTTACGGGGTTCAAACCCCGAAACACATAATCGCTAATATCCCGCGAAGTTTTGCATGTATTTTAATGCAGTTTTTTTTCACATTTCTTGATGAATGGTCTATAACACAGTTGTCATTTTTATTTTTTTATTGTCCGAAAACAAATGATAATACAATACAAGACAAAACTGAAGCAGCAGCAAGCAGAGCTTAATTCTTTTAGGCCTGGTACACAGTACATACTGATTTTCCGCGCGGAAATAATCAATAAGCAAAAGAAAGAAGGAAACAAATATATACGGATTTGGGGAAATTCGGACACGTGCGTATATCTTTTCCCTTCTTTCTTTTACTTATTTACGGATTGCGCATGAGTTTCCGCGCGGAACATCGGCGCGGTGTATGTGTACACGGCCTTATTGTCTTTACAACAAAGCAAAATGTGTTGCCTGGCATGCACATTATATAAATAAAATCGACACAAGTAATGTTCAAATTTATGTTGAGAAAGACAATAATATTAATGCAGATAAGAAAAGCAATTAAAAACACACACACTTACACACTTACAGACACACACATACACACACGCGCGCGCGCACGCACGCACGCGCGCACGCACACGCACACGCACGCGCACGCACGCACACGCACACACACACACGCACACACACACACACACACACACACACACTAATCAACGGACTATAATAAATGTGAAGCATAATGCGACTGATGATGGAATTAAAGTGTAAATGAATCAGAGGTAACAACGAGCTTGAAAACAATTTGATTAATCAACATTGGTTTTATTCATTTTATTTTATTTGTAAGTGTGTTGTTATTGGGTGGGGGGGTTTCAAGTTTCAGTTAAAAGGTTTCGAGTTCACGAGAACGTATTATCTGTGTTCATTTATCTCACTGAACATCGCCTTCCCTTCTTACCACACTCCGCAACATCGCAATGATATCCCACTATTAAAACCAAATTTTATAGGCCTTTGGTTTTTTTAAATTTATATATTATCATTGCTAGACATTACATAGTCCCCCCCCCCCCCCCCCCCCCCCCCCCCCCCCCCGTGGGATACCGGGGGTCTTTTAAAAAATAAATAATCCCCCACCTTATGGAAGTTATGTGTTTGTAACTTCCTCTCATTGACTCTGCCTTTTCCCTTTGCTTACTGTCATCTACTACTGCCTTACTGGTCCATTCTCCTACCTTTTTTCACGAAATACTTTCAAAAAGAGTTCCCCCAGCCGAAGTCGGACTTGCTGGGCCTATTTCTTAGTTAGGTGCATAACGGCAGCATGACGCATCTGCGCTCATACTTGACAGGAAACTGTCTGAGCGACCGAAGCATAAGAAGAAGAAGATAACATAGCCTCAAAGGCTGGTATGAGAATGAGAGCTATGAGAGAATGAGAGCTATGCGAGAATGAGAGCTATGCGAGAATGAGAGCTATGCGAGAATGAGAGAATGAGAGCTATGCGAGAATGAGAGAATGAGAGCTATGCGATAGACCTAATCTTAATTAACAGCAGTGGAAAATAATTAGTCTTAAATAAATGACCATTGTATTGGGATTTATTGTTAAAATTTAGCGACGATGCGCGTGCTTTTAAAGAATGGAACTGTGGTAAATCATATCAAGTTGGTTTTAATGTCAGAACCGGTTGCTGCCAACGTAGCCTACCCAGCTACTGATACAGATGTTAAGGAACTAAGGGTGACATGACACAGAGAGAAAGAGAGAGAGAGAGAGAGAGAGAGAGAGAGAGAGAGAGAGAGAGAGAGAGAGAGAGAGAGAGAGAGAGAGAGAGAGAGAGAGAGAGAGAGAGAGAGAGAGAGAGAGAGAGAGAGAGAGAGAGAGAGAGAGAGAGAGAGAGAGAGATACGAAATACGAAATATGAATGTTTTATTGAGGGTAAAAAGGATAAGCTACAATAGCTTCTTTGCACCTGGCCCTCTCACTCACACACTCACACCATGCATCAGGCAAAGAAAATTTGACTTAAAAACAATCAAGTCAAGAAAATGAAACAAAAATTGGCACATGAAATAATCGACAGAGAATCAAATTGGGGAAAAAAGCAAGCATGGATAATAATGAGCAATGTTGAACTTGAATTGTGGTTTGATTACGAAAAAATAAGACAATTCTGAGACAAATTACAATTTTTCAGAATAATAGCACTTTTAAGGGGGGGGGGGGGGGAAAGGAATATAATTATTATATGAGAGAGAGAGAGAGAGAGAGAGAGAGAGAGAGAGAGAGAGAGAGAGAGAGAGAGAGAGAGAGAGAGAGAGAGAGAGAGAGAGAGAGAGAGAGAGAGAGAGAGAGAGAGAGAGAGAGAGAGAGAGAGAGAGAGAGAGAGAGAGAGAGAGAGAGAGAGAGAGAGAGAGAGAGAGAGAGAGAGAGAGAGAGAGAGAGAGATGGAGAGATGAGTCATTCATACAGATATACAGAGAGACATAAAAGATTTACAAGAATCTTGGCATAAGTTGATGTTTGTAGTAAAACTCATTAACATAACTGATGAACAAGATAAGTTGTCCATTATGAGAGAGAGAGAGAGAGAGAGAGAGAGAGAGAGAGAGAGAGAGAGAGAGAGAGAGAGAGAGAGAGAGAGAGAGAGAGAGAGAGAGAGAGAGAGAGAGAGAGAGAGAGAGAGAGAGAGAGAGAGAGAGAGAGAGAGGCTTATCCATCGTCTCAACTCTTTCCCCCACCCCCCTTGTCTCACCTTCTTCCCACCCCCACCCCCCTTTTTTTTTTTTTTCCATTTTCGCAATCGGCCGTTCTCGTCCGTTATCTTCTGTTTGTTCTATAAGCGTCACCCGTCCTATCCCTCCAGCCAACCGCTCCAGGAATGGAGCGTGTGTGACTGTGAGGGACAGCTACCCCGATTCGAGCCCCTCCCACACGCCCCACCTCCATCCAGTCTGTGGACCTACCCCTTTCTCTCCCTACTCCCCTTCTTGGGGGCCTAAAGCTTTGTCTCCTACCTGCTACGTATCCACCCAGATTTGTTCTATTCAGGGTGGTGTGACTTGATTTAACAGGAACTTACAGCCACGGGGATTCTGTTGTGTTGTCTTCTGGAGTTAATGTTCACCTGAAAACCCACAGCAGAGGGTTCATTACTACTTTGGATGTTGTTGTGTCTGTCAGTTTTTACCCTTGCGGTGTTGGTTGTGATTTTAGCTCCGTTGATTTGATTGTGGATTTAGTCAATGTAGTTTTTTTTTAATCGGTTCTGGTTCTGGACTGTGTACGTTGAAGTCGGACCCCTTTTATTCGGAGTAGGAGTTCGACAGCAAAAATATCTTTATCGTTTACTTAAAAAAACCTCGGGACTTTCTTGCTATTGCAGTACCTCCAGGATCGTCATCTTTATAGCTATCAATGTCCCATATGTGCCTGTTCCAGGCCGGAGGACGTTAAACGAACTTTCATCTTGGAGCCAGGATCGAGCTCTGTGATTTGTTGTGTGTGGTGCATCTTTGGCATGCTGTGTTTCATCCAGCATCATCAAAAAGGTTCATAATATTATTGTGCACTATATCTTCCCTTGGAACATGCTGTTTGTAAAAACCCGCGGAATCCTTTGATTTTCGTTTTCTTCCTCACGCCGTCTTTCATGTAAGTTGAATTTTTTTTTTAATCGCATTTTTGTTGTTGCACCGCTGTCGGCCGTATAGAAATTGTCTTGTATCTATTTTTTAACCCTATCCCATCCGCCGCCTTTCTCTCTATTTCAACACCCAATCAATTTTCATTAAAATCCACACCGTACAGGAAGATAATCTAGTGACAAAAATACACGCCTGGCTACTCGCAGACTGTCAACATGAACATGATAACAACAACCCCAATAACCTTTTCTGTCATCAATTTTTGAGACCAATACGAGTAAAAATAGAAAAAGAAAAAAGAGAAGGATATATTCAGCGATCGTAGTCGGGATTTGGAGACAATTCCACCAATTTTTATATAATCTATTTAGGTTTTTTGTTTAAGATAATCAACCAAACCAAGACACTGTTCATTGTGAGCTTTCGTATTATTTTAATACTTCACCATGATTCATGATTCGATATTAGGTTACCGCTACACCTATCTGTATTAATAAAAAAAAATCGGGACTTTACTGGTTTCGTACTGCCTCCGGGCATTGCCTCCAGTATTGTTCCCACCATATTTGTATTTACAAATGTCCCATATGTGTCTGATTCAGACCAAGAGGACGTAAAACACCATTTTCGTCATGATTCATGATGATGAGGTTAGCCGATGAGGTTTAACCGAGGCGTGGTTACCGCTACACCTATCTGTATTAATAAAAAAAAATCGGGACTTTACTGGTTTCGTACTGCCTCCGGGCATTGCCTCCGGGCATTGCCTCCAGTATTGTTCCTACCATATTTGTATTTACAAATGTCCCATATGTGTCTGATTCAGACCAGGAGGACGTAAAACTCCATTTTCGTCAGGCTTCATGATCGATCAACTGCACTTAAGCCGGCGACAGACTATGTGACTGCCGCATGTGACTCGATCAGGTCGTGACGTTTCACCTCATTTGCATACCATCTAACTCGATCAGTCGGGCCCAGTCAGGTGACAGGGCCGAATAGGGCGGGTTCTAAATTTCACTGATCGAGTCTGATCGAGTCAGATGGCTTGTGACCTCTTCTGTGCGGGAAATAAAATTTGATCTACGTCACGACCTGATCGAGTCATATGAAGCAGTCACACAGTCTGTCGCCGGCAAAAAAACAGCAATTAATAGGCAGAAAAAAAAGAACTCACAATAATTCTATTATTTTGTACCAAATTAAGTCCGACCACAACTCACTCCTGTTTATTTACAAACACACACACGACAAACATGAACACTGCTAAGCAAAAGAGAGGGGGGGAAAAATCAACGGGCCTGCCAACTGGAAAAGGTGAGTACAGTTTAAGATTACAAACTGTACTGTCTGTTAGGTTGTGACGATTATAATATATATTTTTGTTGTTGTTCTTTTTAAATCGGCGCAATAAGGCATTTGCCACGAGTTCACTATGCTAGACTACTAATTTGCCCGAGCTCGTTCTGCCCGAGTTGCGCTGACCTCTCTAATTCAACTCTCTAAATTCAACTCAGTGAAATTCAAGGTCGCCGGCGCGTGGCAAATGCCCTATTCACAGTTCTCTCTGATGACTCTCTTTCTTTGATGACAAGTCTTTCAGGGCCGGATCACAGACTTTTGAAGGGGAGGTCCTTGAAACCTTTTTTTAGGCCGGGGTCCAGGGGCCGCCTAGGGCCCGTTGGGGTCCAGGGGCAAAGCCCTGGTGGTGGGTCGCGGGTGGCGAAGCCCCCCGGCCGAAAACGAGTTTTCAACATTTTAAAACTGTTTTGTGGCATCTCCTGTGAGCTGAGAACAGAACTTCTTAAGAGCGTTTTTATCAGTTTTGCACCTTGCTTAGCTTGCAGTCATAACACACAAAAGACAATCAAACATTATCACCTTATTGCAAGTGGATCTCCTTTTTGTGTGGACAGAATGAGCCTGGTGAAGTATTAAAATAATACGAAAGCTCACAAAGCACCCCCCCTAGATCCGGCCCTGGTCTTTGTCTGTTTGCAATCTCTCTCTCTCTCTCTCTCTCTCTCTCTCTCTCTCTCTCTCTCTCTCTCTCTCTCTCCCCCCCCCCCCCCCCCCCCCCCCCCCCCCCCCCCCAATTCGGATCACTGTAACAGAAGAATGGAATACCTTCACGGGGAAGAGATGCACTATGGCAACGCTGGACGGCTTCGGGGACTGACTTCAGACTGACGGGTACTTCACCGTCTATTGGCCGAGCAGTTAGGTCCCACTTCTCGCCTTCACACCTCCTCGCAGCCCTCAAGGCAAACTCCGCTTTGGGCCAAACCTTTCTTTGTAATATCGTTAGCTTTCTATCACACTTCCCTACGGTTCCAACCTCTTGACTGTTTTCTGTCTTTGTGGATAGATTTTCTTCCTATACCTCTTTAATTGGAGGCCACTTTCCTCTCAGACGTTTGAGCTAAAGGTGTAATCGTTGAGCTGAATGAGCAGGCCTTGTTGGCGCCAGCTAAGTAGGCCAAGAGTGAAAGATGGGGAAGACTGCAAACAACGTGGTCCTTTCCTTTGTGACGATTGGACTTGTACTGGGATGAGCGCTTTTGGTGGCCCCACGGGCTATCACCCTACTGGATATTTTACTTCCCTTGGTCAAATGGAAATAATGTAATGAGAGGGACAGAGGGGGGGGGGGGGGGGTACGTCTCAAATAAACTGCCATCAAATGAAACGGCACCTGATATCGAGGGCTATTGATCATAACTCCACCTAAACAGCTAATTAAGGTGATTTTAAGAACGAACGAGGTGTGTAGAAGAGATTCTGAAGGCCTCATGGGAATGTTGAGAAGAGGAAGCTAAAATGGAGCGCTGTCGAGGCTAAAAACTATAAAGTATAATGACATCATAATTATGATGACGTCATCGTCCAAAACTTGTATGCCAACAGCTAGCATAGTATTATTCTACTTTATGCCAAATTGTGTCTGTCTAGCTAAACTCCTTCATGATTAGGCCGAGTTTTTGATCAGCCCTCGTTTAGTGACGCTACGGTTCGTTATTAATAATGACGTCACAGCAGACAGCAGCATGGCCATGGTGCTTAAATTCATATATGTCTTCTCATCAAATCCTGAAAACCATACAAGTCGATATTGGATCACAAGGGTTAATTTTCCAGTGATAAGAAAACAGAATGATGATGCTTTATTGTTTTATATGGCCTATTTTGTGACGCGCTCATCTATAAATGTAATAACATTTCGTTTGTAGCGACAATCAGAGATCAGTCAGTGGCGGTACCAAAGCCGATGAGGTTTAACCGAGGCGTTGTTACTGCTACACATATCTGTATTGTTTTAAAAAATCGGGACTTTACTGGTGTTGCACTGCCTCCGGGCACTGTCTCCAGTATTGTTCCCACCATCTTTGTATTTAAAAATGCCCCACATGGTCGAAAGACCGCAGAGGGCGTAAAATCCTATTTCTTCTTGTAGCGACCATATCTATAACAACATTTATTTGAAACACTGCTTGTTATAAAGCAGATTCATAGTGAATTTAAAAAAATATAAATTAAACTATAATTGAATATTCGTATTTGCACTGCTTGCTGAATGTATGAACTGCGCTGTGTTCAATGTAGTGACTTACCTGCATTCCTCTGAAGACGGAGTATGGCCGCCCATGTGGCGGGGCACTTTAAAAGCAGCCATACACGTAATCTTCCCACCCAAGGCCATGAGAAATGTTCACATGGCACTGGGTGTGCCCCCAGAGTGTTAAGCTGGGGAACGAAAACAACAACAACAACAACAACAACTTACCTGCATTTCAGTGCTTCTGAGAAGCATTTTGTGATGAATTTTTTAAGAAAACTTAACAAGAATGTTCAAATTTTCATATGAGTACTAGTACTACTAAATTTTATAATTCCCAAAACTTCTATTTTTAAATGTTTGTCAATTCGGATTTGGGCATAATTAGTAGTGAGTGTCATTTCGCCATTTCGCCAGTGTGTGCATATATTTATTTTCAAGCAATTACTGAACAAATCAGTTTATTCATACACACAGTAAGATTCATTGTGCGTGCTTGTGTGTGTAAATAAACAAACCAAGTCAGTCAGCCGATCAAAAGTTAAGTGTATTTTCCTCTCAAACGCTACATGAGTAAAACCTCATGGGCTAAATGATAAAGCTTAAAAAAATCGAACGTACATACATAGGCCTACACAGTAAGAATAGCCTTGGGCTAAATGTTACAGCTAAAAATCAATTACACGTTGCATAAAATAAATTAATAAAAAACACACCGTTGCATTGTTAAGTAAAGATGGCGAAATGGCAGTCATAGGGTGGCGAAATGGCAGTCATAGGGTGGCGAAATGGCAGTCATAGGGTGGCGAAATGGCAGTCATAGGGTGGCGAAATGGCAGTCATAGGGTGGCGAAATGGCAGTCATAGGGTGGCGAAATGGCAGTCATAGGGTGGCGAAATGGCAGTCATAGGGTGGCGAAATGGCAGTCATAGGGTGGCGAAATGGCAGTCATAGGGTGGCGAAATGGCAGTCATAGGGTGGCGAAATGGCAGTCATAGGGTGGCGAAATGGCAGTAATAGGGTGGCGAAATGGCAGTCAATAGGGTGGCGAAATGGCAGTAATAGGGTGGCGAAATGGCAGTAATAGGGTGGCGAAATGGCAGTCATAGGGTGGCGAAATGGCAGTAATAGGGTGGCGAAATGGCAGTAACAGGGTGGCGAAATGGCAGTCATAGGGTGGTGAAATGGCAGTAATAGGGTGGCGAAATGGCAGTCATAGGGTGGCGAAATGGCAGTAATAGGGTGGCGAAATGGCAGTCATAGGGTGGCGAAATGGCAGTCATAGGGTGGTGAAATGGCAGTAATAGGGTGGCGAAATGGCAGTAATAGGGTGGCGAAATGGCAGTCATAGGGTGGTGAAATGGCAGTAATAGGGTGGCGAAATGGCACTGCTTGACAGCACTCTTATCTAATCACCAAAAAGGGGCGTTCCCGGCCATGTGGCGAGATGGGAAATGGCGAATCAGTATACATGTACCCCTTTCAGTCTCTTTCCGGATGGAATATCCAACGAAATTGATCCTCTCAAGTCGAGGCCAATTCGCGGAAGTGAGAATGGAAAGTCAACAAAAGAAAAGATTTCTTCATATCCTGCACTTTTCCTTAAGGAAAAGGAATTGGAAGGCAAAACCGCGAAACAGTAGACACGAAAAGGCCTCAATCCAGTTCACCTGTAGTCTGTAGCAACAGTTGGTGAAACCGAGCTCTCTTGGCAAACTGTGAGATCGTTTGTCTGGAGACTTGTTAAATGTGCCTAAAGGTTGCAAACTACGAGAAAAATGGACTTTGGTCCACTAAAGGACTTTAACCCAAGTGGGGTTAGGCCCATAAAGCATGTAGGCTTGACAGTCAGTCAGGCTAACTTCGGCACGTCGTGAGTCTGGACAAAGGCGATGGTGAACGGCCCTTGGGCAAAAAACGAATCTGTGGTCCTAAAAGCGGGAATCGGTTAACAGTTTGTCATCAGGGCCTGCTACACTGGATACGATTCGAATCACTACGATCCGATTTTGTGAGGCATGATTGACGTGAAATTCTACTGTCTAAATAAATCTGATGAAATCCTACTAGTTGTGTTCACTATGTTTGTAGTCTCCCGTACACGAATCTGATAAAATATCTTATTTTTGTATCGGACATTTGATTTGATTCGTGCATTGCGGTCTACGTGAAAATATAGTGAACGAAAATAGTAGAATTATTTTTAGACGGAAGTATGTCATGTGAATCGTGATTCACAAACATCGTCACAATCGTATCGGGTCAAATCGTATGCAGTGTGGCTGACCATTAGTCAGCCAAACTTTAAGTCTCAAACGATCTGCTAGTTTTTGAAAAAAAAGAAAAGAAGAAGAAAATAATATGATATCTATAAACATTTCAAGGCATTTTTCGCTAATTAACAACAGCAGCCACTCCCTGCGCAGCTGGGATAACTTTAATATGACTTAAAATTTATCAACCCAAAAAAGGAATGGTTCCAGCAAAAAAATAGGATAAGTGCATGGCTTTTGTACATCGATTTCTTGGCAAATATGTAGATTTACACCCTCCTGCTCTATTTCTTGGTTCTTTCCGTGGTTAGGGATAGGGTTAGGGATAGGGTTAGGGTTAGATGGTCTTTTCTTTTGCCACAAGCATCTGTTTTTTTGTCAAAATCATCAATCTTTTGGGAGCATTAAATCGCTGCCATTTAATATTAGTTTCATTTACCAATCGCAAGAAGTAGACTTACATTGTCTCTTAACCCCTGCTTACTGTATGCACATCCAACCCTTTTTTGTCCTTCGCCTTCAGAAATTGGGGAAGATGGAGTAGTTAGTCCTATGAGTTTGTTGAGGTGCGAACTAATTTCTTAGCAACTTTAAAAGCCTGACGTTTTTGTGATTGCCAAAAGTGAGCCAATCAACAAGGCTTCTTCTTCGATCGCTCAGTTTCCTGTCAATTATGAGCGCAGATGCGTCATGCTGCCGTTATACGCCTAATAACTAAGAAATAGTTAGGCCCAGCAAGTCCGACTTCGGCTGAAGGAAATCTTGTTGAAAGTGTTTCGTGAAAAAAAGGCAGGAGAATGGACCGGTTAGGCAGAAAGATAGTAGATGACAGTAAGCAAAGGGAAAAGACAGAGTCAGAGAGAGTGACATATGAGAGGAAGCTGCAAGCACAGAACCTCCAGAACGTGGAGGAACTACTTACACAAAAGACCCAACGGGGGGACCAATGTTAACAAATTCAAACAAGCATTTTTATACATTATAATGATAAAACCTGGACTTACAATTGCTCACAGTGAAAACTCTTTCGTCTTCAATACATCTCCACTCTCTGGGCTAAGAGACCTCAGGACAGTCAGCCCTCAATATGGTAAGCATAAATAAAAGCCAACCAACCCCCGAGGCTGCAGCACGGGGAGTCAGTGCAGTTCCTCATTATGTGGGTCATTGCACAATCCTTCATGAAAGACTACTAGTAATATAATACTATTAATAGGCCTAGCTTTCAAACATCAATTATTATTACCCGGCCAGAGGCCGAGGTATTGCGATCGGTTTGTGTGTCTGTGTGTGTGTCTGTCTGTGTATCGATTATCTTAAAAACTACTGTTTGGATTTTGATTAAAATTGGCAGAGGGGTACACAGCTTGAAAAGGAAGCTTCCTTTCGTTAATCAACACCGAGCTGACCTTGACCTTCAAGTTTGACCTTGAAAACCGAAATTTCCTTATTTGGGCTATGCAATTTCCCCCCAGCTTTATTTCGTGAACTAGTGAACAGAATCTCTTCAAATTGTGTGTGGTGGTGTACCATGGTGCAAGGAAGTTTGTATAAAAGTTCAGCTGTATCTCATGAACTACTGAACAGAATCGCTTCAAATTTTGGGCTATGTATTTTATGCGTTCTGTAAGGGTGGAAAGTGGTGTGTTTATTGGGGGGGGGGGGGGGGGAGAGGACATCACTCTGTGCAAGGAAGTTTGTATAAAAGTTCAGCTGTATATCGTGAACTACTGAACAGAATCGCTTCAAATTTGGGGCTATGTATTTTATGCGTTCTGTAAGGGTGGAAAGTGGTGTGTTTATTGGGGGGGGGGGGGGGGGGGGGAACAGGACATAACTCTGGCCGGGTTTGCATTGTCACAATGCGTTGCTGCCGCTCGGCGATGCCCTTGTTACACATGAATCGCAAACTCCCTTACATGTAGGCCGTATTTCATTCGTTTAAAAGTTGAAGTTCTGATCGTCCTTACACAAGAATTACAAACTCCCTTTCATGTATTTAATTAGCTTAAAATTTGAAGTTCTCATGTACAGTTTATTAAGTCAGATATCTATAAAATATGAAACGCTTTGGCTGAATCTTCATTTGTGGTGCACTCGTGAAAAAATAGTCCTTACATTTTTGTTGAACATTTTACAAGTTTGGTGTTGTTGTTGTTGTTGTTGTTGTCGTTTTTAAACTTTGTTTTGTTTTGTGTTGTTTGTTTATGTGTGCTTTCCCTTGCCATCTGACTATCAGAAACAAAAGCTGCATCTCTCGCAGACTGTATGCGTCTACCATTTCATCTTCTACTTCCGATTTGTTTCAGCGGAAACCTTCGTCGACTTCAGACACGGCCATTTCAACTGAGATAGGGGAGCTCCAGACGACATGAACCCCGGGGGTGGAGGGTGTGTGGGAGGGCCCCTTCACATGCCCCCCGTGCTCAGCGAAACTTTCTACGACCTCAACACCCACACCATCTACACCCCCCAGCCCACCTACCCCCTCCACCCCGCTCCCCCTGCAGCCCCTGCTCTTCCCCCTTCCCCAGCAGGAAGACTGTGGTCGTCGTCGTCATCATCGTTTTCTTCGTCGTCGGTTGTTTGTGCGGGGGTGGGGGATGGGTGTAGAAGAGGGGTGGTGGCTGGTGAACAGCATGTTCTGAGGAGTGATGGGCGAGTGCAGGAGGTGGAGGAGGATGAGGATGGTGATAACCAGAGAGTGGGGGTTGAAGAGGACGAGGATTGTTCGAGATGTGATGGTAGTAGTGGTGGTGGTGGTGGTGGTGGTGGTGGAGGTGGTGGTGTGGGGACCAGGGACGTGGTGAAGAGTAACGTGACATGTGCGGAAGAGCGTAGCCAACGGCTGTCCACTCCTGCTCCAGGTCAGTCATTCTTTCTATCTTTTTGTTTGTTTGTTTTGTTTTTGTAAATGAAAAGAAGCTACGGAGAACCGGACCACAGAGGGTCTTCAGAGAAAGCCAGCTCTAATCAAATCCCTTTGGGGATGTACCCTGGGCAAGGCATCTACAATATAAACACATTTTAGCCCAGCCTGTCGGAATAGCAGCTGCCCCCTTTGCTGTCTGGCAGTCGTAGTCGGAAACGACAGACTGGCATACGTGTACACTTTGTTCTAAAGGGTCTGTTGCATAGTTTGTTTGGTAGCGTGCTTTGTTCTGCTGTTTAAGCCTACATTATTTGGTTTAACTTAATTGTTTCTGAGTAGGCTCATGTGTCGTCTCCCTACGCATCGCACTTAAATATGTTGTTAACAGGCCTACGCCTGGTGGTGACAATCATTACAATAGAGCCTTTAAACAAAATTGATCTCTCTGTTTACTTGACACAAAACACATTGATACACTGATCTCTCTGTTTACTTGACACAAAACACATTGATACACTGATCTCTCTGTTTACTTGACACAAAACACATTGATACACTGATCTCTCTGTTTACTTGACACAAAACACATTGATACACTGATCTTTCTGTTTACTTTACACAAAACACATTGATACACTGATCTTTCTGTTTACTTGACACAAAACACATTGATAAACTGATCTCTCTCTTTACTTTACACAAAACACATTGATACACTGATCTTTCTCTTTACTTGACACAAAACACATTGATACACTGATCTCTCTCTTTACTTTACACAAAACACATTGATAAACTGATCTCTCTCTTTACTTTACACAAAACACATTGATAAACTGATGATCTCTCTCTTTACTTTACACAAAACACATTGATAAACTGATCTCTCTCTTTACTTTACACAAAACACATTGATAAACTGATCTCTCTCTTTACTTTACACAAAACACATTGATAAACTGATCTCTCTCTTTACTTTACACAAAACACATTGATAAACTGATCTCTCTCTTTACTTTACACAAAACACATTGATAAACTGATCTCTCTCTTTACTTTACACAAAACACATTGATAAACTGATCTCTCTCTTTACTTTACACAAAACACATTGATAAACTGATCTCTCTCTTTACTTTACACAAAACACATTGATAAACTGATCTCTCTCTTTACTTTACACAAAACACATTGATAAACTGATCTCTCTCTTTACTTTACACAAAACACATTGATAAACTGATCTCTCTCTTTTTACTTTACACAAAACACATTGATAAACTGATCTTTCTCTTTACTTTACACAAAACACATTGATAAACTGATCTCTCTCTTTACTTTACACAAAACACATTGATAAACTGATCTCTCTCTTTACTTTACACAAAACACATAGATAAACTGATCTCTCTCTTTACTTTACACAAAACACATTGATAAACTGATCTCTCTCTTTACTTTACACAAAACACATTGATAAACTGATCTCTCTCTTTACTTTACACAAAACACATTGATAAACTGATCTCTCTCTTTACTTTACACAAAACACATTGATAAACTGATCTCTCTCTTTACTTTACACAAAACACATTGATAAACTGATCTCTCTCTTTACTTTACACAAAACACATTGATAAACTGATCTCTCTCTTTACTTTACACAAAACACATTGATAAACTGATCTCTCTCTTTACTTTACACAAAACACATTGATAAACTGATCTCTCTCTTTACTTTACACAAAACACATTGATAAACTGATCTCTCTCTTTACTTTACACAAAACACATTGATAAACTGATCTCTCTCTTTACTTTACACAAAACACATTGATAAACTGATCTCTCTCTTTACTTTACACAAAACACATTGATAAACTGATCTCTCTCTTTACTTTACACAAAACACATTGATAAACTGATCTCTCTCTTTACTTTACACAAAACACATTGATAAACTGATCTCTCTCTTTACTTTACACAAAACACATTGATAAACTGATCTCTCTCTTTACTTTACACAAAACACATTGATAAACTGATCTCTCTCTTTACTTTACACAAAACACATTGATAAACTGATAAACTTGATAAACTGATCTCTCTTTACTTTACACAAAACACATTGATAAACTGATCTCTCTCTTTACTTTGCACAAAATACATTGATAAACTGATCTCTCTTTTTACTTTACACAAAGCACATTGATAAACTGATCTCTCTCTTTACTGTACACAGAACACATTGATAAACTGATCTCTCTCTCTCTCTTTACTTTACACAAAACACATTGATAAACTGATCTCTCTCTTTACTTTACTTTACAAAACACATTGATAAACTGATCTCTCTCTTTACTTTACACAAAACACATTGATAAACTGATCTCTCTCTTTACTTTACACAAAACACATTGATAAACTGATCTCTCTCTTTACTTTACACAAAACACATTGATAAACTGATCTCTCTCTTTACTTTACACAAAACACATTGATAAACTGATCTCTCTCTTTACTTTACACAAAACACATTGATAAACTGATCTCTCTCTCTTTACTTTACACAAAACACATTGATAAACTGATCTCTCTCTTTACTTTACACAAAACACATTGATAAACTGATCTCTCTCTTTACTTTACACAAAACACATTGATAAACTGATCTCTCTCTTTACTTTACACAAAACACATTGATAAACTGATCTCTCTCTTTACTTTACACAAAACACATTGATAAACTGATCTCTCTCTTTACTTTACACAAAACACATTGATAAACTGATCTCTCTCTTTACTTTACACAAAACACATTGATAAACTGATCTCTCTCTTTACTTTACACAAAACACATTGATAAACTGATCTCTCTCTTTACTTTACACAAAACACATTGATAAACTGATCTCTCTCTTTACTTTACACAAAACACATTGATAAACTGATCTCTCTCTTTACTTTACACAAAACACATTGATAAACTGATCTCTCTCTTTACTTTACACAAAAAACATTAATAAACTGAGATCTCTCTTTTTACTTTACACAGAACACATTGATAAACTGATCTCTCTCTTTACTTTACACAAAACACATTGATAAACTGATCTCTCTCTTTACTTTACACAAAACACATTGATAAACTGATCTCTCTCTTTACTTTACACAAAACACATTGATAAACTGATCTCTCTCTTTACTTTACACAAAACACATTGATAAACTGATCTCTCTCTTTACTTTACACAAAACACATTGATAAACTGATCTCTCTCTTTACTTTACACAAAACACATTGATAAACTGATCTCTCTCTTTACTTTACACAAAACACATTGATAAACTGATCTCTCTCTTTACTTTACACAAAACACATTGATAAACTGATCTCTCTTTTTACTTTACACAAAACACATTGATAAACTGATCTCTCTCTTTACTTTACACAAAACACATTGATAAACTGATCTCTCTCTTTACTTTACACAAAACACATTGATAAACTGATCTCTCTCTTTACTTTACACAAAACACATTGATAAACTGATCTCTCTCTTTACTTTACACAAAACACATTGATAAACTGATCTTTCTCTTTACTTTACACAAAACACATTGATAAACTGATCTTTCTCTTTATCTTACACAGAACACATTGATACACAGATCTTTCTCTTTACTGTGCACAAAATACATTGATAAACAGGCGTATCTCTCTTTTTACTTTACACAAAGCACATTGATAAAGTGATCTCTCAATTACTGTACACAGAACACGTTGATAAACTGATCTCTCTCTCTCTCTTTACTTTGCACAAAGCACATTGATAAACTGATCTCTCTCTTTACTTTACACAAAACACATTGATAAACTGATCTCTCTCTTTACTTTACACAAAGCACATTGATAAACTGATCTCTCTCTTTACTTTACACAAAACACATTGATAAACTGATCTCTCTCTTTACTTTACACAAAACACATTGATAAACTGATCTCTCTCTTTACTTTACACAAAACACATTGATAAACTGATCTCTCTCTTTACTTTACACAAAACACATTGATAAACTGATCTCTCTCTTTACTTTACACAAAACACATTGATAAACTGATCTCTCTCTTTACTTTACACAAAACACATTGATAAACTGATCTCTCTCTTTACTTTACACAAAACACATTGATAAACTGATCTCTCTCTTTACTTTACACAAAACACATTGATAAACTGATCTCTCTCTTTACTTTACACAAAACACATTGATAAACTGATCTCTCTCTTTACTTTACACAAAACACATTGATAAACTGATCTCTCTCTTTACTTTACACAAAACACATTGATAAACTGATCTCTCTCTTTACTTTACACAAAACACATTGATAAACTGATCTCTCTCTTTACTTTACACAAAACACATTGATAAACTGATCTCTCTTTTTACTTTACACAGAACACATTGATAAACTGATCTCTCTCTTTACTTTACACAAAACACATTGATAAACTGATCTCTCTCTCTCTTTACTTTACACAAAACACATTGATAAACTGATCTCTCTCTCTCTCTTTACTTTACACAAAACACATTGATAAACTGATCTTTATCTTTATCTTACACAGAACACATTGATAAACTGATCTCTCTCTTTACTTTACACAAAACACATTGATAAACTGATCTCTCTCTTTACTTTACACAAAACACATTGATAAACTGATCTCTCTCTTTACTTTACACAAAACACATTGATAAACTGATCTCTCTCTTTACTTTACACAAAACACATTGATAAACTGATCTCTCTCTTTACTTTACACAAAACACATTGATAAACTGATCTCTCTCTTTACTTTACACAAAACACATTGATAAACTGATCTCTCTCTTTACTTTACACAAAACACATTGATAAACTGATCTCTCTCTTTACTTTACACAAAACACATTGATAAACTGATCTCTCTCTTTACTTTACACAAAACACATTGATAAACTGATCTCTCTCTTTACTTTACACACAACACATTGATAAACTGATCTCTCTCTTTACTTTACACAAAACACATTGATAAACTGATCTCTCTCTTTACTTTTACACAAAACACATTGATAAACTGATCTCTCTCTTTACTTTACACAAAACACATTAATAAACTGAGATCTCTCTTTTTATTTTAGCACATTGATCTCTCTTTTTACTTTACACAGAATACATTGATAAACTGATCTCTCTCTTTACTTTACACAAAACACATTAATAAACTGAGATCTCTCTTTTTATTTTAGCACATTGATCTCTCTTTTTACTTTACACAGAATACATTGGTAAGCTGATCTCTCTCTTTACTTTACACAGAACACATTGATAAACTGATCTCTCTCTTTATGCCGCTTTACAAAAAAACACCACCTCAACGCTGCAGAAGTTCGTCCAAACTTTGTTATGATATATCATGCAACCTAGTTCATATACTGAGGTAAAAACGTGATGGTAATTGTAGAAGAAAGAAAACAACTAATATGAGACGAGAGAGAGAGAGAGAGAGAGAGAGAGAGAGAGAGAGAGAGAGAGAGAGAGAGAGAGAGAGAGAGAGAGAGAGAGAGAGAGAGAGAGAGAGAGAGAGAGAGAGAGAGAGAGAGAGAGAGAGAGAGAGAGACAGAGAGTCAGAGAGAGACAGAGAGAGAGACAGACAGACACACAGAAAGAGATTGGAAGGCAAATATTGGCTCTCCCTTTGTGAACGATAATGGCTAAGGAATGTGCGAGAGACAAGCAAGGACAGAAAATCAGGTGTCAAGTCCTGCTAAAATCAGGTGTGAAAATGGGTTTATCATTCTCATCAGACTTGCTGGTCCTGGCGATGATATGATGGAGTCCGCTGTGTACGCAAGGAGAGAGACTGGCGATGACCGGGGAGTCTGTGTGTTATAGCATCTAAAGGGCTTAACGTTGACGCGTCCTAGTTGACATTAGTCACTTTGACTTCATATTTGATTACTTTTGACAGTAAGCTACTTCACACACACAGACACGGACATAGACAACAGACACACACGCGCGCGAGAGCGCACGCACACGCACACACACTGTGGAGATGACTGCCTTGCATTTACATCCTCCTTTTTACCACGAAAGGCCTACCTTCTCTCGCTACTCGACGGTAACGCCTAAGACTAAATATATGTGATGGTGGTGGTGGTGGTGGTGGTGTGGGGACAAGGGTCGGGGTGAAGGGGCCTTACTCAAGGCAAAGTAAATTTTCAATAATTGTGTCCAGTGTTTTAAAAACATAGCATATTTTCTGGTGTGAGAAAAATTGACGATATTCCTTGTGTAATAATGAAAACGTTCTACTAGCCCATTACCCTGTGCACAAAACTACAACAGCAAAACCGTTATGTACACTATAATTTGACCCCCCCCCCCACACACACACAACCACAACCACCACGGTAACTGTACACTTGGTATACGTCTATAACATTAAAAAAAATCGTCATTATAGTATACACTGGGCTCGGGCTCGTTTTGTCATGAGTCACAAAATGCCATTTTGCATTCAGTCATTTAAAAAGAAAACTTTTGTAATCTTATTTAAGTGAAAAGCTCACATCATAGGCATACATTTAAATGTCGGGACGGGGTCGTGATCGTCATCATTATCATCAGTACCACACCATCATCATCAATATGGTTGTGAGAGAACGAATCACAATTTACAGATCAGTTATTTGGTGAATAACCTACTTAAAACACGTTGATATTATTGAAGCCGTTTCCAAATTTCAGGAGGATGAAAAGGAATATATATTTTAATTACTAAATTTTGTTTCTAGGGGACTGGCCGCCGGACGAGGAAGAAGAAGGAGATGACGAAAGCAGCAAAGATGGCGACCGTACAGGAGATAACTCTAGTCACAAATATTCACAAGTGGAAGCTACTTTGACTTGGTAAGTACAGCTGGCCTATATGTTACAAGTGTACCTTTTAAAACAAATATCGTAGGCCTGTGTTGTGTAGAATAGACGGTCTGACAGAGGAGTAGTTGTTAATGTCTCTTTTTGTGTGTATATTGGAATTATACTGCAAACTCCATGTTATTACAAAAGGATGTAGATTCCTTTAATAATAAATTGGTCAGTAACTGCCCCTGGGCATTGTTCCCACCATCTTTGTATTTACAAATGTCCCACATGGCCGAAAGGCCGAAGAGGGCGTAAAACCCTATTTTCTCGTAACCTGGAAGTTGTACTTCAATGCGTCTAAATGTAAGCTTATGCATTTAGGTAAAAACAATCCTTGTAACCAATATACTATGAAGAATGGTGATACGGTAAATGAAATTACAAAATGTACAGAAGAGAAGGATTTAGGTGTAATAATGGACAACAACCTTAAATTTGATTGCCATATTCACGAAGCTGTAAAGAAGGCAAATAAAATGCTAGGAATTATTAAGCGAACTTTTTGTTACATAGATAAAGATATATTTTTACATTTGTTTAATGGATCAGTTAGACCTTGTTTAGAATACGGAAATGTTGTTTGGTCTCCATATTTGAAAAGACAATCAGTGATGATAGACTAGAGATAGTGCAAAGAAGGGCTACAAAATTAATAAGAGGATTCCAAAAATATTCCTACAGGGAAAGACTAGAGCTCCTTAAATTACCTTCTTTAAAGGCTAGAAGAGTCAGGGGTGATTTAATACAATGTTTCAAAACATTTAAAAATATTGATGACCGAAACATACAAGATTTCTTTATATTCTATTGTTGACAAAACTAGAAACAGTGTTGACAAAATATTTATTGAATATAATCGTGGAAATTCTGTTTTACTAACAGAATTGCACATTTGTGGAACAAGTTACCAACTAATATTAAGCAAGCACCAAATACTAACATTATCAAAACATTATTAGACGACTGGGAATATTATAAAAATTTGACATACGAATATGATGAATGATTATCAGAAACCTGAGTGCACGATAAACCTTGTACATAATAAATGATATAATCAAGGATGGGACGTTTGAAAGCCTAACGGCTATGTTTAGTCCCTATAGTATATCCTAGCCTAACCTAACCTATATGTGCACATTTCTTTTGATCTTGGTGGCTATGTACTGTGTAGGACGAGGTGCATATGAACAACAGTGGGGAGCCTTCCTTTTCAGGAAATGTTTCTGGTTCTGCTTCTCTATATTTCTTATTTATTTATAAAGAAAACGTTTACAGCGCTTAATCTTAAAGCTCTAAGCGCTTTACAATGTAGCAAAATAAATTCATATTAAAAACAACCCCTTATATGCATGTATGAACATACCGACACCTCCCTCCCTATTGATATCCCCCTTGTTCACACACAGACACACACACACACACACACACACACACACACACACACACACACACACACACACACACACACACACACACACACACACACACACACACACACACACATATTGATAAAATACATAGACATCATTAAATAACATTTTACAATCAGATTACATCAATTATCAATTTACATAAACAAGGTTCACATTTACAATGACAGCAGCAAAAGTAAAGTACACATTGGCACATATAAAGGGGTACATACCGATTCGCCATTTCCCATCACGCCACATGGCCAGGAACGCCCCTTTTTGGTGGTTAGATAATAGTGCTGTCAAGCAGTGCCATTTTGCCATCCTCTTGTGCCATTTCGCCATCTTTATTTAACTCCTTCACTTCAGTCCATTCCTGGCATTCAATAAAACGTCACACGGATACTGACATGCGCGTTCACTTAAGCACACACACACACACACACACGCGCACGCACGCACGCACGCACGCACGCACGCACGCACGCACGCACGCGCGCGCACACACACACACACATACACTCACACACACACACACACACACACACACACACACACACACACACACACACACACACACACACACACACACACACACACACACACACACACACACACACACACACACACACACCCTCTATATGTGGTTGATTGTTTGATTGATTGATTGATTGATATATAACTACTTTGATTAAATGAACAAAGTATTTATTTATGTATGTATTCATTTATTTAATCAAATATTTATATTCTTTTTGATAATTGCCAGTCTTAAGTTTTCATTTAACCCTTTCACCACCAGCCATCTTTGAACCAAACATATCCATTAAACTTACTTGGCCACAGAAAAGATTTTCATCTGCAATATTGTGGGATTTCTCTGTGTATAGGAATTCAGAATAGGGTTAATCCTTACTGCACCTCGATTCAGCGCCCTTCATTGTAACCTCCTTTCAGCGCCATTTCAGTTTCGGCCAAGATTTCAATGTTCAATTTCAAATTTCAAACGTAAAAGACATCATTCCATTTTGATCAGTGAACCCTAACCCTAACCCTCTAACCCTAACCCTAACCCTAACCCTCTAACCCTAACCCTAACCCTAACAACTTACTTTACTTCGATATTAACGCTCCCGGGGACTTGTCGGCGAGTGGCGCTGAAACGAGGTGCTCCCCCTAATTTAGGAACACAATAATTATCATTGAATAATTGACCCTGATTTCAAGAGTTTTAATGACATGGGTGTTAAATCATTGTGATGCAAAAATGCCAAAGGGTTAAATGTAACCACAATACACATCCTCTCCCACCTCTTCTCTTATGCACTGTTATATGCCCCCACCCTATCATATGTTACGGACGGAATGGCCCATTCATTAACTCGTCTGGCGCCATGTATTTTTTGACAAGGCAAGGCAAGGGAAGGCAAGAAATTTATTTCATACCCCATTTGGGCACAGAAATATAAAAAACATACACACATAAATATATTTCCAAGAATCAACCCAAGAGTGATGTCCAAAATCATTTCAAAGAAAACCCATATCATAATATTACAAATAATGTAATGTATTACTAAATTGAAAACAAAATGGGAAAAAGACATGATTGATAACATTTATCTGAAAGAACCGTTAACAACTGTAATGAAGTGCTTTAGTTTGAGTAATATTTTCGTTCTTGCTTGTCCGTTGCATCTCGACCACAAGAGGGAAATAACTCTTGTTTTCAAGTGCACATGCGTTGCTTTTGCGACTGAAACAGTGACAAAAGCTCTAAAAAAGCACACCACTTGGTAGGGTGCTTGGCAGTGAATGTCTTTGCATTTGGTGGGAGTGTAGAGTGATGTCTTGGGCGTATATTATATTCGCCCATGGCGCTAGAAGTGTTAATAAACTGCTCGACTTTGACTTCTCGCCGCTGTGGTGGCTTCCCATGTCAGTGCTTTGCAAGCTAACTTACCAACAAAAGAAGCAAAACTGAATAGAAAGAGAAGGAGAAAAATAGACAATGGTTATTTATGACAATATTTATTCACTTGTTTATTTATTTTGATAGGGGATGGGTCTTATTTTGTTTTCCCCTCTTTTATTTTTGTACTTTGTTGTTTCATAGCGAGATAAAATTTAAAAAAACTGAACTGACTCAATGGAGATTCCAATCTTGATGATGATACTCTGGGGTAAAAATCCATGTTAAACTTTTGACATTATTGAGAAAACAGCAGAAGGGCACTAATTTTCACCTCGATCATTCATATTCCAAGTAGAAGAAAGAACGTTTTGCGTCCGCGTGGCATCTGCCCTTAGGGACAAGTTCTTCTGCTGCGGTAGTCTACGCTGCAATAGGCCGATTCTGGAGGTACTACAGCCCGTGGCAACACTTCGCCGTCGTGAAAACATTATGAAAAAATATAATCTCTCCTTGAAATTCTATACGCTGTTCTGGAAAGATTGAAACAATCTTTGACACATTTTCTTTCACAATCTCTGTGCTTGAAATTCTTTAAGCTATCCTCGAAAGATTAAAACAAACCTTGACACATTTTCTTCATAACTACCAACGAGTCAGTTCTTTATTGAAATTATATTACGCAGTATAAAGAAGCCAGACCATGTCTTCCCCGACAGTTCTTCCCACTTGAGGTGGGAAACATCGATGCGCTCCCGTCTCTGTATCCCCGGTGTCTATGTGTCACCTCATTGTGCCCCCGTCTCTATGTCCCCGTCTCTGTTGTCGTTGATGGTTTATCCTGCCTACAAGACTCCAGGCATCATCCCAACAGCGGAAGCACTTGAACACTATGGTACAAATGCATCAGTTGCGGATAAGAACATTATGTGTGTGACCGTTTTTGATGACCCCGCCACGAGGCAGCCACACTCCGTTGGGGGGGATTTAGGAGACTGGTGATGTTAAGCTAGGAGCTTGTCATGACTAAAGGCAATCCCCGCATAATTACGCATAGCATAGCAACATTTTGAAGTAGCCTTGCTGTTCTAGCCTATGTCAATTGGTCTGAAGCCGCCTTAAACCAAGATGGGTCCACTTCTCTATGTGCAGCCCCCGTCTTTATGTGTCCCCCTCAGGTTAGGGATGGGATTAAGGATAGGATTGGGGTTTCAGATTAGGGTTAGGATTACAGTCCGGGTTTGGTTTTTGATGTCACACAGGTAGGCTGGTAGATCTAGGACACATAGACACGGGGTGGGTGTGGGTGGCCATACAGACACGGGAAGATAATAGAGACGGGGACACAGAGACAAAATTGGGGACACATAGACACGGGGTGGGGGGAGATATAGAGACGGGGACACATAGACACGGGGTGGGTGTGGGTGTGGGTGGGCATACAGACACGGGGAGATATAGAGACGGGGACACATAGACACGGGGTGGGTGTGGGTGGGTGGGCATACAGACACGGGGAGATATAGAGACGGGGACACATAGACACGGGGTGGGTGTGGGTGGGCATACAGACACGGGGGAGATATAGAGACGGGGACACATAGACACGGGGTGGGTGTGGGTGGGCATACAGACACGGGGAGATATAGAGACGGGGACACATAGACACGGGGTGGGTGTGGGTGGGCATACAGACACGGGGAGATATAGAGACGGGGACACATAGACACGGGGTGGGTGTGGGTGTGGGTGGGCATACAGACACGGGGGAGATATAGAGACGGGGACACATAGACACGGGGTGGGTGTGGGTGTGGGTGGGCATACAGACACGGGGGAGATATAGAGACGGGGACACATAGACACGGGGTGGGTGTGGGTGTGGGTGGGCATACAGACACGGGGAGATATAGAGACGGGGACACATAGACACGGGGTGGGTGTGGGTGTGGGTGGGCATACAGACACGGGGAGATATAGAGACGGGGACACATAGACACGGGGTGGGTGTGGGTGTGGGTGGGCATACAGACACGGGGAGATATAGAGACGGGGACACATAGACACGGGGTGGGTGTGGGTGTGGCATACAGACACGGGGATATATAGAGACGGGGACACATAGACACGGGGTGGGTGTGGGTGGGCATACAGACACGGGGGAGATATAGAGATGGGGACACATAGACACGGGGTGGGTGTGGGTGGGCATACAGACACGGGGGAGATATAGAGATGGGGACACATAGACACGGGGTGGGTGTGGGTGGGCATACAGACACAGGGAGATATAGAGACGGGGACACATAGACACGGGGTGGGTGTGGGTGGGCATACAGACACGGGGAGATATAGAGACGGGGACACATAGACACGGGGTGGGTGTGGGTGGGCATACAGACACGGGGAGATATATAGAGACGGGGACACATAGACACGGGGTGGGTGTGGGTGGGCATACAGACACGGGGAGATATAGAGATGGGGACACATAGACACGGGGTGGGTGTGGGTGGGCATACAGACACGGGGGAGATATAGAGATGGGGACACATAGACACGGGGTGGGTGTGGGTGGGCATACAGACACAGGGAGATATAGAGACGGGGACACATAGACACGGGGTGGGTGTGGGTGGGCATACAGACACGGGGAGATATAGAGACGGGGACACATAGACACGGGGTGGGTGTGGGTGGGCATACAGACACGGGGAGATATAGAGACGGGGACACATAGACACGGGGTGGGTGTGGGTGTGGGTGGGCATACAGACACGGGGAGATATAGTGACGGGGACACATAGACACGGGGTGGGTGTGGGTGTGGGTGGGCATACAGACACGGGGAGATATAGAGACGGGGACACATAGACACGGGGTGGGTGTGGGTGTGGGTGGGCATACAGACACGGGGAGATATAGAGACGGGGACACATAGACACGGGGTGGGTGTGGGTGTGGGTGGGCATACAGACACGGGGAGATATAGAGACGGGGACACATAGACACGGGGTGGGTGTGGGTGGGCATACAGACACGGGGAGATATAGAGACGGGGACACATAGACACGGGGTGGGTGTGGGTGTGGGTGGGCATACAGACACGGGGGAGATATAGAGACGGGGACACATAGACACGGGGTGGGTGGGGGTGGGCATACAGACACGGGGAGATATAGAGACGGGGACACATAGACACGGGGTGGGTGTGGGTGTGGGTGGGCATACAGACACGGGGGAGATATAGAGACGGGGACACATAGACACGGGGTGGGTGTGGGTGTGGGTGGGCATACAGACACGGGGGAGATATAGAGACGGGGACACATAGACACGGGGTGGGTGTGGGTGTGGGTGGGCATACAGACACGGGGAGATATAGAGACGGGGACACATAGACACGGGGTGGGTGTGGGTGGGCATACAGACACGGGGAGATATAGAGACGGGGACACATAGACACGGGCTGGGTGTGGGTGGGCATACAGACACGGGGAGATATAGAGACGGGGACACATAGACACGGGGTGGGTGTGGGTGGGCATACAGACACGGGGAGATATAGAGACGGGGACACATAGACACGGGGTGGGTGTGGGTGTGGGTGGGCATGCAGACACGGGGAGATATAGAGACGGGGACACATAGACACGGGGTGGGGATGGGTGGGCATACAGATACGGGGGAGATATAGAGACGGGGACACATAGACACGGGGTGGGGATGGGTGGGCATACAGATACGGGGGAGATATAGAGACGGGGACACATAGACACGGGGTGGGGATGGGTGGACATACAGATACGGGGGAGATATAGAGACGGGAACACATAGAGACAAAATTGGGGACACATAGACACGGGGACACATCGCTACGGGGGGGAGGGGGGGGGGGCTTGCTGACAAGATGGCGGGAAGTGGCTGGGAGGGAAAGGGACGGGAAGTGGGGGGCGACAGAGGGCAAACACTGGGCTGTCAGTGACGGAAACAAGCCCAGTGAGTGACACGTTTGCCCAGCTCGGAATTCCTGCGTTTAGGGGGACATGATAGGCTAGATGTGTGCGAGAGGAAAAGCCACAAAAGGTATAACTGAAATACGCCTCATGTCTTTTCCTACCATTATGTGATGTACGATTTATAAAACAAAAATCTAAGAAGCAATAGGGTCAGTCAACACCCACCAATGCAGATTCATTGTCTGTAAAACATCGTCATCAGTAGCTTATACTAATTTCCTTCATTGAAGTCTGGAAGAAGTATTCGCTGGTTTGAAGACATGAACTGATTTTGCAACGGTGTTTCAGCTGGTTTTGTTTCGTCTTCCACTGAGGTCGAATCAAATCGCTTCTGGGGCTTTCTAAGGGGTCCTATGCTGGCTTTGCCCTTTGCTTGTTCGTTTGTCTCATTGTCAGTTTGTCATTTTCAGTCCTGGGGAAAATAGGGTTACTTATCACGTAAACATCGAATTGATTTTTGAAATTACTGTACCTTATTTCCACCCTGATGGAGGAAATTTAAATTCATTTGTTTTCACCGATGCCTTTTTACTTAGTAGCGTGTAATGTTGACACAATTTCATAAACTTTGTTTATTGTAATTCTATTATGCAGTTATGCTTTTGTGTAAGAAGTCACTTGATTAGCATTTGAAGTTAAAGGGGATTAATCTAATTTTATTCCCTTGTCTGTCAACAAAAATACGACAAATATTAGGAATGATACAGTAGGCTAGGGGTTAAAATACAACTCTAACATCATTGAGTCAACTTTTCAGTAAATCTGGACTTTTCAGAAAAACACCCAATCCTTTTGACAATTAGGCCTAGCAGATTTGATGGAAAAGTCATTAGTATAATTAGATGACATTTTGTGGACAAACATGAAGTAATCCAACTCAGATTTGAGTGCGTTGAGGTTATAATGTGCATTGTGATTGCATTCCCTCCCCCTTTGTTTCAGTAATAAAGCTTTTAAATGTGTATATCATGCCTAGCAACTTGTATGCATTTATTCATCTTCATAATATGTCATGGTCTCCAACTCTTGGCTAATGTGACTCCCCTTTTTTTCTTCTTGAGCTTGATGTCTAGGTGTCACTATAAATTGAAATTGAGTTGCCTTTTATGGCGGATACATCCAACGTGGCGGTACCATAGCCGGTGAGGTTTAACCGAAGCGTGGTTACCGCTACACCTATCTATATTGTTAAAAACTCGGGACTTTACTGGTGTTGCACTGCCTCCGGGCATTGCAGCCAGTATTGTTCCCACCATCTTTGTATTTACAAATGTCCCATATGTGTCTATGACCGACAGGACGTAAAACATCATTTTCATCCATTTTATGGCGGATATGCGCACGCAGTTTTGAAAGCTATCTAGTAAAGGTTGGTGAGACTGAGAGTTAATTGTACTAGAATTGAGTATGAATGTAATCCATCATTGACTAAAATAGCGATAATTAAAGGATATAAATGCTCTCGGTCAAACACACCACAACTAGTTGTTGGCCGATTCTTTCAGGTCAGATTAACATGTCGGCAGATTGATAACTTCAATGCTGTCCTATCACGGTTAGAGGGTGATGGCGATGGACGATGTATTATCGTGCCAACCTGTCAAACCCTCATTTTTCGTGCGGACCCCCCCCCCCCCCCCCCCCCTCCTACCCTCGAGAAGGTTAGATTAGCGTCCAATCGGTCACCTCCCCGCCTCTTTTTATCAGCTCCTTCAGTCCTCGCCGCCCACCCGGTTTGTTTGACTGTGTCATCAGCGGGAACCGACTGGCCGTCACACACGTCAGTGGTTCGTGTGCAAAGGTTGCCTAGGCAGAACGTTCTATTGGGAACGTAGCGCTCTGCTATCTGGCTGTGGAACCCTTGTTAGGCCTACTCGTTTTGAGGGGCACCCGTTTTGAGCACTTGGAGCATTCCGTGGCAACTCTCAGAGATAGTTTGTGCAAAAGATGGCGGAGACTGTGCATTTCATATTTTACATATTTTCAATGTTTGGCTTAAGAATCTCATTTAACTGAAATATTGACATTTTTACATACAACTGCAATGTTATTTTAATTACACCGATTTCCTTCGGAACTGTTGTGATCAGATCATTGTACTTATATGTAGTTGATGATTGAAGGGGGAAAGACGGTTACATGGCGAGAGCACATGATTCACACCATTAAGTTGACTCGCTTTGTCAACGTCTAAGTTAGTGGGCATTTAAACTGGACATAATGCCCCCTTCTAATCTCTTATCATTCGGATATTAGTTTGGAGATTAGAAGAGGGACATTATCTGCAGTTTAGATGGCCAGTAACTTATAGTCCATCAAGAAATCCAAACAGTGTGAACACCTTTTAATAATGCAAGGTTTTGACCACCATGAAAAAAGTGAGCTGGCAGATATGTAGTTTTGCTACAGACGGCATGGTCCCAGCCCGTCATTCTTCATGTTTCATGTTTTCCGTTTCAAGAAAACTGATAAACCTAACCAAGTCGTAACCCTTTCTTTAACTCGAGCACTCGCGTGCCCCCCCCCCCCCCCCCCACACACACACACACATGCACGCACGCGCCGCGCATGCGCGCATAAAATAAAATAATAAAGGACAAGACACTGATGCATATAATTATACGCATATATCTGCGCACATAGCTGTGCTTTCTGTAATGCCAAAAATGCTTAAATGAAATGCCTGTAAAAAAGATTATTTAAAAAAAAGCAAGTAATAAACTATGTTGTCAGAATTCTATCCTATTCAAGAAAACACGGTGCAGGAAGCATGACGAAGTCGTTTAATCGATTCTATATAATCAGTCATACTCTCCATTGACCTACTCATACACAACACACACACACACGCGCGCGCGCGCGCGCGCGCGCACGCACGCACACGCGCGCGCGCGCGCACGCACACGCACACACACACACACACACACACACACACACACACACACACACACACACACACACACACACACACTAACACTAACTATTACTATCGTTTTCCTAGCTCATGAAAGTACAGCTGCTTTGCCAAAACCTTAAAGGAAAACTCGCTATGAAAACTGCATTGTTTATTGTTGGTTGTATGACAATACGTAGCTAATTGTATTGACAATGCTGAAGGGTTCACCTACATATTTGATGTTGGATCTTTTTCGCTCTTTCGTCATGTTATTATGGGTCAGATGGCCTGAAAAGACTGATTAAAAAGTATTATTATTGTTATTGTTGTTGCTACACACACACACACACACACACACACACACACACACACACACACACATACACACACACACACACACACGCATGCACGCACGCACGCACGCACGCACGCACACGCACGCACACGCACACACGCACACACACACACACACACACACACACACACACACACACTTCCCATACAGGCTGTCTCCCAAGGCCCATGAATGGCGTGACTGTTCCCAGGCAGTGTTGCTGGGAGGAGGGGACCACAGGCGGCAATGGTGCTACACGCACTAACAACCAGTCTGGGCAATCATGCACTTTAGTAACCACCCTCCCCTCATGTTTACAACCCTCAATCTCGAAGTCCTGCTTCTTTCAGTTTTATTAAAAGAATCCTGGGTTGATCCTAATCCTATATCCCTTTCCCAAATATGGCAGAAAACAAACAGTGCGAAATTTAAAGGGGGGGGGGGGGGGGGGGGGGGGGGGGACCCGGGGGACTAAAATACCAGAGCCCAAGCTTGCGGCAAAATCAGCTTTTGAAACAGAAACCCCCTCCCCCCCTTTTTTTTTTACGTCGTCAAGTCAGTAACATCCGAGAGTTACATTGTTGTACCTTTGCAGAAAGAGTTTCACCTCCCGAAATGTCTTAATAAGGTGGAAAGGTGACGCTAAATGAAAGAGAAAGAAGAAAATCAGGACCTAAGCCCCTCCCCTATATACGCATTATGTTGCACACACACACACACACACACATACACACACACACGCGCGCGCGCGCGCGCGCGCACACACACATACAGAGAGAGAGGGGAGAGGAGAGAGACATAGAGAAAGACACGGATGGAGGGAGAAGACTTCAGTGACTAAATCTTTTACCAGAGAGTCTGCTTTGACTAAATAAAATACATTGTGCATTTTCAAACTTTTATCTTCTCACTTTTGAAATTTGATACAAGTACAAGTTGTAGGTCATGTCGTATCATAATGGTAGCTGAATAAAGCAATCAAATCATCTGTCGTGCATTCCACGTTGAAGAAAACTCCGAATTTAGATTTAAGATTAGGCCTAACTAGGCATAGACGGGGTAAAAAGCCCATGGGCGGGTAAGAAGCCCATGCCAATTATCTCATGAAATAAAGCAAATTTCAATCACATTTGCCCATGAGACGAATGCTAAACATTAACACTCGTCTCATGGGCAAAATGTGACTGAAATTTTCTTTATTTCATGAGATAATTGGCATGGGCTTCTTACCCGCCCATGGGCTTTTTACCCCGTCTTACCCTATAAAGATATAAAATCAAAACTGCAACAACAAAAAACACGAAAAAAAGCAAAATGGAACCGATTCTTGCATTTAAACAAACTTTTTGCATCCTTGATTTTCTTTTCCAATCGCCTTTCTAGTTTCTACCCTGCATACATTAGTTTATCCTTAAGCATAGCAAAACTTGAATTTCCACAGATACCTCAAATCCATTTCCCCCTCCCATTCAGACCGGAAGCAGTCACCGTTCTTGTCACACGCGACAGATTGCAGCATCCTCTTCATCCGCCATTAAGCCAGAGGCGAGAGAGTAGCGGGCCTTATCTTGGGAGGCAATGGACCCATGTACCCCCTACTATTAGTATTAGGCTAATGTTTGCTCAGTTTTCATTATCAGATGCTGTGAGTGGGTTATCGAGAGATGGCCCTGCTTTGTATGGCGCGCCAAAGATACAAAACTCTATCTAGCTGTTCGATAGAGTTTCGAAACTGTATCTATCAGTTCGATAGAGTTTGAAAACCCTATCTAGCTGTTCGATAGAGTTTTAAAACTCTGTCGAACAGCTAGATAGGGTTTCCACAAACTAACCCTATCGAGATATAGTTTTTCTATCGCGATTTCTGATTGGCACATGGCTTCAGCGACAAGTTTGTGGCCTTGGCAGGGCAGTGACCCGTGAATTTGAATAAGACGATAGGCCTAGGCCTCTACATGTAGTCAAACAAACATGGCAGCTGAACGATTTCAATGAGCGAATCTTCCCGGCGTTTCATCTGTAATTGAAGCCGCTAAACGAGTTTGTAGAATGCCACCTATTAGGCTAGGTGTAGGTCACAGTCAAAGATACTAGTCCTATCTACCAATGAAATGCTTCGTTTAAAAAAAGTATCAAAATGGCGCGTTCGATAGAGTTTTACGACGAGAAACTCTATCTAGCAGTTCGACAGAGTTTTGAAACTCTATCGAACTGCTAGCTATTGTTTATAAACTGTATCTAACAGTTCGATAGGGTTTTTAAACTCTGTCGAACTGCTAGATAGAGTTTTGTATCTTTGGCGCGCCATAGCTTTGCGCTTTGCTTGATTGCGCTGGACTAAGGTGCTCGTTAGAGAAAACAGAGTACCTGAGTCCATCTGTCATCATAATTTTGATAGACTTTCTTATTATTTGTTGACAGAATCAGATTTGTTGATACGGTCAGACAAAAACACCCGTTATATCACATATATCAGGGTTTTTTAAACGACAAGCCACGTTAACGTAATTCCAGTGAATCTGATTTTTTTTATGACAATGCATACTGTTAAAGATACCGAACTGTTTGATCACAACGAAATTGACTAGAATTGCTGCTTGAATGGTAAATCATACAAACGTGCATGCTCTCAGCGAATTTTCTTTAGTTAAATGCTTTCAAATCGCTCTATCGCTCTCTCTCTCTCTCTCTCTCTCTCTCTCTCTCTCTCTCTCTCTCTCTCTCTCTCTCTCTCTCTCTCTCTCTCTCTCTCTCTCTCTCTCTCTCTCTCTCTCTCTCTCTCTCTCTCTCTCTCTCTCTCCATTATGTGCGTTTTCCGCTAAAGTGGATTAATTTACAAAAGTTTCATATTAAGATGTTTGTTACATTTATGTTATAGTTTGACTATCAGAATCTAGAGTTATTTTGTTAGTTCTTATATATTATAAAATGTTAAAAGAAATACTGGGAGAAACACTGACAAGTTACTTTGATAATATGATTCCTGTAACCGATTCGCTTCCCCTTCCCCTAACATGTATTGTGGTCCATGGCCAATATGCATTAAACATTTCAGTGTTCAGTGTTCTCTCTCTCTCTCTCTCTCTCTCTCTCTCTCTCTCTCTCTCTCTCTCTCTCTCTCTCTCTCTCTCTCTCTCTCTCTCTCTCTCTCTCTCTCTCTCTCTCTCTCTCTCTCTCTCTCTCTCTCTCTCTGGTCTTCAGAACTGGGACTACGCATATGTGGCTTGCCATTGTGCTGTTCCTCTCACCATCAGCAATAAATCAGTGATGTCCCGAGGCCCAGGCCATAGGACACAGTCCTGTTATGAAAATCTGTTTAACGTCCTCCTGTCTGGAACGGACACATATGGGACATCAGTAGATATAAAGATGGTGGGAACTATCCTGGAGGCAATGCCCGAAGGCAGTGCAACACCAGTAAAGTTCCGATTTTGTAACAATACATATGTAAAATTACCTGTAAAACTGTTTCGAACGAATATGAAAATGTTCTTTTGTATTCCTCCCTATGAGGACACTGACGAACTTTGTCCTATTGATTTCTGCAAGAGCCAGGACATTTGTCCTACTGATTTTTGTTTTGTTTCAGGACACTTTGTCCTGTCACTTTTCCATACTGAGTGCATCACTGATCATTATTATTATTATTATTATTAATGATCCTGGGTGCACGTGCTGGCAGGTTGATGGACAACTACGAGAGAGCGGAAGGGGTGTGTCTGCCGCGCTGTGTGCTGTACACGCACTACGTGGACTTCTGCAAGAAGAGGGACTTCACCCCGGCTGCAGCCGCCACCTTTGGGAAGGTACCAGTGACTCTTTGTTAACCCTGTTATGAAGGACATTTGGGCTACGAAGGGTTAACCGTCACTAATACGATTTTGCGTGGTCAAAATTCGGCGTCCCCCCGTAAGGGCCAGCCACATGTCCACTAAAATCGCACGACTGTGCGATACGATTCGATCACGTGGTCTCCAGGAACAAATGTGATTGGCGCATCGAGATCACGTGATCGAATCGTATCGTATAGTCGTGCGATTTTAGTGGACGTGTGGCTGGCCCTTAAGACATTAGAAAACACTGCTTTTGGCTGTTCCTTTCAATGTCCAGAGCACTTTTTCTCAGAACCATAGGGGAAGACGGGGTAAAAAGCCCATGGGCGGGTAAGAAGCCCATGCCAATTATCTCTTGAAATAAAGAAAATTTCAGTCAAATTTGCCCATGAGACGAATGCTAAACATTAACACTCGTCTCATGGGCAAAATGTGACTGAAATTTGCTTCATTTCAAGAGATAATTGGCATGGGCTTCTTACCCGCCCATGGGCTTTTTACCCCATCTTCCACTACCAGTCTAGATGGGCTTGTATCCTTATACCCTCTGCGGGGTACTTATGATTAGATTGTATTGTGTTTCAATGCATTGTGATATTTTTTATTGTAATTTCACGGTCTTTATTGTAGTAAACCTTTGCTAACCTTTGGGTGGGTACCATAATGATGATGATGTTAATGTGGGGTGGGTGGGGGGGAGGTGTTACAATGATGACGATGCTAATGTGGGTGGATGTCATAATGATGATGATAATTTGGGTGGGTGTCATAACGGGGATGTTGTTAATGTGGGTGGGTGTCATAATGGTGATGATGATAATGTTGGTGAGTGTCATAATGATGATGAGGTTAACGTGGGTGGGTGTTATAATGATGATGATGATAATGTTGGTGGGTGTCATAATGATAATGACGATGATAATAATGTTGGTGGGTGTCATAATGATGATGATAATGTAGCGGTGTGGGTTAATGATGATGATACTAATGTTGGTGGGTGTCATAAAGATGATGATGATAATGTTAGTGGGTATCATAATGTTGATAATGATGATTATGATGATGATGGTGATGATGATGATGATGATAATAACAAAGACAATGACGATAATGATAATAACAACCAGCAGGACAATTCTCATAGAATAATACAAAACCAGTCCGATAGCCACAACACCCCCAATATTAGCAACGCTGATGGAAATAATGATAACCCTGACAATAATAACAGTGATGCTGAAGAAAACGATCCCACTTTCCATAACGAGGAAAGAGAAGAAGATGACCCCAGTGAGGGTGAAAGGTCAGCTAGATGCCTGAAGTGTGTTGCACTTAATGTGTGCGGTTTTCTATCTAAACAGGCTTTTCCTGAATTTTCTGAGTTTTTGAATAACTATGACGTTATCTGCATCTCTGAAAGCAAACTTGCAGATGTTGACACAGTACAAATAGATGGTTACACGGCATTTTATAAAAACAGAAATAAATACAGAAGAAAATCTGGAGGCATCCTAGTACTAATAAGAGATTGTTTTGTTCAGCATATTACTGTTTTTGAGGAAACACGATTCAAGAATAACGTTAGTAATGAAGCAAGAAGTAGTTATAAGTTTGTGGATTTTGAGATGTGTCGTAGTGCGTTGTTCTTTGCTTTTCATGACTGTTTTGGGAAAGAAAGTCGTGTTTTGTGCTGTCTACATTGAGCCAGAAGGTTCGCCATATTTTAACCGTAATATTTATAATGATTTACAGGATACTATTTTGCAAATCGGAATTGGCAGTGTTTGTCTTCTTGGAGACTTTAATTCTAGAACTGGTCAGCTGAATGAATTGTTTGTCAATAATTCATTAATTTTGTTGATGGTGTTTTTAACAACGATAACAACTATCCCGAAAGAACATCTGAAGATAGGCAGACAAATAGCATGGGGCATGAATTATTAGGTTTCTGTAGAGCATGTCAGCTTATTATTGTTAATGGCAGAATTGGTAGAGATTGTGGTAAAGGTAAGCAGACTTGTAAGAATGCTTCTGTTGTGGATTGCGGTGTAGTTTCTTATGATTTATTTGAACGTGCTGATGACTTTTGCGTGCATGAATTTAATGAATTGTTTTCAGATATCCATTGTCCAATTAGTATAAATTTTGTGGCAGAATCCATAAATAAGAAAGAGAAAGCAGTCCATGAGCCAAGTACCAATGATCCTAATTCGCATTTTGTGAAATGGAATAATGATCTAAAACTAAATTTTGTTGACGATTTAGACGTTGACAAAATAACATTGGTAGAGCACGAGCTCGATGGCCTGCTTTCACACTCAGAGAATATTACTTTAAACAGTGTAGATGAGATTGTCGGTAGAGTTAACAATATTCTAATTGAAAGTGCAAGTACACTACACATGGTAAAAAAGAGAAAGAAATATCGTGGCCCATCTAAAAAGATAAAAAAGGTTCAATCATGGTATAATGTGGAATGCAGGATTAAGAGTAGAATTTTTTCGCGATGTAGGAGAAGAAGTTTACTAATGAAAAATGATTTGTTTTTGAGGGCAGAAAAAGAACGTGCTGCCAAGTCATATAAAAAGACAGTTAAAAAACAGGCGAGAAAATATAACCATGAAATGGCAAGACGATTACGTGAAACAAAGTCTAAAGAACCCCAAGGATTATTGGGCCATAATAAATGGGAAAAAGAATAAATCTAACCCTAGCCAACCTAGCTGTCAGGCCTTTTTTGAGCTGTTTAAAAATATGAATACAGTTGAAGAGGAGGCTGATGATGCCCCTGACAATGGAGTTGATTCTGATAATGTTAATGCTCTGTTAGATAATTCAATTACTGAAAATGAGGTTCTAAATTGCATAAAGAAGTTAAAGAGCAATAAAGCATGCGGGTTAGATAATATAGTAAATGAATTCCTTAAAAATTCAGCAGAGAAAATGTTAGGTGTTTTTGTGAAACTATTTAATCTGATATTAATTACCGGTAAAGTACCAACTGATTGGGTAATTGGGGTTATACAGCCAATATTCAAAAACAAAGGTTCCCCTGCAGATCCCAACAACTATCGTGGTATAACCATACTGTCCTGTTTTGGGAAACTGTTTACAAGTATCCTGAACGAACGCCTAAAGGTATACATTGAAACATTTCACTTAATTGGCATGGAACAAGCTGGGTTTAGAAACAACTTTTCAACACTGGATCACTTGTTTACTTTGTACGGGCTGATTGATATTTTGTTGTTTAAGAAAAAGCGCTTGTATTGTGCATTTCTGGATTATGACAAAGCTTTCGATAAAGTTAATAGGGCATTTTTGTGGCAAAAACTTATAGACAATGGTATCAGCGGTCGGTTATTAAAAGTAATACAAAATATGTATTCCCAAGCTAAATCATGTGTTGCTGTTAATAGTGAATTTTCGGACTTTTTCTGCTCGGAAGTTGGAGTAAGGCAAGGAGAAAACCTGTCGCCTGTATTGTTTGCCATGTTCCTGAATGACATGAAAGTTTTTATGTCTAGAGATATGACTGGTCTTACCACAGTTGCTAGAGAAGCAGATATATTAGGTATGAACGAACATGAAATTAACATTTTGTTAATACTATTTTTGTTGTTGTATGCAGACGACACTGTCATATTTTCTGAAACTCCAGTAGGATTGCAAAGAGGCTTAGATAATATTCAACGCTATTGTCAAAAATGGAATTTGAAATTAAATGCCAAGAAATGTAAAGTTCTTATTTTTTCTAAGACGTTTTCCCGACTTTGTTATAGCGACTGAAAAATTAGAGGTTGTTCAGAACTTTATGTACTTAGGGTTAAAGTTAAATTATAATAACAAAATGAATGTCGTATCTTTATGACCGAGCTTCCCAAGCCATGTTTGCTTTGTTGAGGAAAGCTAAATTATTGATGCTTCCTGCAGATCTAACAATTGACCTATTTGATAAAACTGTACTTCCTATCCTTACATATGGTTGTGAAATTTGGGGCTTTGATATGAATGATATTATTCAGAGACTGCAGTTAAGATTTTACAAGTTGGTTCTGAAAGTAAGGCAGTCGACTCCTTCTCTCATGATTTTGGGGGAAACGGGTAAATTCCCTGTTGGTGTAACTGTTAAATGTAGAATGTTATCATTTTGGTTTAACCTTGTAACAAACCACCAGACAGAAAAATTATCAGTTCTTGTTTATAAATGCCTATTGAAAATGTACGAGTCAAATGTTTATGAAAACAGATACATCAAATATATCCATACACTACTAAATGAAACTGGCTTGAGTAGTTTTTGGTTGAATCAAAACTTTCTTGATGCAAATCCATTGTGGTTCAAGGAGAAGGTGAAAAGATGCTTAAAAGACACCTTTTTACAATCTTGGTATATGCATATAGATAATGACGAATTATATTTAAACTACAGAATGTTTAAAACGTCTTTTTGTGTTGACCCATATTACTTAGTCTTGCCATATAGCTATATGATTACTGTGTTAAAATTCAGAACTACTAATAATAACTTGCCTGTGAACACATTGCGTTATACTGGTACACCCAGACATGAAAGAATTTGTGAAAAATGTAATGTACATGATGTGGCAGATGAGTTTCACTACTTGTTTGTTTTGTCCTTTCTTTGACACTGACAGGAGAAGATACCTCCCTAAGTATTTTTTTACTCGCCCTAATGCTTATAAATTCAAAGCTTTGTTCTCTACAAAAAATAAGAAAATATTACTCAAACTAAAGCACTTCATTACAGTTGTTAACGGTTCTTTCAGATAAATGCTATTAATCATGTCTTTTTCCCATTTTGTTTTTAATTTAGTAATGCATTACATTATTTGTAATATTATGGTATGGGTTATCTTTGAAATGATTTTGGACATCACTCTTGGGTTGATTCTTGGAAATTTATTTATGTGTGTGTATGTTTTTATATTTCTGTGCCCAAATGGGGTATGAAATAAATTTCTTGCCTTGCCTTGCCTTGCCTTGCTACCTAAATGACCTAACATTTTTATTTAACAGGATTGCTTAGGAAATATATGAAAGGATCTTGATAGCCTAAAAGTTGTGAAAAATCATGGCGTAATGGTAGAAAAATTTGCTTAAGTTTTTAGTTGGGTCCTTTCCAGTGTATCAGTGAGAAAGAAAGCATTTTCCTTGTAACTGTTCTTGTCGACTAAAGATTCAAAATATGTCATACAAGATACATATAATTCTTATCGGTGTGAATGAAAATTCATTTAACGTCCTCCGGTCTGGAGCAGACACATATGGGACATTTATAGAGATAAAGATGGT
>CM065701.1:42392370-42402370 GCA_017654935.2 Phymorhynchus buccinoides
CTCTCTCTCTCTCTCTCTCTCTCTCTCTCTTAAGGACATATTGGAAGACTTAGGCGTTGCCTAAAATCTTTATCCTTGAAAATAAAGTTTTCAAGTTCTCTCTCTCTCTCTCTCTCTCTCTCTCTCTCTCTCTCTCTCTCTCTCTCTCTCTCTCTTACCCCCCCTCTCTCTCTCCCCCTTTCTCCATCTTCCTCCCTTCCTTTATTTCTCTGTATGTGTGTGTGTGTTTGTGTTTGTCTGTCTCACCGTCTTACTATTGTCTGTCTGCCTTTGAGCATTACACGTGCACACAGAAATACATGTGGCCTACATACACGTTCGAGCTTGTGTGAGTATGCACTACGTGCATCTCTCATGTTACTCTGTCTGTATGTATGTGTAAACAAATAATATCAAAACGTATTCAGACTGAAAATCAGAACCATGCTGGTGGGGAAAAAACAACCCACCGTAAATACCCATGTATTATCTGTGCGTGTCTATTTGACATGTGCATGTTTTGATTTTTCAAATAAACTGTTTTTTGTTTGTTGATTCTTGAAATAAATTGTTTGTTTGGGTGTTTTTTCTGTCATAACTTATACATGACTGGGTACCACCAGGCATATTAAGCACTTAACCCCCCCTCACGGTGTGCTGTTTCGAAGGGTTCCAACCGCAAGTTCTCCCTGAGCGCCAAGACAGGAACGCTTCTGCCAGAGTTCCCCCACGTGGACAACCTGATTCTGCCTGAAAACATCACCTCTGACATTGTAAGTCACCTTTTCTAGCGGGGGGGGAAACATCCACGCCACAAGGGGCTATTTCATCGAGGGGAGAAAGTTGAAACTAGATATGAAGACAGACTTTCTGCGAGCAATTATTTGGAATGTTATATGCGAGAAAAGACTGTCATGCTTCCCGACTAATAGCCAGGGTGTACTTTTTTGGTCATCTTAAAAGAGCAATATGGATACTACAGTTGACCGGCTGCCTATTATAGTCATTTTTCTTTAAACATCATCTATTTAAGGCTGACCAGTAGTTTCCGGGTAGCTTCAGCAAAAACTAGGAGAATTTTAGAAAATGTAGATGAGTGCTAGGCAGGCTATTTTAAAATCAGAAAGACAACAAACAAAGATAGAATTGAACCAAATAAAGGTTTAATTCACAAAGCAAAACACACCCAAAAAATGACTAGAAAACGGTTTGAGCCCGAAACATTCTGTTTTGTTTTGCTTAGTGCGTTTAACTTTTTTTCGGGTTAAATTTCTTCGGGTTTTTTTACTAACATAATTTTTTCGTTGCTAGAAAAATAAATTGGCAACAGTAGTATTAATATTAAAACAACATAGGCTTGTAAAAAACACACACGATGATGTAACATTTTCTCAAATATGTATTGTGTTTATTTCACATGTTTTGTTGGTCAGATGGAGACGTTCCTGATGATGTACCGCACTCACTGTCAGCGAATTCTGGACACCATTATCAGTGCCAATTTCGACGAGGTAGGTTTATAAGACTAGGCTATCTTATGCTTTAGCATTTAGAAAAAATAACCCTGATCGCTTCTCGGCCTTTTGGCTAAGACAGTGATTCAGGAACATAAATTGTTGTTTATACCCTGGTTGGTTTGTTCAGCCCGTCGTACATGGCGAAAGCCGATACGCGACGTTAAACTGAACTTCTATCCATGCGTTAGCCCCCTCCCCCTCAAATGTTAGCATTGAACATTTTCTGAGAAGCAACATTCTGTCATTTTTGGGAAAGGGATAGGGTTAGGATCAGCCTAGGATTATTGTCATAAAACTGAAAGAAGCAGACTTTGAGATTGAGAGTCGTAAACGCGAGGGGGCTGATTAAAGTAAAAGATTGCCCAAGACTGTGCCATGCCTTCGTGATGTTTTAGATAGGTAAAAAAAAAAAGCAGCCAAAAAACATAGCACGATGCGAATGGGAGACTTAGTGGGATTTTTTTACGCCAGATGGCGTGACACTCGAGTGGGGCTAATCCCCTCTATTTTCTTAGTTGGGGATAAAGAGAGAGCGAGAGATAGAGAGGAGTCCAACCCGCTCTCTCTCTCTCTCTCTCTCTCTCTCTCTCTCTCTCTCTCTCTCTCTCTCTCTCTCTCTCTCTCTCTCTCTCTCTCTCTCTCTCTCTCTCTCTCTCTCTCTCTCTCACTACGCCCAACTAAGAATATAGCGTGATAAGCCCCTCTCGAGTGTCACGCCACTTGGCGTGAACCCCCCCCCCCCACTAAGTCTCCCATTAAAACGAGCACTATCATTAGCTAGGATCACTTGCGTTGTAGCGATATCTTTTGTAACCTCAATAAATGCTATATCAATGCTCAAAACGCTGCAATTTCGTAGATTTTCTTTGGCTATCAATGCTCAAACCGTTGCAATTTCGTAGATTTTCTTTGGCTATTAATGTTCAAAATGTTGCAATTACGTAGTTTTTCTTTGGGATAAGTTTATGAGATCTATCTTGGTTTTCAATGCTAAACAAACACTTGACTGTAAAGAAACTGTTTGGAGGAAAAACTACTGCACGGCTGCATTTTCAAAGCAGCGTTCTCTTCAAGAGTAACGGTCTGCACAAAAATGCAAGTGCACATGCAATTCTAAGAATTTGGCGACATTTTCTGCAGTAGCTGCAGGCAGACAGGCAGCCTGTTCGTCCACTTTTGAGAACTTGTTAAAACTGTCTGCAACACGTGAAAATTGACAAACAGAGGTAGGCATTTCTTGCATCAGTTACAATTTTCGGTTGCTATTGCCACTTACAGCCACTTCAATTACCACCTTCAAAAATGATGTCCAATAAGTGCAGGTCTGGTGCAAAATGTTCCTAGTGCAATAGGCTTATTTACGACCTTGACATGAATGCTATTAAGGCCTTTTAACAGTGTTTCATTGCATGTCAAAACAAATCTTAGGGGTGCATGTGGGTCTGCCTGAATCCTGAATTCTGGCAATTTGATGCTGGTTCAGGCAGCTACGTGCCTGAAGAAAGGGGTCTTTAACATGATATCATTCTTTTGTACATTGGGTTTCGGCAAGAAAGTTCAGGCAAACGTTTTGGTCACTCATGAAAATTCTTAGAACATTTTCAAACGAATATTTTGTTCTATTGACATAAACGATGTTTGATTTCAACTGTTGAAAACTATACCTACAAAGAAGAATGTAAACACTTTTACTCAAGCAAAAAATATGTTTATAACTTCGGAGCTTTCGGGGCCATCTTGCTTATACTCTTACCTTGTTTATGTTCGTTGTTTATATGTTTAGATAAACCGTCCTGTAGTTAGCCTGACCATTACATCACTTTTAGGCGTATTCAGAATTAAAACGAAACCACATTAAAATCGATGTAAATAATCAACATGTATACGGAGTATTCAATATTAAAGTTAATTGGACAGATCGAACCATCTCCGTGACTTCGCTTTCGTTCCAGGTTCAGAACCTATTGCTTCATTTCTGGCAAGGAATGCCGAGTCATCTTACTCACATCTTGTCTGCCGATGTTCTGTGTGACATTGTCTCCCTTTGTGATTCCATTTTGTACAAGGTAGGTATAATATAATATAATAGAATATAATAGAATATAATAGAATATAATATAATAGAATATAATATAATATACAATATAACATAATTAATTCTGATCGCTTCTCGGCCTTTTGGCTAAGACAGTGATTCAGGAACATAATTTTTTGTTTATACCCTGGTTTGTTTGTTCAGCCCGTCGTACATGGCGAAAGCCGATACGCGACGTTAAACTGAACTTCCTTCCAATATAACATAATATAATATAATATAATATATAATGACACTGAGTGTTTGTTAAAGGCAGTTGTGTCAGTGGGGGCCTCTGTGATTCCATACACAGTATCATGATGAAATTGTGCTTTAGTGTTGTATCCGGTACAATATGTAGACCCCTATTCGACATTTTACAAGGATTTTGAACAAAATGTATGCATACATGTATAAGCTTATGATCTCATCTTATGTTGCACACACTCAAAATAGTGTTCTATTTGCAAATCTTATTTCTCTTAAAGTTTAAGTTAAACTTTCTCTCTATAAAAAAAAAGTCTGAGTCTTCTTTGTTTCTTTGGACACTTTTGTGCAATAGTTCATGCACGCCCTTTAGTAATTCGATTTAGTTTGTTGTTGTTTGTACAAGACACGTAAAGTATTATATTCGTTATAAAATATAAAATAAAATATATTACAGTATTACATCCCGTGAGTGATTCAAATATGTACACGATGTAGGTTGCAATTTTCATTTTTGTATTCCCTTTGCTCCCAATTCTGTATGAAAACGGGACTGGATTAGAGAGAGAGAGAGAGAGAGAGAGAGAGAGAGAGAGAGAGAGAGAGAGAGAGAGAGAGAGAGAGTGTGTGTGAGAGAGAGAGAGACAGAGAGAGAGAGAGAGAGTGTGTGTGTGTGTGTGTGTGTGTGTGTGAGAGAGAGAGAGAGAGAGAGAGAGAGAGAGAGAGAGAGAGAGAGAGAGAGGGGGAGAAATTGGAAGGCGTGGTACAGAGTATTTGTACATTCAACAACTGGCTTGTGTTACAGGTGTTAGTGGACGTGTTGCTGCCTTCTTGCATCCAGGACATGCCGGACAAGTATGTAGGCTTACCACGAACGTTTGGTTATCTGATGCTGAAGCAACTTCGTCTGTCGTCTCTCTTTGCGCATGGAAGTCGAACCATGTGAATTATTTAAAACAAATAAAACGAAAATACAAAGAAAAAAACAACAGAAAAAAATAGATGAAAAGAGAGAAAGAGAAGAAGAAAAGCAGTTGGAATTTTTAACAGATTTTAATGCTAGTTTTCAGTTTTAAGACAATATTGTCCAGTATGGGAGTGAAAGCGATTTCGTTTTCAATTCCGTTAACTGTGCTTTTTCTGTAGTTTTTAAATCTGATTCAAGTAACCATTCACTAAACCTTTTAGATATCTATGTTTTCTAACAGAAGTGGACTGGAAACAGAATGCAGGACTGAATAATTGAAGCTAACCAAAACTTACACAACACGAGTTTTTGTGTTTTGTTTAGCGATTAACAAAATGGTTAAACTACGTCCACTGTCTTCAATTTGGACGTTTGTTTGTGCCAACCTTGAGCATAACTCCATTGTAGCTTTTTTTTGGCAAAAGAGAGGGAGAAAGGTTGGCGCTAAAGATAGCCTTTTAGCTTAATATGATGGTTGGTTTCATGCCTCAAAAGCGAAGGTGTAAAACTTTCAAACAGACACCTTTCCCTGCCACAATCACCCTTTCAACCACCCACGTAGTGCTGATCCTTAATAATAAAGCATCCCTGCACAATATTTCTCAACTTGACCTATCATGTGCACAGGTGTTGCACACTAATGTATAGATCTAACAGGGCATTGTACGTCAGGTAGAATAAGCAGGTAAGCAGCGTACATGTAGATAACGTTTTAAAAATGCACACTGGCCATCCTATCAGAAAAAAACCCGGATTGGTTTCAGCAAAGACACTTGAGTGTCTTTGGTTTTAGCTGGCCAGCATGATTGACGACAAAGGAACGGTAACTCCGCTGCTTTGCTTCTTCCTCTTCTTATTCTTGTAATGGGGGGGGGGGGGGGGGGGGGGGGGGGTGTCAGTGTCAGAAGTCACTATCGTGGGAAAGAGTTTCATGCTACCATAGACGTGATTGATCCCCGTCCTTTTCCACTCTTCCCCTCCGATCTCTTTCGTGTTCCTCTTGGGCGGTCAATGGATTGAGGGTTTTTGAAGATTAGATTAGAAAGAAAAATGGCCACACAAAAAAGAACGGAAAATGGTGGAGAGGTGGGGGTGGGGTTAAATTAGATATTAGAAATTAGATGGGCCGACAACAAAAAAGATGAAAGTTGGAACATATATTTGTGGACCTTCCCCAACGCCAACTGTCCTCAAATGCCTCAAGTTTGGCAGAGAGAGTGACGGTGTATCCCAGGCAAGGCTTCTCCACTATCAACAATTCCTTTATCCCAGCTCGCCGGAATAGCCGCTACCCCCTCTGCTGTGATGCCTATCCGACAGTCATATTCGGAAACGACACACATATATCTTCTCCTCTTCTTTGTTGTGCATATGAGGATGCGTGGAATATCGTGCAACCACAATAAGACATTATCAACAGTAAGAAAATATTCACAATTTTCATGTCGAGTCCCCCGTGGGGATACCGGGGGGGGGGGGGGGGTGTATGAATAGTTCCCCGACCTTCTGGAAGCTCTGTGCTTGTAACTTCCTCTAATCTGTCACTCTCTTTGACTCTGTCTTTACCCTTTGCTTGCTGTCATCGACTATCTTTCTGCCTTACCAGTCCATTCTCATGCCTTTTAATTTTTAATTTTTATAATTTTTTTTAATTAAGAAACACTTTCAAAAACATTTCCTTCAGCTGAAGGCGGACTGGCTGGGCCTAACTATTTTTTAGTTAGGCGCATAACGGCAGTATGACGCATCTACGCTCATAATTGACAGGAAACTGTCTGAACGATCGAAGAAGAAGAAGAAGATGTCGAGTTGTCTCAAAAAAAGCTTTCACCGTCTTTTACCTATATCCACCCCCATTAGTACCCCTGGACGTCTCTGCAGTTCGTTTCGCAGATGTCTTCAGTCCTCTCTTGCCTGGAAACGGAGACACGAAGCAACAGAGGGTGTGAAGTGTGGCCTTTGGCCTAAGGCCTTCACAGTCAGTAATATGCTACCAAAAAGCCTGAATGTCACAAAGAGTGATTACTTCGCTGCCTACAAACCTTGCAAAGACTGAAGCCAACTTTCTTACTTCCCACCTAGAAGGTGGAAGGTGGGAAGTGTTAAGTATGGTAACAGCGGCAGTGGGTGAGTTCACAATGATCCGCACCTGTAGTGTAGGTGAAAGGGTGGGAGCAACAAGTCGGCTTCAGTCAGCTGCGGACTGCGAACTCTTTGTATATTCAGGCTTTTTGATGCTACCTAGTTAACACTGCTCATTTGACGTCAACGAATGCATGTATGCTTGCTTGTCGTTTTCGACTATGACCGCCAGATAATAAAGGGGGCAGATGCTGTTCCGGCGAGCTGGGCGAAAATGTGTTTATAGGGTAAATCCCCTCTCTCTCCACCAAAGGGATTAAAGGACAGATGGCATTGGAGAAGGTCCCCAAAGGCCAACCAATCCCTTTGGCTGCAGCATTACATCCACTGCAGATCCCCCCTAGTTTGAGAGTCAAGGCCTTCCGCAAAAGACTAAGCTTTACCATGATGTTCTAATACTGTAAAAATGATTGTACGTCAACGAATACTACGAGCCTAAAGGTCGAGGTCACGAGCCAGGGCCAAGGTCATAATGATCCTATGTAACTTAGCAATAGGCCTATGACTTTTTAGATGTGCTGTTATTCTGAATAGTTAGTAAAATCACAGGAGATTGATTTTCGTTGGTGTTATTGAGTTTTTTGGTGTAGAGAGAGCGGAGGAAGTGGGGGGGGGGGGGGGGGGGGGGAGGAGAATTAACAAGGGGAGGGAGGGGCAATGAACACATTAATATACAAATTAAATGGAGTGATTAGTAACGCACGCACACGCGCGCGTGTGTGTGCATGCGTGTGTGTGCGCGTGCATGGTGTGTGTGTGTGTGTGTGTGTGTTAGTGTTAAAAGTGGGTAGATAACAAGTGATTTAAAAAAAAAAGAGAAATGGGCTAGAGATGAGGATTATCTTAAAGGTGCACCCGAGCCAATCACGAAACTAGGTCAAAACACTATTTTTGGTGAATAAACCTTTTCTTACTTACTCTTTTGGAAACATTCTGCGCCCTTTTTTGAATAATTCGTTAAAAGGTGTGATTATACACCTGAAGGACAGAAGACCCGCCATTTTTGAAGGGATGGGGAAGGGTGGGGAGGGAGCTATTTCCTTCGTTGTGAGCGAAACTCCATTTTGGCAAACTGAAACTGTATCAAATAAAGGCTTGTATTGTGGAAATTTCGTGCAAACGATTTGGCCTCATTAAAGTGCGGCTATTAGAAAAGAGAAGGCACATGCCTTGTCTTTCACTGAAAAAAGTATGTCTTCCAGCACCTCCGCAAAGGAGGAATCGCCGATTTGACGGTTTGATTTCTAGGAAACCAGAGCAAAGTGAGTGTTGCGATCTCTGTAGAGGTGTTTTTTTCCTAGTGATCTCGACGTGTTTCTTTCAAAGACGTATCCATCCTTGAAGCAAACTGGTTCTAGGGGTTGGAAGCTTTAATTAATTATAATTTTATGCAGCTTCGTGTTGAGCACATAGCCAGATTGAAGAGTTGTCCGGTCTCGGGTCCAGTAAGCGTCGCAGACTGAGATCTGCATTGTAGTAAGTCTCCTGGTGTAGCCTAACTCAGATTGCAGTCTGTGTTGCAGTCTGGGCACGGAGATCAAGGTGTTTGCCCGCAAACTGCCCCATTGGCTGTACAGTGCGCTGGACATGGTGCCCGAACTACTGAGGAACTACAAAATGGAAGGTAACGGAAGAGAGTCCGTGTAACCCAGCTAAATTCCGTTGAGGTCCAATATTCCCAAACTGTCTTGTAAATGGAAGGTAACGGAAGAGAGTCCATGTAACCCAGCTAAATTCCGTTAAGGTCCAATATTCCCAAACTGTCTTGTAAATGGAAGGCAACGGAAGAGAGTCCATGTAACCCAGCTAAGTTCCGTTAAGGTCCAATATTCCCAAACTATCTTGTAAATGAAAGGTAACGGAAGAGAGTCCATGTAACCCAGCTAAGTTCCGTTAAGGTCCAATATTCCCAAACTATCTTGTAATTGGAAGGTAACGGAAGAGAGTCCATGTAACCCAACTAAATTTCGTTGAGGTCCAATATTCCCAAACTGTCTTGTAAATGGAAGGTAACGGAAGAGAGTCCATGTAACCCAGCTAAATTCCGTTGAGGTCCAATATTCCCAAACTGTCTTGTAAATGGAAGGTAACGGAAGAGAGTCCATGTAACCCAGCTAAATTCCGTTAAGGTCCAATATTCCCAAACTGTCTTGTAAATGGAAGGCAACGGAAGAGAGTCCATGTAACCCAGCTAAGTTCCGTTAAGGTCCAATATTCCCAAACTATCTTGTAAATGAAAGGTAACGGAAGAGAGTCCATATAACCCAGCTAAGTTCCGTTAAGGTCCAATATTCCCAAACTGTCTTGTAAATGGAAGGTAACGGAAGAGAGTCCATGTAACCCAGCTAAGTTCCGTTAAGGTCCAATATTCCCAAACTATCTTGTAATTGGAAGGTAACGGAAGAGAGTCCATGTAACCCGGCTAAATTCCGTTGAGGTCCAATATTCCCAAATTGTCTTGTACATGGAATGTAACGGAAGAGAGTCCATGTAACCCAACTAAATTTCGTTGAGGTCCAATATTCCCAAACTGTCTTGTACATGGAATGTAATGGAAGAGAGTCCATTTAACCCAGATAAATTCCGTCAAGGTCCAATATTCCCAAACTATCTTGTAAATGGAAGGTAACGGAAGAGAGTCCATGTAACCCAGCTAAATTCCGTTAAGGTCCAATATTCCCAAACTGTCTTGTAAATGGAATGTAACGGAAGAGAGTCCATGTAACCCAGCTAAATTCCGTGGAGGTCCAATATTCCCAAACTGTCTTGTAAATGGAAGGTAACGGAAGAGAGTCCATGTAACCCAGCTAAGTTCCGTTAAGGTCCAATATTCCCAAACTATCTTGTAAATGGAAGGTAACGGAAGAGAGTCCATGTAACCCAGCTAAATTCCGTTGAGGTCCAATATTCCCAAACTGTCTTGTACATGGAATGTAACGGAAGAGAGTCCATGTAACCCAGCTTAATTCCGTTGAGGTCCAATATTCCCAAACTGTCTTGTAAATGGAAGGTAACGGAAGAGAGTCCATGTAACCCAACTAAATTCCGTTGAGGTCCAATATTCCCAAACTGTCTTGTACATGGAATGTAACGGAAGAGAGTCCATGTAACCCA
>CM065701.1:42409870-42422370 GCA_017654935.2 Phymorhynchus buccinoides
CCGCGTGCGTGCCCGCGTGCGTGCCCGCGTGCGTGTGTGCGTGCCAGAGAGAGAGAGGGAGGGAGAGACCAAGCTATGGTAAACACAAACACTAATGTTGGCTAATATTACTAATGTCTTGACAATAAAAACTCCTCACAGGTATCACTGACATTTTACGTCAATTACAGTGATGGTGACAATGATGAAGACGAAGACGACAATAACATTGACGATGATGATCATGATAACGATGATGATGATGATGACGATGATGATGACGACTGTCCAGGGTCGCTCCACCTGTTGCACATGATGCTGGATGAATACCTGTACCTGGTGATGGAGACTCAGCGAGACCAGTCTCGTGACCTGCACGTGCTACGCCAGGTCCAGCGCCACATGAAGAATGCAGGTAGCGCCAGTTGGATAGAAAAGAACACAAAGAAAAACAGTCACTAAGGAAGAGAGACAGACAGAAAGAAAAAGAAACAGAATAATCCAATTTGCCACTGTAGTACTTGAAACTTTTTTTTCTTTAAAAAAAATAGTTTTACGTATTTAAATATTGTGCATTTAGAAATTTAAGTGTTTAAAAAAAAAAAAGAAGAAGTTATTTTTAGAAAGAAAAAGAAAGAAGAAACGACGAAGGAAAGAAAAAACAAGCGCGAAATCGCAATAGTTTGTGGCACGCGGTCTATTTTTACCACTCCAATCATGAGTTACCTCCCCTGGCTTTTCAATAATTTTAATCTGTAAACCAGAATGTTATCTCTGCACCATTTCGTAACTTTTTATATCTTTTGGAAAACATTTAAAACTATGTATTCTACTTATACTCATCAAAAGAAGCACCGCATACTCGTCGTGTCTGTTGTAGTGTCTGTATTACGTATGTTTATTATTTTGTACGCTTTTAAAATACATCATTTTAAAGAGCGGCCAGAAGTGTAGCCTCGATTTGAAGTGCGACAATTTTGTCAAAATGTGCGACAATTTTGGACCGACAGACCGACCGACCGACAGACCGACCGACCGACAAAGTGAGTTATAGGTTTGTGGCTTGAGCCACAAACAAAAAGAAGGGAGGAAAGGAAAAGAGAGAAAAAAAGACAAGAAAAAAGACTATGATGATTTGTTGAATGGTTGACCTCTGCGCTCATACAGACCTACGCAATTACATCGTTGCATTTAGGTGAAAACTCTTAAAGGCCCAAGCCCATGCATCTTCGTCCAAACATTCCACATCGCATGCACATTTACCGTTAAGACTGTGTCGGGATAAATGAGAAAATAGATAAATGTTTGTGTCTTTTGTTTATTTTGATTGAGGCACATCATTATCTTAATCCGTCAATATTGTCTAATATGCACTTTTTCTTATACTGAGCACGCCATAAGCCTAGCTTGTTGTTGCTTCAGTTTTGTTGCTTTGTATGTTTGTTATGTAAAGACAATAAAACGTTTAAACCAGATAAATGTTTTCTTTTAATAAAAACAACAACCAACACCTAGAAATGATAATACAAATTATTTGATTGCTAAATTGATTGTCATTTGTTTGATGAGCGTCTTACGAGTTGATGTTATATTGATTGCATTTTGCTTCGTTTTTCGTATTGGCCTTTTGTTTTCGTCGTGTTTTTGCTCTCAGGTTGCATCCCCCTATTTCCCTCCACCCTTTTCAGTTTTGTATGCTGGGTGACCTTTCATTGTCATTGTTTCCATTTATCAAATCACTTTATTTCATCATATAGGTGGCATTGTTATCGTGACCACCTGTAATTAGCTTTTCTATTGTTTTGCTGTTGTTGGACATTGTGGCATATATGCAACATTCAAGAACCATGTCTAGTTGTATTGTTTCGTGGCCAGTAAAAGAAGGCTTAAGAATAGGCTATTTAAATATTAACCATGTGGTTAACAAATTAGCAGATGTAGCTTAGATTTTGCATAATTCTGGAAATCCTTTTCACATATTTTGTTTTGGTGAGTCTCACTTATCGGACCGTATAACGGATAATGACATTTCAGTAAATGGCTATAATATTATTCGATTAGACCCATCACAACAAAAACAAACCGGTCTTTTAGTATACTACTGTCAATCGATCAACTTAAAACCAATGTCCGTTTTTGAAAAGTATGATGTTGAATGCTTGTGGTTGGAGGTTTATATTAAACATACAAAGCCATTGTTATTAGGATTTCTATATAGACACCCTTCGGAGCGTGTAGACTGGAAAGACAAATTTAACTCCATGATGGATAATGTGATTTTGGAATCAAAAGAAACGTTAATATTCGGCGATTTTAACCCTTTCACCGCCAATGTCGCATTTTAGCACCACAGTGATTTAACACCTATGTCACTAAAAGGCATCAATTTGGGGTCTATTATCCAAAGACCCTGTTGTCTTAGTTTTGGGAAGTAAGGATAGACCTTATTTTATATCTGTCACAGAAGAATCCCCAATACTGCAGATGGATTTTGTTCTATACCCAGGTAAATTTAATGGACATTTTTGGCTGGAGTATGGCTGGCGGTGAAAGGGTTAATATCGATTTAATGAAAACACAAACGCAATGGACACATTTATACGAAAGCTTTCAGTTAACACAACTCATTGATAAGCCGACTAGAGTCACACCAAAATCAGAGACTCTAATCGACCACATATACGTAACCGACAAGAAAAACGTTATTGAGCTTTGCTCACCATTAACTGGCTGCAGTGATCACAATCCAATCTGCATAACATGGAATAAAAAAGGTTCAAAAATCCCTAAGGCTGGGCACAAGACAATTTATTACAGATGTTTTTCTAAATTTAACGAGGAAATATTTCTCTTTGATCTGGCACAGTCCCAGCTTTCATGCATTTATCATTACACTGACCCGGATAAAGCATTAGAGTTTTGGTATAGCACTTACATTGATATTTACAATAAGCATGCACCGATTAGATGCAAAAGAGTAAAGCACAAACCAAAGCCCCCCTGGATAGATAAAGACATTGACAATGCTATGAACACAAGAGACCTATTAAGTGGTTCTATGAAGCAAGACCAATTCCAGACGCAAAGAAACAAAGTTACCACCATGTTACGTAATTTAAAAAAAAAAAAATTCCAAGATCTAGCAGGTTCTAAAAATGATTCTAAATCCATATGGAAAGCAATAAATTGTATCACAAATAAACACATTTCTAAAAAACAACCCTCTGCAAAAAACATTTCCACCGACGAACTTAATCACTATTTTGTTAACATTGCAAACCAGATTATTCAAAATGACAAATCAAAAGAAAATGACTTACACGAGTTAAAACAATTTTGCAAAGAAAAACATATCAACACATCATTGACCATACCACCCATAGCTGTGTTCGAAGTTTATAACAGTTTAATCAAACTCAAACAATCCAAAGCAAAAGGCTTAGATGAAATTGACACTAACATTATAAAACTCAGTGCACCAATCATTACAGAGTCTTTAACCCTTTCACCGCCAAAGTCGCATTTTAGCACCACAGTGATTTAACGCCTTTGTCACTAAAAGGCATCAAATCGGGGTGTATTATCCAAAGACCCTATTGTCTTTGTTTTTGGGAAGCCAGGTTAGACCTTATTTTATCTATGCCACAGAAGAATCCCCAATACTGCAGGTGGATTTTGTTCTCTGGTTTAAATGTTTTATTTTTCCAAATCAACATGAACAACAACTATGACATAACTGAAGCAACAACAAGCAGAGCTTATGGCGTGCTCAGTTCTAAACGAATTACACAGTATAAACATTGGCGGAATTTTACCAGGAAATACCAGCAATACATTTTTGAAAAGAAAGTCACAACAAACCAAACGAACAATGGACATAGCAATAGACAAAAGAAGTAGAATCGACACAAAAATGATAAGAGAGAGAGAGAGAGAGAGAGAGAGAGAGAGAGAGAGAGAGAGAGAGAGAGAGAGAGAGAGAGAGAGAGAGAGAGAGAGAGAGAGTTCCACCTCACACCACTCTGCAGACCAGAACTCCAACCCCACGTCGCAATAAAACGAAATAAGACACGATGATGACATTAGGATTACATGAAATGACGCCAAGATGAAAACAGAGATACTCCAAAACTAACTGAGTTAAAATATTAGGTGAGAATATGAACTGGTAAGGATGCAAGAGCTGGAAAGGAAGCAGGGGTTTGAATTTTATAGCCTTTTACTTAGCTCTATAAACTGCTGCACGGTTTTGAATATTTGTTCGTTTTCTGACACTGATAAACTTTGATCGCCAAAGAGTAGGGTGTAGGTGTTAGTGATGCATGGGTTAAGTGTTGAGATCGTGTTTATTCTTTCAGCAGCATAATGTCTACACTGCATCAGATAATGTTCAGCATCTTCCGTATTGTGGCCACATGCACATTTGGGGTTATTTAATAAGTGTCTGTTGTACAAGTCACCGTTAATATTGCTCATTCCTAAACGTAGTCTACAATGGTTGATTGCGTGTGTGTGTGTGCGTGCGTCTCTGCCCAGGTAAATGTAATGGACATTTTTTGGCTGAAATATGGCTGGCGGTGAAAGGGTTAACTTACATATATAATTTATGTATTGACAAAAACTATTTCCCTAAACATTTCAAAACGAGTAAAATTATTCCTCTTTACAAATCAGGTGACCAAAACGATCCCTCTAATTATAAACCCATTTCAATTCTTTCTGTCCTGTCCAAACCACTAGAGCAGCACATCAAACGTAACATCGTACTACATATTGACAAATTTGACCTTTTGCATCCAAACCAGTCAGGTTTTAGAGAAAAACATTCATGCCATACAGCTTTAATAAATCTGGTCGACCAATGGCTTGCTAACATTAATAATGACGAATACACAACAGCACTTTTCGTAGATTTTGCAAAGGCTGTCGACATCATTGACCACTCTCTACTCCTTCGTAAATTATCAATTTATATTTTTTCAGCTGACACTGTTACACATATCTTCTTTTCTATGTTCCCGTCAACAATGCGTTTGTGTAGAAAATAAAATTTCTAATTTCAGTGGTATAACAAGTGGTGTGCCACAAGGTTCAGTTCTTGGCCCTATTCTTTTTTCTTTATATGTCAATGATTTACCCCTCTCTGTTTCGTCCCCATGTGATCTCTTTGCTGATGATACCACGCTTCACTCGTCACATCAAAATATAAACACTGTATATGTAAACTTGCAGGAAAGCGTAAATAAACTCGTTAAGTGGACTGACTGTAACCATATGTCACTGAACGCAGAAAAAACTAAACACGTCTTAATAACTACGAGACAGAAACGTCAAAACATCCAAGATACCACACTAAATATTTGTGTAAAAAAAAAAAAATAGAACAAGTAAAGTCTCACAAAGTTGTAGGTATAACTATTGATAATAACCTATACTGGAATGACCACATCTCTCAATTAAGCAGAAATACATCAAAGAAAGTCTTTCAGCTATCAAAAATAAAACATTTGATCACTTACGAAGCTAAGAAACAGTTCTTTAGTGCTCACATCCAATCATTAATAGACTATGCCTCAACACTTTGGGATTGTGCCAGTGAAAAGACATTGAAACCACTTGTCCGCGTTTATAATCGTGCCTTAAAACTGGTTCTCTTAAAATCAAGTTCTTTAACTTTGGAAGATTTTAAGGTTCTGAATATTCTACCACTCAAAAACAGACTAAAATTTAACAAAGGAAGGCTTATGCACAAAATAATGATTGGAATGGCGCCTTCCAGAATAACAAATAAATTTCTGTTGAATAATAAGAGACACATACACAAAATTGTTCTTCATAGACCAAGATTAGATTTATATAAATCCAGTCTGCACTTTTCCCGAGGTTCACTATGGAATGCATTACCCGTGTATTTAAAACAAATATCAAGTCATCCAGTCATCCATCTTTCATGAAACAATTCAAGGATTATATTATTAGGGGAAGACGGGGTAAAAAGCGCATGGGCGGGTAAGAAGCCCACCCCAATTATCTCATGAAATAAAGAAAATTTCAGTCAAATTTGCCCATGAGACGAATGCTAGACATTAACGCTCGTCTCATGGGCAAAATGAGACTGAAATTTGCTTCATTTCATGAGATAATTGGGGTGGGCTTCTTACCCGCCCATGCGCTTTTTACCCCGTCTTCCCCTACAAATGATTTTTAAATAATTTATCATTACACCTGACACATGCCTGTATATTCGTCTGTTCATCTCGTCTGTTTACCTATTGTCTGCCAAGCTATCTGTCCGTTCCCCCCCCCCCCCCTCTCCCCCCCCTCTCCCCCCCCCTCCTCTCTCTCTCTCTCTCTCTCTCTCTCTCTCTCTCTCTCTCTCTCTCTCTCTCTCTCTCTCTCTCTCTCTCTCTCTCTCTCTCTCTCTCACATGCTTTTCAATTTCCTTATATTGTCTGTCTGTTGTCCTTATGGCTTAACTCGTCTCCCTCTTACATTGCTATTTTGTATATATTGCTATTCTTGATGATGGTTTGATATGTTACTTTATAATGTTTTTGCATTATTTATTTGTTGATCTGTTAGTTTTCTTGTTTGCGCACAGGGCTGAGTGTAAAAAAGCAATGCTTATCTCATTACCCTGTATAAATAAAAATTCGTTTCGTTTCGTTTCGTTTCGTCATTCGTTCAATCCTTTAAGTCGGACTATTTTATTATTTTAGTTGAAAACTCTACTTGTTCAGCAGTATGAATGGATGGACTGGACTACCTAGTCTTGTGGAAAATTCATAATGTCGAGGAAGGAGAAGGTCGGTGCTGCTTTTCATAATGTCTTGTACAAGACTGAGAACCTTAGAGAAAGTGGGGCATATATAATTAAGGTCAAGGAAATGTCTGAAAAGACACCTGCGTCAATATAGCTTTATAGGCTTAAATAGGTGTGAGTATTACACACAAATAGCCTATTTGTCTGAAAAGACATATACACACATCAAAGTTTGAGAACCTGCGATCGAAAGCAGCTCGAAGAAATAAAGCGTAGGGTAAGACGGGGTAAAAAGCCCATGGGCGGGTAAGAAGCCCATGCCAATTATCTCATGAAATAAAGCAAATTTCAGTCACATAAAAAGCCCATGAGAGCATTCGTCTCATGGGCAAATTTGACTGAAATTTGCTTTATTTCATGAGATAATGAGAGACTTAGTGCGATTTTTTTCACGCCAGAGGGCATGACGCTCGTGTGGGGCTAATCCTCTGTATATTATTAGTTGGGGATAAAGAAAGAGAGAGAGACAGTGAGTGGTCCTACCATCACTCTCTCTCTCACTACGCCCAAGTAAGAAAATCGCGTAATAAGCCCCTAGTGCATTGACTGCCCTCTGGCGTGAAAAAAAATCGCCATAGGTTGACCATTGGCATGGGCTTCTTACCCGCCCATGGGCTTTTTACCCCGTCTTCACCTACACTAATCCAGATAATCCATACTGTCTTACTCTGAGGAAACTTATTTGCAGAAGCCATAAAGACTCAGGCCAAAGTACGGACCGGAAGCAACAAAATGGCGGCAATAATGTCTCCCAAAATCCGGAAACGGAAACAAGACGATCACACGGATAACACAGGTTTGTGGGGGGAGATAAGGAGTTAAGAGCGATTTTGCAACCACATATAAGTGGCTGTGGGTGTGTAGAGTGGGTGTCTGTGACCCTCTGTGTGTGTGTGTGTGTGTGTGTGTGTGTGTGTGTGTGTGTTACAGGAGAATAAGGGTGGTAAATGCTAGGATGACACAAAGTTAACCCTTTCGCCGCTAGCCATTTTTCAGCCAAAAAACACCATTAAACTTACCTGGGTAGAGAAAAAAATATCTGCAATATTGCGAATTCCTCTGTGACATGTACAACATTAGGCCTACCCTTACCTCCGAACATTATGAAAATAGGGTCTTCAGATAACAGGCCTGATTTGATGCCTTTTAGTGTCATGGGTGTTAAACCATTGTGGTGCAAAAATGCGACATTGGCGGTGAAAGGGTTAAAAAAAACACAAGGAAATGATGTGGAGGGTCAGTGGGTAAAAGGCAATAAAACAGTATGAAGTCGTATTGCAACTAGCAATTGAAACTACGGGCCTATGCAGTGATAACTGAATCGTGATTGATGGTTTAAGTAACAAAAAAATCGGTTTTTTTAAAAAGCAGTGTTTTGAAAGGACTTAGAGATAACGGTAAACGGACCATAGACACATATAACTTATTCGGTAAAACCCCCAAAATGGAAGGATGGGTTTGTGGATGATTAAGGAGACCAACTCACTTCCTTGCTACTGGATATTTGATGGACGGATCTAGCCCGTGTAGGCCCCTAGTCGGGTTGACTGAATATGTAGACGGATGGATTGTTCGATTGATTGATTGACTTGTTGGTTTAACGATTGATTGATTGACTTGCTGGTTTAACGATTAACGATTGATTGATTGGCTTGTTGGTTTTAACAATACGCTGTTTCCCTAATGACCGATCATTTCTACATTACAGAGGACTTGGATACGACCCCTCATCCTCATGAGTTGAAAACAGATATTGCGTTGAGCATCACGGAAGACGCCCGGATGATGAATTCCACCTCTCCCACCCTCACCACCCCCACCACCACCGCCTTCCACTATCCTCACCCCGGAACCGCCTTCACGCGACCCCATCCTTCCGCTCCACGTGACCCCCTTTACAGCCAATCAGAAGACAGCGAAAGATTCGCAGTGCACGGCTACCCCACAACTCTACCGTCCACGTCACCATCCAAGCCCTTGTCGTCAGTGGGCGGCGTGACGTGTTATGACCGATCGGCTTATTTTGCGCAGTTCGGACCTTTGAACGCCTACTCCGACTACGTCAGCCACAACGCCGCTTCCGCTGTGACGTCATCGCGCGTGCAGATGCACGCCGATCCTCACCCTCACTCTTACGCGCAGACTTTTCCTCCGGTGCCATTCTCCGCTGGAAGCACGGGCCTTTCGGGAAGTTACCACTGGGGAGACGGGCGCACCCCTGCAACCGTTCTGACGGATCCGTACTCTCAGTACGGTGCCCACGTCGTTCCCTCGGCCTATGACTCCTACAAGAATGCTTCCTTGCTCCGTGGGCCCGTGTATGGACAGGAGGCAGCACTGGGTCTGAACGCGGCCCGGGGATATTTTGCTGCCAGAGCTTCAGATGCTTACCAAGGTTCGTAAAAATCAGGCATCAGAATTGTCAGAGGATTAAGAATTTCAGAGGATTAAGAATTTCTAACATAGGATTAGCTTCTTCTGTCAGAGGTTTTGACTTCAAATTGAGTGTTATCTTTTAGCCTTCCTGGTCATGCTGAAAAATAATGTTAGTGTTGTCCCTCCACAGTCTGGGGCCTGTCGCGTGCAAAGCGTGCACATTTGCACGATGGCCCATTTAGTGCAGTTTTCAGATAATTTGACTTCTGACTATTCGATGCCTGTAAAAATGCCCGAACTTCTGGCGCCTTGAGGGGCTTAGTAAAATGTGAGTGGGCAGGCCGGTTGTTTAGACCTGTCTGCAAGATATGGAGGGGAACGTGTCTAGAAGTCAATAAGTCTGCGTTCCACGATGTTTGTGTCCCTAATCCTTATCCCTGACGCTAATCCTGACCTTAACGCTAGCACTAGATATTGTGCATGATAGGCACGGTAGCTCACAAACCTCCACAGAAATTATTGATAGACATATGGAATTACATCTGATATTTTAAAAGCAGAGTATAGGCTAGAATGATAATACTACAGTGTTGTAATATATTTCACATACCGGCATTTTCTGATCTTAGCCATGATCAAGAATTGATGTTAACATGTATTCTCTAATCAGAAGTTATTCATGCATGAGATCTGTTGGCCATTTAACATGAGCGCAATACTTCTTTTGCATGGAATAAATGCCATTGCACACTTTATTGTTCTGATTCTGATTTATTCAATTCCATGTCCTTATCTAAATTTATTCTCATTTACATTAACGATAGCAGTATGTCACTCATGTGTGTGCATGTGTGTGTGTGTGTGTGTGTGTGTGTGTGTGTGTGTGTGTGTGTGTGTGTGTGTGTGTGTGTGTGTACGTGCGTGTACGTTCGTGCGCATGTGTACGTGTGTCTCTGCGTGCATACGCGTGTGCGTCTACCATCTGTCGCGCAGGTTCCTCACTGGCTGTGGCACCAGCCTATGGCAACAGTTTCATGGAGATCGCGCCGAATGGGACCCACCAGTACCCAGCCAGGCCCGAGCCCCTGGCAGCCACGTATCAGGATGATCTGTACGGCCCTGGAATGGCCCCCACACTGCCCGCCTTCCATAAACACTACCTCGCCCCTTCCTTCAGATGACGGCGGACCTTCTCATAGGAGTTGGGGATGTGGATCTTTGTTGTCTTGCTTGCTTGACGTTCCTTGTTTTTGTTGTTGTTGTGTTCTGGTTTCTGTACAGTTGGCTTGTCCCATTCTCTTCCTTCACGTGTGAGGAACTTCCTTATTCAAACTGCTTTCTTCTTCTTTGTCGATCGCTCAGATCGTTTGTGTCCTATCATATGAGCGGAGATGCGTCATGCTGCCGTTATGCCTCTAACTAAGAAATAGTTAGGCCAAGCATGTTCGTCTTCGGCTGAAGAAAATCTTTGTAAGAGTTTCTAGAACAGAGGGAGAAGAATGGACCAATAAGGCAGAAAGATAATAGATGACAGTAAGCAAAGGGAAAAGGCAGAGTCAAAGTGACAGATTAGAGGAAGTTACAAGAACAGCACGTCCCGAAGGTGAGAAACTATTTGTAAGGAAGATCCCCCCTACCCCTGTATCCCCAAGGGGTTTGCTTGATTGTTAGTTTAACGTCCAACTAGGCGTTGCCTCTTATGGACAATGTTTCTGAAGACTTGGTCTCCCTGGTTGAGGATGAAGGTGAAGTTGGTGATGATGGGACAGGAGTCCAGACGTGGCAGCCGTCGTGGTTGATTCCAGAAAACGTTGCGGACCCTTGAACGTAGGGGTTCGCTGTCTGTTTACTGGATCATTCGAACGGAGTCCGAGTCGAGATGTTGTTTCTGTCCTAGATGCTATAGTGGAGTCAGCATAGGCTATGTGTCACGGCAGGAGATGATGAAGCATTGTGAGACAGCCCAAGGTTGTCGTTGGTCTCTGGTGATCCGCTTTCATGGTGAAGCATTGTGAGACAGCCCAAGGTTGTCGTTGGTCTCCGGTGATCCGCTTTCATAGTGAAGCATTGTGAGACAGCCCAAGGTTGTTGTTGGTCTCCTGTGATCCGCTTTCATGGTGAAGCATTGTGAGACAGCCCAAGGTTGTCGTTGGTCTCCGGTGATCCGCTTTCATAGTGAAGCATTGTGAGACAGCCCAAGGTTGTTGTTGGTCTCCTGTGATCCGCTTTCATGGTGAAGCATTGTGAGACAGCCCAAGGTTGTCGTTGGTCTCCGGTGATCCGCTTTCATAGTGAAGCATTGTGAGACAGCCCAAGGTTGTTGTTGGTCTCCTGTGATCCGCTTTCATGGTGAAGCATTGTGAGACAGCCCAAGGTTGTCGTTGGTCTCCGGTGATCCGCTTTCATAGTGAAGCATTGTGAGACAGCCCAAGGTTGTCGTTGGTCCCTGTGGTCCACTTTCTTGTCGTTGGTGTTGGTGTTGGTGAGCAGCCCTCCCCTCCAAGGCTGTCTTCAGGACCACCGGGCGACCTGCGGCATGCCAGGGTGCTGATGTCGTTGTACACAGGCCGGAGACACACAGTCAAGTCGAATCGTCTCTGCAGGCGGATGATTTCCCCCCAGTAGCCACCACCAAACTACTGGGCATCGGCGGTCTTGGTGACTCAGAGGCCAACACTGTAGAGAAGATCCAAGTCGCCGTACGTCGTCCTGTGTGCATGCAAGTCCATCAACTCCCATGGTGAGGGAGGAAGACTGCGCCGCCCTTTCTCCTACTGTCTGCCACCCAAGTAGGATTTCGTATGCAATCTGCCACCTTGCATCGGAATGGGCCCCAATCTCATTTTAAACTGCTCCGCATTTTAGGGCTAATTTGCCCATCCGTAACAAACGTTATCCTACCTTTTCTAGTTGTGTTTTCTTTCTTTCTTCACGGCCAGTAGCATAATCTAAATCCTATCTGTTCGACCATATTATACCATGCAATGAATTTGATTTTTTTTTCTGTATCATTTATATGGGTCTTTTTTCTTTCTCCGAGTTAGCTGGGTTTTTGTTGTTGTTTTTTGTGTGGTAAGGAACGGGTTTAGGCCCATAACATATTACTGACGTATATGTCATCAAACTGTATAAACTACCTTCAGTTGTCAGTCTTATCTTAAAGGCAATGACATTGGTTGTTTTAGGGTTCTAACCCTCTAACACCCCCACCCCCTCCTTCACAGCTTTCCCCCTCTCTTTCTCATCATCCTAAATCTCTAAGTTCCAGAATACAGTATTTTACTCACTTCTCTCTTATCTTCTCTCCCCCCCCCCCCTCCCC
>CM065701.1:42424870-42474870 GCA_017654935.2 Phymorhynchus buccinoides
AAGTAGACATCGCCATTCTAGATTTTTCTAAAGCCTTTGACACTGTGCCTCATTACAAACTCCTCCATAAACTTAAAAGTTACGGAATTACAGGCCCCCTCCACCAGTGGCTCTCCTGCTTCCTTACTCAAAGAACCATGACAGTAGTGTTAGAAGGAACCTCCTCAGAAAAAACATCAGTCGACTTTGGAGTCCCACAAGGTACAGTGCTCGGCCCCCTCCTATTTCTCTGCCACATCAATGACCTGCCAAAAGCTGTCAATCAAACATCAAAAATCAGATTATTCGCTGACGACTGCCTTCTTCATAGGGAAATTGTGACTTTAAGGACCATCCGACCCTGCAAGAAGATCTGCAACAGCTTGAGAACTGGGCGAACACTTGGGGCATGCGCTTCAATGCTTCCAAGTGCTACATTATATCTTTACGCAACAAATCCAACTTCTATTACCAACATAATAACACCATCCTCCAGCATGTTCCAACAAATCCATACCTGGGCATTCTACTATCTGAGGACCTAAAATGAGGACCACATATTTCCAACATTACAAAGAAAGCAAGCTGCACCCTTGGCTTCCTCCGGCGAAATCTCCGTCGCTGCCCACCACGGTGTAAAACCAATGCCTATCTAGCTCTAGTCAGACCTTTACTAGAATACGGTGCAGTTGTGTGGGACCCTTATCTACAGAAAGACATTGACAGTATAGAACGTATACAACGGAATGCTGCCCGCTTCATCACTGGCGACTATAAGTCCACAATGCCTGGCAGTGTCACCAAACTTCTTGAAAAAACTGAACTTCCATCCCTTCAGCAAAGGCGCCATCACCTCCGCCTGACCATGCTCAACAGAGTGGTTGAGGGGTTAGTACCGGCCTTACCCCCTGAAGACTTCATCACTTATCACAAATCGAGCAGACTGATAAGATCCGGACTTCCTTACTCGTCGAACCCAATCAGATCTTCAGTTAGAAACAACAACAAAGCAATAAAAGTTCCCTCCTCAAACACCGACCAGTTCAAAAACTCTTTCTTTGTTGGAACACCAACAGAGTGGAACCATCTGAATAACAGCACCGTCCAAGCCAACTCCGTTGAGGCCTTCAAAAGACAGCTATTAATCAGCCAACATCAATAAACCGCCTCTGCGCAATCTCTCCCCGTCGCAGTTATGCCAGACTACTGGATTGTAGCGACGTATTTGAAAGAAGAAGAGAGAGAGAGAGAGAGAGAGAGAGAGAGAGAGAGAGAGAGAGAGAGAGAGAGAGAGAGAGAGAGAGAGAGAGAGAGAGAGAGAGAGAGAGAGAGAGAGAGAGAGAGCTCAGGATCCAAAGAAGCATCAGAAATTAATTTCCTTTGATTTGGGTGTAAAGTCATGAATTTAGTATGCGGGGTTTTGTTTTTTCTGCTTAGCTCCCTTTGTATGTAATCTTCTGTGAAAGTGAAAATAAGAATGCTGCAGCTTCTGTACATTCATCTCTGACGAGGGCACTGCTCACAGATAGATCGAAGAATTATGTCTTCGTCCACACTGGGAAGAAAATGAGTGTTCAGACTGAAACTGGCTGCAGTGCGTGCACAAAAGTGAAAAAGAGAACTGATAGTTGTAGCTCTCTGTGAATATCAATCAAATGCTGTCAGTTTTGTGTCAGGTCAGTCATCCAACCAAGTTTGCTTGAAAATATTTTATGTCTGTGTAATAGGTTTTTTTAAGTACTCTCAGTTGTAACAGAACGGGAGTACTTTGGGATGGGAATGAGGATTAAAAACAAACTACAGGAAGTTTTCTTTCTTCCTAAGAGAAGTGTGTAAGGAGTCAGAATCATGAGAATGGTCAACATACTGACCGTGGGCCCTGAAGTCGTGAAGAGAAGTGCCAGTGGAATAGCCTTCCACCGGAGGCAGTGACACTGACAGTGTCATCCGCCTCAGTGGAGGAGTTTAAAGCCCAGATTTAAACGAATACAAGAATACCACACCCCCCTCTTCCTCTGCTCCCATCTCCCCCCACCCTCGGCCTTTTCTTTCTACCTCCACCACCATCCTACCCACCCCTCCCCCTTCTGTTCCTGAGCTGATAATCTGGGCAGCAACCATTTAGTAAACTGCAGACTGAATTCCTTCTGGGAACCCCCTGTTTTTGTACATCAGAATCATCAATACACTGACGGAGGATGTGTGAAGAAAGAAGAGAAGTTTTTTTGTTTTTGCTTGGGGTTGTGTGTGTGTGTGTGAATGGGAATATTTATAGTTTTATTTCTTTGTAAAGCGCCATGAATAGAATTTTCTAGATATGTGCGCTATATAAGTGCCAATTATTATTATTAAGAGGGTTGTGCATTTCTCTCTGTCTGTATGTCCTAGCGCCTAAACCACTGAACTGGTCATAAGGAAACTTGGCAGAATGGCTCCTTCTGAAGTATTTCCCACTTCAGCTACACTAATTACCTCCCCCCACCCCCCCTTAAACCCACTCTTACGACTACATCGGGGACTCACTTCTTTCCTACGTCGTCGTGGCCCGCTTCACTTAGGGTCCTCCATCATGGACCCCGTTTCATCGTCTCCCAGCGTCACACACACACAAGCCTCGTTCCCGCCTCTCATACTCTCGTCTCATTCATACCTGCACGTGCACTCATTCTCGCCCTGCCCCCTATCCTACAAATTACCCCCCTTTGACCCTTACCACACTTCCAAAGGGCAATCTAGATGAGGCCCTGTGAATCAGGTTTGAATATTACTGTACAAAGACTGATTATTTGGAAGATAATGGATGGAGGGATTTCAACCATGAACCAAATGTTGGTTTGATGAAAAAGTGATGAGGAATGTTTTTGTAAAATAATTAACAACTTGGTATTGCTGTACCATTACAGGAAATGATTTAACACAAAAACTGAAAAAGCCACAATAACCTGAGTAAAAAATTAAAAAGATTATCTCCCTTGGCTTTCATTAGTCCCCCCCCCCCCTCAAATAGTTGTGGTTAAGGTATCCCTACCTACCCTATTTTTTTCGGCCGACCCTTTTTTGGGGGGGGCCTTGTCAAAAAAAGAAAGAAGAGAGAGATGGCCATACCAGACCTGTTTACCCTTCCGGTTTTGCCGGAATTATTCCGGAAATTTGCTAAAATTCTGGGTAAAATAGTAAATTCTGGGTGAACGCTGAAAATTCCGGGATTTCGAAAAACCGTCTATTATTTGTTTCCGTTCGTATGAAAAGACGCAAGGGTTGACCGAAACCGAATGCAAATGGCGGCCAGGCTTTTACTGTCGATTCGAAGAGCTTTCCGGGCAGTTTTTTAATGGTAGAGATTGTAATTAGGGCTTGAAATGAGTCCATTTAGATTATATTATCACTGGAAAATACAATGATGTGAGAATTTTGAAATTTTCAATAGAAAATGAAGTGAAAATTGATCGCGATGGCGCCGAGTTGAATCAGTGTTTTATCACGAGTCGTGTACCGATGTGAATTCTGGTTTTTTATCTCTCAAATTCCGGGTTTTTGTGGCAAATTCCAGGTTTTTCATCATTAGGGTAAACAGGTCTGCCATACGATAATATTTTTAAAAATATTAGGGTGATTAGCACTTTCATAGTTTCAAAGCAGCTTACATGCTCGTGGATGTTTTCCGGGACATTCATCCGGATGTAGGAAAGGAAAACATTATCACGTGCCGAGGTGGTTCAGCTATCTTTGCCGAACCTTTCGAACTAGAGTTTTCAACACCACTCGGCGATCTTAAAGAGCTCGGAGTGAAGAGTTTACAGTTTTATTGAGAGAGACTCAAAGAGAAAGTTTTATTTCTTTGGGTCGTTTACTTTAAATTACTCGATGTTCATGACCCACACCATGTATATGTACACACACACCAAGAGAGTAAGAGTGAGGGATAGAGTGAGAGAGAGAGAGCTCTTGTGTTTTGTCAATTTTGACCTTTAAAAAAAAGAAAGAAAATAAGTTAGGTCCTACCTACCTACCCTATTTGTTTTGGCCATGTTACCTTAACCACAACTATATTGGGGGGGGGGGGGGCTTAGTAACTGGGTGTACTGCCGTCTTGTTTAGTTTCGCTCACTCTCTCCTGCTCCTGAGTCTCAATCTCTCTCTTTCTGTCTGTTTTTCCATCTTTCTACTGAAGGTTAATATAATTATAAATTAAACTGAAACTTTAAGTTAAAGCAAGATCGTGAATAAAGCAGTCTAGTTAAGTAGATTGCTGGGGAAGCATTTGACTCCACTGGGACTTGGAAGTCATAATTGGATTCACATGACGCACACATATATATAATTATAGATAGACCCTGCATGAGAACTATAAAGTGAAGACGTTGATCATTTCATGTTTACTATTGTACTACCAGTAATCCATTACCTTTACTCACAATCTTTCTGTAAAACCTTCAGTTGAAAGATGGAGAGACAGACAACTTGAGATAAGCAGTGTTTAGAGTCCAATATGAAAAGTGATGGTTTCATTAAAATAAACTTACAAAGAATTCTGACAAAGCAATCTCTTAAATGTTGGGTGCCTCAACATGGGCTTTCAGTTATTGCAAACACATTTTCTTGTTAATCAATGTTGTCTTTGTGTTTAAATGTGTGTGTACAGGGTGTTCAAAATAACGGTTTATCTTTATAGACACATTTTCTTTGCACAATTGTGCCTTTTTGTGTAAGTTTCTGAGTTTTTTTCTGATTGTGTAATATGGCAACATTTTACTAATTGAGTAATTTTGTGTTTATTGTATTTTTGTGTGTGTGTGTGTTTTTCAGATCCTGCCAAAAGCTTGGAGCGTGTTGCATCCGTTTTCTGGAAGATAGTGCTCGGCAGGCATCATCATGTCCAACACCACTGTGACTCTGAATGTTGGTGGCATCCTGTACACCACCACAACCTTCACTCTCCAGAAATACCCAGAGTCCATGCTGGGGGCCATGATGAGCGGCAAGCTGTCAACAACCAAGGATTCCCAGGATAACCTCTTCGTCGACAGAGATGGCACCGTTTTTCGACACGTGCTCAACTTCCTAAGGACCTCGGCTCTGTGCATTCCTTCCGACTTTGTGGAGATGGATCTCCTGCGCGCTGAGGCCGACTTTTACCAGATCGAGCCTCTGGTGAATCTGTTGAACCAGCACCAGGAGCAGCAGGCATCGAGGGGCACGTGCTACTTTCTGGAGGTCATCGAGATCCGGACAGGCCCCACAGCCACCATGCCGACCAACAACTCACGAGTCAAAACCATTCTTTCGGGCCGCAAGGACGCCATTTTGTCTCTGCCCCCGAGTCTGATTGGGTCAGGGGTATTGGAAAAGCTCCACCATAAAGACGTGTCGGAGCATGCCGAGTTGGAGCTGTACGGCAGCAACATTCGGCTGAAGATCGGCGAGGCTTTGCAGAGCAGAGGCTGGAACCAGGCGGCGTCCAATCTGTCCACGTCATCGGGCTTCGACACCAGATCCCTGCACAACTGCCTGATCATCGAGCACAGCTACAGGGACCGCTGGTGTCGCACTTTAGGGGCTGAGGAGAGCTTCACTGTTCACCCGGACCATATGAGTGCTCAGATAGAAGTACATACCGATTCCGACCCCTCAGATTCCTACGAGGTGTGGTGAATGACACGATATCATAGAAAAGAGGGGGTAGGGATGAATGATGTTTGTGAAAAGAGGGGGAGAGATAGTGAAGACCTCAAATTTATGCGAGTAGTCGACCCGCATCAAACAGAAGCCGGCTGTACTAAAAAAAATTGCATCAAGAATCGTTTCACACTTCTCTTCATTGATGCAGACAAAAAATGTGAATTATAATTTATATTGAACTTCGATGCTTCAAAGACATAATCATCCATGTTGGCATTACACAGGATTTAGAAGCAACACTTGACACTCTGGAGTCTGCTGAAACTTACGTCTGGATATGGAACATCACAGTTTGCAATGTCTGCATGATCAAGGTAGTCAGATGTGATTACACCCACACCCACACAGACACAGAGTGATTGCAATAGGAGTTTTGAAAACCAGTCTAATCAGCAACTATTCCTCCAACCAGTCCCAGAACCAGTCCCAGAAAAACAACAACTGAAAACCGCAGAAACTCACAATATATATCAAAGCCTCTGTTAAAACCATTTAGGAATCCTAGCAAAAAACATATCAGTCCCTGGTACTGACAGATCGCAAAAATGTGATTTTTAAAGTTAAGACTATTTGGTTTGTTTCTCAGGGAACAACTTTAACGACGAGGAACAAATTTTCATTAACTTATATAATGGTTATGGTACCACTTAACCCCCAAAACAAAACTTCAATCTGAGGGAGGCTTCCATTTTCTTTTTAACTCACTCGGGACTGGCCAAATTATTTCCCCTTGTTCTGTGGGTACTGGGCATTCGACTAGGTTCGTAAAATAATCACCAAAACCAAGTTATGAAGAGTTAGGCATCAATATTTTCAGAAAAGATTAGCAACACCATGCACTAAACGATCGTAAAATATCAGATTCCTTACCTTCGTCATTTGTCTCCTATTGACGAAAACGGCTAACACATACAAAGAAGGGAAATTTCACATTCCGATCTTTGACCCCCCTCTACAACCAAAGCTGAATGTAAAGTCTGCAATGATTGGTTGATTTCAAGAGAGGCAAGGTCAAAGTAAACTGAAAATAGGTTATGACTTAGCACCGGAAAGCTGGTTACACGCCAGAAATCAAAACCTCTTGAAAACTTATGAGCCGGATCTGGGCCATTCGTCCTAAACGGTTGTGCGAGCCATGAGCCGGATCATTCGCCCCGAGTGAGTTAAATGAAGTTTTCAAGGAACAAATTTCTGCAACTAAAGATTCGGAGAAACAGAACTGCCTCTGCAGAAGGCTTGTGACCCTGCTCAGTGCTCTTGCGGCGACGTGCTCTCCAGGTGGGAGCAGCCTGAATTTCACAGAGATAACTCTGTGACTAGAATATAGCAAATACCAAATACCATTTATACCTATTTTGAAAATATTTTTGTGACTTGGATGTAATGTTAAATTAAAAGAATGCATTTGTTTTGGTGGTATGGGACTCGATTGACTTTTTGAATTGTGTTGTTGATTGGCATTGGTGAATATAGTTTTATGGTATGGCATACAATGTGTTTTTATGGCATGAGAGGAAATATGTATAATTGATATACAACGTGAACTGAGGCAGTATGAAGTAAGTCAATTATGAATGCTAAGAATAAATTGATCAGTTTATGCTTCTACTTAATCTTAAATCAGAAATGTTGAATTTTGTGCAATTCTGTTATTTCATTGAGGGATTTGGTATGGTAAAAGCCGTCAAATTAAAGCAAATGGAGAAAAATCGGATTTTATTTTAGTATTTTTCTCTTATCAAGGTGAAGATTTTTTCTTTTCTTTTTTTCTTTGGGTTTTGGAGAAGAAGAAAAAATATACTGGTCTCCAAAAGTTAAGGGCCGGCTTCTGTTTTCAGTAGCTTGATATCTATTTATTGTACACTAAGACAACAATGAAGAAAATGGCAAAACTTAGGCTACTCAATAACTTTCCTTCCTGTTGCACGTGCCTGAACCAGTTTTGCAGACATTGCAGTACAGCAACAGCGTTTTCAGGTACGCTTAAAATGTGGCAAATTCACGAGAATTTCACGAAAGTTTGGTCTCTTTTCGCTGAAGAATCAGGGCTGATGCAGGTTTCTTGCCTATTGCACATGCAAGGCATGACTGTAGTGAACACTGCTGAGCAAAAGTTACACGAATGTGTATTCAAGGGCGGCAACCAGAGCTCTCAATAAGCATGCCTCCAAGACAGAAGAGAGAAGATCGTTCTTCCGGCCCTTAAATTTTGGAGACCAGTATATAACAACCTTACGCCAAAACTTCATGTCCACACATTTAAAATGTCAATACAGCAATTTATTTATTTAATTTTCACAGGCATTAAATACTAATTTTGTTATGCATTAACAATTTAAAAAACACGAACCCAGATTCATTCCTGTCTTTCTCACTCTTAAGCAAAACATAATCATTGCAATACACATACAAACACTCTAAACATACAAACACTCTCTCCCTCTCTCTCTCTCTGTCTTTCTCTCTTGAGTTCTTAGTTCTTTTAGAAGCTATATATTCACAAAGATTAAACCAGATTCCTAGATTTTGTTCAAAGCAACAACAACAAAATCACTAACATGCATAAAAAACACATTATCCACACCTGTACCCAGGTTATATAATTTATTTCCACATTCACATTCTAAAACAACACTTCTCAATAACGTGCATTCAAGATAATAAACATTCTCTACATTTTCTGTCTCTTTAGTCTCTCTGTATCCTGCCCCTCCCTCCTGCCCCCTCCCTCTGTGCAGTTCTTGGCCCTTTCAGGTTGTTCTTTCTCTCTAACCCTCTCTCTCTTTGTCTCTGTTTCTCTCATCCCCTCTCTCTCTTTGTGCTGTTATTGGCTCTTTCAATTTGCGCTCTCTCTCTCTCTCTTACCCCCTTCATTTCTACTAGTCTGCCATGACATGTCCATAGCAACAAGCTCTCTCCTCAGTTTCTCTCATACCCCTTCTCTCTTTGTGTGCAGTTCTTGGCTCTTTCAATTTGCGCTCTCTCTCTCCCCCTCCATTTTCTAGTCTCTGTCATGACGTGTCCATGGCAACACGGGGATCTTCTATCCGGCGGAAAACGGCCAGCCACTTTTCTCCCGCGTTGCGCGTCACCTTCTGCCCCTCCTCGGTGCTGTCGTACAGCTTGCTCACCACCACGTCTGACGCCTGAAACCACATTGCATTGCTAGATCACATACTTCTTCTGCGTTCCCAGGCCATATGGCCATAATGAGTAAGGAACACATGTATCCGGTTTTCAGTTTTCACTGCTTTTCTGGTGTGTAACACATTAAAACAAATGATGAAAAACCACATGGCACACATCTAAGTGATGCCTTTGGCTAAGTTGGCTTTTTTGTACTGATCAGATGCAATGTGATTAAAACAAAAAGAAATTAGTTTTGCTGGCGTTTGGTCTAGGGGAAAAAGTGTAAATGAGTTACAAACTCCAATTCCATAAAAAAAACTTAACGAATCAGTGCTTGGCAGTTCTGATGAAAATCCCATACCAATATAACATCTGTGGTACTTCACACACACACACACACATTTTTTTTAATACAAATGCAGTGCTTAATACATTGATACACATTGTACGGGGAATTCACTGTCTTGCTGACACCAACTTATTTTATCCAGTCAAGTTTGACATAAATGTTTGGCTGAAAAATGTCTGTCAGCAAAAGGGTTTAGCCTCACCAGCTCTTCATCTGGTACCCTCTGGAAAAGAGGGAAGTCGTTGAAGTGTTGCACCATCCAGTCATGGAGATCCTTGACATCTGTGATGGTGTACACCAATCCCTGGGAAACAAAGGAATAAAGACGATGCTAACAAAGCATGTTTCAATGGCTGTTGTTGCAAGAAAACATTTGTGAGTAATCAGGAAGGAAAAAACCCCGAGAGATTGGAATACTGATATACATGGAGTAAATCACCCTAAAGGAAAAATCGTCAATTTAAAATGCATAATAAACGCATATATATATACATCATGTGTGCTTACACACGCGCACACACACACGCGCGTGCACACACACTACCTTCATTATATTCATTTCTATGATTTGGGACTTGCTGAATGTGTGTGCACACGCGCGCACGCACACACACACCACCTTCATTTCTATGATTTGGGACTTGCTGAATGTGTGTGCACGCGCGCACACACACACCACCTTCATTTCTGATTTGGGACTTGCTGAATGTGTGTGCACACGCGCGCACACACACCACCTTCATTTCTGATTTGGGACTTGCTGAATGTGTGTGCACACGCGCGCACACACACACACCACCTTCATTTCTATGATTTGGGACTTGCTGAATGTGTGTGCACGCGCGCACACACACACCACCTTCATTTCTGATTTGGGACTTGCTGAATGTGTGTGCACGCGCGCACACACACACCACCTTCATTTCTGATTTGGGACTTGCTGAATGTGTGTGCACACGCGCGCACACACACACACCACCTTCATTTCTATGATTTGGGACTTACTGAATGTGTGTGCACACACACACACACCACCTTCATTTCTATGATTTGGGACTTGCTGAATGTGTGTGCACATGCGCGCGCACACACACGCCACCTTCATTTCTATGATTTGGGACTTGCTGAATGTGTGTGCACATGCACGCACACACACCACCTTCATTTCTATGATTTGGGGCTTGCTGAATTAAAAGCTATAGAACTGCACTAACACTCAGACATTACCACAGTGAGTTGAGAAAAAGGATTTCAAGACCTAACTTTTGATTTAATGACAAAATCCACTGAGAAAATAAAACAAAGATACCTGACAAATAACAATGTTAACAAAACAAGACCCCCCCTCAAAAAACAAACCTGGAACCAATAAAAATCACACAGATGGCTGGTAGCAACGTTTTAGATAACATACCATGGTTGTTTTATAGAACTGGGAGTATAACTTATACTCCCAGTTCTATAAAACAACCATGGTAGTGTACACTGTGACAAATAACAACACCACAAAAACTATGTAGTCTGACTGATACCCACTCCAATGTGTGTGACGTAGGCATATTCAGCCAGTAAAGTGGAGCTGATGATTCTCCACTTGTGCTTGGTTTTCTTGAAATGCGGATCAGGAAAGAGGAAAAACATCTTGCTCAGCTAAAGGGACAAAAATAACATTGAATGTTGTTGATATGTTTCCTATTTAAAACCATGCAAATAGAAAAGTACAGACGATAAAACAATTTAGCATTTTGGCCAACAGTAAGAGAGGAAATTTTGATTGTTCAAGTGATGAACGGAAAAATTATATATAAGCACTAACAATTTACTGATGAAAAAAATGATTATCTGTAGGAAAGAGTCTAAACAACAATACGAAAACTGAATAACAGTGACATAGTTATCAATGTCACTTTTCCATGAAAATAATTATTTAGGTTACAGCTTTTTCTGAATAACTACATGTACAAAAACTGGCACAAGCAAAGAAAAATGTGGAATTTAAAAAACATTTCTGTGGTAAAAAAAAAAAAAAGCAAAGAAAGAATACTTGAAATTTGTGCATAAATTGTACATACACACACATATGCATACACATAAACATATAGTGATATACAAACACATACACAAAGACTTTTTTTTTAATCCACAATCAATTTCCACTTTTTAAGTTTGGATTTTCAAACAGCGCATGATATATATAATGATAATGATACTTTTCTGCTTTTGTCATCATCAGGCAAAAGATTGTTTCACCAAAAATGAATCGCACTTCCATATCTAGCATAGATTTACCCAAAAAATGAATAGTACATCCCCTTATCTATTTAACATGGTGACAGCCCTGACATGGCCTTAGTTGTTGACGGAGCTATAATTGTAATCTTAATCTTAGCATAGCTGAGTAGTTCAGTTTCTGCTGCCCCAACGACCACTTAGGTCAAGGGACTAAAGAAAGGAAGGATCTAGCATAGCAGGTGTCCACTGCTGACCAACAGTCAAGGAAATCTGACCTGTCCTTTGCGGAAGAAGTTGGGCAGGTACTTCATGGCGTTGGAGCGGAGGCAGGCGATGTTCTGGTAGCGTCCGGGGCTCTGCTCCCTCAGAGCTTTGATGCGGTCCTGGACGTAGTCGGACACCTTGACACGGATCTCCATGCCCAGCATCAGGGTGTCCGGGAACACCGGGGACAGGGACACTAGAGAACACAGTGCACCAATCGGGGGAGCAGTCACAAGGTGCAGATCTATAGTACATGGGTACATTATTGAAGTAGAATTCAGGGCAGTTTTGCTCACCCCCATCAAATTTTCTCATTGAAATGGAATTTTATCTGAGAATAAACATTTGGGTTTGCGGATAAGGTTAGGATTATATTATTTTAACAAAATGTAAAGAACTGTATTTTGAGGCTGAAAGCCAAGAAGATGAAGGGGGTACTTAGCTAAACTGCATCTTCGCTGAGTTAACTTCAACTGTTGCTCTAAATCATGGCTTAAGGCCTGGTACACAGTACATCCAGATTTTCAATGCGGAAATAATCAATAAGTAAAAGAAAGAAGCAAACAAATATATGTATTAGGGTAAATACGGACACATGCATAAAAAAATGTTTCCATCTTTCTTTTACTTATTTATGGATTGTGCATGAGTTTCCGTGCGGAACATCCGCGTGCATGTGTATACGGCCTTAAACTTAAAGTATCAATTTTGTTAGTGTGACTTTTAAAAACACTCATGAATCCAAACATGTCTACTCTGTGCAAACTGAATTGAAAATATACTGCATTTGAAATAAAACCTGATAAATACTATGTATAACATGCTAATTCTTAGCACTCCCCGAACAGGAACACATATACATGTCTAGTGCAAACAAACATGCACAGTGCAAACACATCCAAACATGATGGTAAGATGACTATTTACGTAACGTGTTTGCCCCATAAGCAACAAGGCATAGGTTCATTAAGTCTTTTGGATGAAATGACCAAAACCATATTTCGCCTACTCCCCTCCTCATTTACTGATTTAGTCACACTCATTAGTATAGAAAGTGCACAAGAAACATACCTAACAGTCCCCCGTAACCACAGCCAATGTCAGCAAACTGTACTCGCTTGTCGCTCACAGTGTCCCCGTTGCTGTCGTCTGTGGGCTGGGGGAAGTGTGCAGGATAGTACGGGGACCAGTCCATGGCATCAGGATTCACTGGACTGAAACACAATTCTGATTCATATGGTTCAAATGTTTTTCTAAAAGGTGCTAATAAAAAAGGAGAAAAATTCACTTTCTCAGTTTCTGTACAACTTTTAGAGAGACCGAGACACATATTTGGAAATAGAGTGAGGGCGTCACTGTGTGTGCGCGCATGTGGGTGTTAATAAGCTTTAGGCATTAACAAGGAACAAATCACATTACATCTAAATCAAGATAGATTTAGAGTTTACTTGACAAAAACAAAATAGGCCACACACATACACACACAAAATGGTACACCTAGGTAAACAAAATCCCATGCAAGAATACTACATAAAGGAAGGCAAAGAAAGAAGAAAGCTGGAAGTTACATCAGTTGAAAATGATCTAGGGGTATTTGTAGACCCAGGTCAGTCTTTTGAGCCTCACATAATACTGTACTAAAAGCAAATCGTATTTCAGGATTACTAGTCAGAACAATCACTAACAAGATAAGTATTATTATGGTCCCTCTATTCAAATCTCTAGTAAGACCTGTTCTAGAGTATAGAAATCCTGTGTGGTGCGCACACCTAAGAAAGAATATAGATTTAGTTGAAGGGGTTCAGAAAAGGTTCACAAAGAAAATTCAGGGCACCAACAATATGAGTTATCAGTAAAGACTGACTTACTTAAATTGTTATAACTACCAAGCCTAGAATACAGAAGACTTAAGTTAGAGGTGATCTTATAGAACTATTAGAAGTATACAAAATTCTCCAAGGGCTTTAGTTACTACCACAAAACAATGACTAACTCATCAAGGTCATACTTTCATGGGTGCAAGTGTTGACAGAAGCTTTTGCCTGAATTTTCATTTCTAGCTCTAAACCTTGTGATCAGTTCAAGAGCATAACTCCTTGTGGGAGTGGACTTTTTTCAGGCAGACAACTGCCTGAACATGCCTGAATTCAGGCTTCAGGCACACCCCTGTACTTTTAAACTATTAAAAAAACCCTACTAACACTAAACTTGCAGAAACCTTTTTCACTAACCTTATTACTAATGCATGGAATAACCTTCCAAACGAAGCAGTAAATGCATTGTCACTAAATGCATTCAAGAACTCATTATATTGATATTTTCAGAATATTGTGTATTCAGTACATTAAAGCAAATAAAGCATGACTGCCTAAGTAGTCGATTGGTAATGCAGATACAACATTAACTACCAAAAAAAACCAATCTAGAGGGCAAAAGGCTGAAAAGCCTATAGTGCCATGATATTATATGCTTCTTTGCTTTGATATCCTCCGTCAGCTTGTTGACGATTATGATGCATACAAACAGGGGTTTCCGGTATCATCTAAAAACACAAGTACTGTGGGAAAGGAACAGCTGCCCAGCTCAAGGGGGGAAGTAGGTAGGGTAGAGGGTGTAGAGAGATGGGAGGGGCGCAGTGGGCCGGGGTGGGGGGTGGGCTGGAGCTCAGGGAATAGGGGGGAGGGGGGCTTCAGATCTGGGTTTTGAAGACCTCCGAGGCTGATGAAATTGCCTCAGGTGGAACTGTTCCATTCGCACACGGCTCTTGCTGTCTTGGAAAGAAAGAGAACTTCCTGTAGATGGTCTTAGTAGCAGGAAGCAGGTACGATGCCGTGTGTGACTGTCTCATCTGTCTGGATGGTGGGTGAGGGACTGGCCTATGCTGATGGCTACCTCTCCATGTACAGTAACTGTACACACATGCATGCATGCACACACTGATTCACACATTTGTGATGTGTGTGTGTGTGTGAGAGAGAGAGAAACATTTGAAACATTTTGTTTATTGAGGGAAAAGAATAAGCACACAATGGGCTTGTTTACATCTTGCCCTCGAAACAAAAGAAGAAAAGCATGATTAAACTTCAATTAATGAACAAAAGCAACAAGGGGAACCCCCCCAAAAAAAACCCACCAACAACTACACATTCATACACCCATCCACCCTCCCCCCACCCACCACCAACCTCGCACACAGCACAGTAATCATATGAACTAATAGAAATTGAATTTACAAGAATCAGGAAATACATTGTGGAGGAAGAAGAAAAAAATAAAGAAAAAATAAAATCAATCTAAACAAATGTATTATGAGTATGACATCATCAAAACACAAGGAATTACTGTCTTCCTCCTTCTCCCCCCCCCCCCCCCCCCCCCCCCCTAAAGTGAACAAAAAACAAACAACAAAAACCTCATGTTTAGAAACAAGATTTATGTACAAACGAAGAGAGAGAGAGAGAGAGAGAGAGAGAGAGAGAGAGAGAGAGAGAGAGAGAGAGAGAGAGAGAGAGAGAGAGAGAGAGAGAGAGAGAGAGAGAGAGAGAGAGAGAGAGAGAGAGAGAGAGAGAGAGAGAGAGAGAGACAGAGAATGAACATTTAAATTCTTACTAATCCAAACTATGATCAGAAATTGGATTAGAGTGCGCTCGTTGTCTGTAGTATTTTTTCTGTGGAAGTTTGCCTGCCATGTTGACTTGGAGAAACCGGAACCACGCTCGTATTAGAGTAAATGCAAATTTAAAACGGAGCCTAAACATTTTTTAGCAGATTTTAATTTTCACATATATACACAAACTAACTATATTTTATATATATATTAGACCATATAAGATTAATAACTATTGAGGTGGTAGAGAAAAGAATATGTTTTCCTTTTCTTCGTTTCGGGTATTTTTAATCGAACAAATACCAACAAAATGTTTTGTTAATTTTCCAGTTTTTTAAGAACAAAATAATTTGTGTATGTTCTTTTGCTGTCTTTAAATTAAAAACAAAGTCCTTGCTTACATTTACAAATTATATAATTGAAAATGAATTGAAATAGTTGGTCATTTGGTGTGCCAGGGTTCAGAGAGTATACATAGTGCTTTAGTTGGTGGCGTCTGCAACACACGTCAGACAACTTTTCCTGCATTGGTTGATCAATCTGTTGTGTTATTCACTTATTGTTAGAGATTAACAGACATAAACCATAACAACCAGTTTGAAGGTATGCATCAGCTTTTGATTAGTAATCTATTGCTTACATTTTAAGAAGTGCTATGCTCCTCTCAAGTCTGGAAGAAGAAGTAATGTTCCATGGCATTGCCATTGAATCATTGTTAGCAATCATTGTTTCTTCTCCTTAGGCAGCCAACTTCAACACGCTGAAGGTTCTGCTGCACTTTAGGGGGTAGTACGAACAAGAGAAAATAGCAAAAGATAGAGTACAAAGCAAATAATAACATGGGGAAATAGAAAGAAAGAAATGATTGCAAAATAGTCAGGAAATAACTGAGACTGAGTATTTACAGATACACAGTTTACTATGTAGAATTTAGAAAGAATGAATGAAATTTAAAAACCGGAAAAAAAAAGTTAGTTAAATATGTGAGGATTTGATTTGGGAAGGGGGGGGGGGATGGAGGGAGGTTGGGGTGGGTGGGTGTGATAGAGGGAAAGACGAGTTAAAGGTCATGCCCGACCGTTAAATGTACCCATATTGGCCAGGGACACCCAGGCCCCACATGATGCATGTAGAGTGTCATGTACGAGTTACAAGTAACTTGCATAAAATAAATATTTAAAAAGCAAGGAAGCTGTGGGGAGCAGAAAACGACCTTCAACAAACCACCCATTTCATCAATGATTCAAAACCATCAAAATTCAGGTTTGATCAACCGGCCATCAGCACTTTTGGAACGCAGAAGAAGAAGAAGAAGAAGAAAAAGCAAGGTTGCAGTGAAAACTTTAGCTTGTAATATAACCCAGTCTCAGCTCGGACTATTTGGTAAAAATCAGCTGAGCATGAGGTTTCACATAATTAGTAAATTACATGCAGTCCTTGATAAATTTCGATGGCTTGGACTTGGAGTCAAAAGGGACTATCTTTAGCCAGTTTAGGTAGGTAGGGACCAAACAAGCCGTAAAGCCTTTTCAAACAGTCCCATCTTTTATGTTTTTCTGGTAAATTTCCCTTTGGGTCAAGGTTGATGCGGCATAAATGTTTCTAATTAAACAATATTAGTCATAGCTTCTAAAAACTTCTGAACATTTTGGTAATGCATCCAGACGATTTTTAAACATAGGCCTATTAGTATTGGTGCACATTTTATGTCAGTAGGCAATTCGTTCCACATGTTAGTAATTCTGTTACCAAAACATTTTTTTCTTATGTTAGTATTATATCTTTTAACAAAAACTTTAGACTTTTTAGATAGTCCATTATGATTGACTATTATTGAACTTATTGCGAAAGGTAATATTTAACTTTATCGAACAATGACTGCAGAAATATAAAAAGGGGTTATTCTTTTTATATTTCTGCAGTCTTTTTTTTATACAAGTTATTAATTTTCATAATAAGTTCAATAATATGTCAATGGACTATTTAAAGATAGTCCGTTTTGACTCCAAGCCATCGAAATTTGTGTCTCTCCAAAAAAATGTCTGTCTATCTGCCTGTAAGTGTAATGTAACACACATATACATACACATACAGGGTATGTCTATTCACCGGAAAATGCCGAAAGGTGAATGCTGGATGGTCCTGACACCATATGGTGAACCTGGATTATGTTTATCTTAAAAACAGGCAATCTTTTAAAAAGGTTAGCTTTTAAAAATAACACACGGCCCAGGCCTAGGTCGCTACGTGCCCGGTGACGATCTCAGCCTGTGTGAACGGTGTGTGATGCCACACACACAAAAAAAAATTGACATCTACTCATTGAGTTCTTTGATTTATGTTGAGCGCCGATGTGTTTGTAATTGTACGTGTGCGCGCGCTGTTTTCTTTGTAAACACGTCAATATGATGCGGTATGACATGATTTCTATTCTAGTGTGCGGGATAGCCGAACTACAGAAATGTGTCATCGGGGCCGTGTTAATCACTTTGCTTTTAGGCAATTTCACTTTCCATTGTAATAAACTTTTGGGGGTTTTCTGTAGAATGTTTTCATAATTCTGCCCTACCATTCGGCATTTTGATCATTCCGCCTTCACCATTCAGCATTTTTCGGTATGTTATGACCATTGTGCATTCATTTTCCGGCATTTTCCGACCATTCTGCATTCATTTTTCGGTGTATAGACAGCGCACATACACACACACACACACACACACACACCATGCACATATACATGCATACACACAGTGAAAACAAAACTATGTATCTGGAGCCGGATAAGCCCCCCTCTCTCAAGTGTTTCGGAACTTAACTCCTTACACTCTAACTCTAAGGGGCCTGGGCCAAAACCAGGTCATGACTCTGGCTGCCCCTCTGCTGTCACCACTTTTTTTCAATAGAAAAAAAACACGCTTCTGTCAGGATTTGAACCCACACGTACTGACCAAGGTCGATGTTGCTTTTAGCATTTGGGCTCTCCAATTTGAGTTCCTGCCCTCTGGAAAGCCAAGTGTAGGACCTCAAGAATGCAAAAATCTTTTGTACTGTCTGCCACATCTATCCTCAACATCAGGAACACTGTGTGAGAAAGCACACAAACATCAGGAAGTGTGTGTGTTTGTATGTGAGTGAGTGAGTGTGTGTGTGTGTGTGTGTGTGTGTGTGTGTGTGTGTGTGTGTGTGTGTGTGCGTGCATGCGTGCATGCGTGTGTTTGTGTGCGTGCCTGCGTGTGTGCGTGTGTGTGTGTGTGAGAGATATATAGTGAAGCCCTAATAAATCTGTCCTACCTATGCATTTTCTTCCCCTACTGGGTCTCTCTCCTGAAAACTGGTCCAATATGTGACATAGAAGCCAAAAAATAAAATTGGGCAAATTGAACAGAAAATGCATGCATAGAGTAGCTTTATGAATCAACTTTCTTATGAAATGAAAACAAAATCAGTCAAGGCTATCGTTGCTGGGTTTTATGACTTTATATATATGCGTCCAGAGCTGGTAGCGCTGACAACACGGTGTCCTTCATTACATAATTTCATCAACTTAAATAAACTTTATGATGCATTTATCTCTTTAGAATAACAGACTGTCTTGAAATAAAGAGTTATGAATGATTTCATTAAAAACATTTTTTTTTTAAAAGTTTAATATTGGTGTTGGTTTATACCGTCTTTGGATCTTACCATAATTGATTGTTTTATTTGTTGTTATATAATGTCGTGCCACTCAAAATGCCATTTATTTTATTTCAAATGTGTTAGAATAGTTTCATTATTATCTCTAATATTCCATTAATTTGACAATTAAAAAATAAGTGTTAAATTAAAAAAAAAAAAATTCTGGGTAGCGCTGACAACAGGACACCATCTGGTAGCGCTGACAACATGGTGTCCTCCATTATATAATTTTACCCACTTAAATAGACTTTATGGTGCATTTATCACTTTAACATGGCAGACTTTCTTGAAATAAAGACTTACAAATGGTTTCATTTGCAAAATAATACAAAAGAAATGTGTTTAAATACTAGTATTGGTTTGTGTCATCTATGCACATTACCATGGTTCATATCAAAATGTTGTTATATAATGTCTCACCACTCAAAATGACAATTTTTCATAGCGGATGTGTTAGAATAGTTTCATTACCACCAGGAATAACCCATAGATACGGTAATTTACAATATAAAGAGCTTAATAAAAATTCAAAAATTCTGGGTAGCGCTGACAACAGGGACGCCAACTGGTAGCGCTGACAACATGGTGTCCTACATTACATAATTTTACCTACTTAAACAGACTTTATGGTGCATTTATCACTTTTAACTTACAGATTACCTTGAAATGAAGACATGTTTTCAATGATAGAAAAAAAAGTAAAATATAAAGAGCTTAATAACAAAAATAATTTCTGGGTAGCGCTGACAACAGGGACACCAACTGGTAGCGCTGACAACATGGTGTCCTCCATTATCATTACATGATTTTACCTACTTAAACAGACTTTACGGTGCATTTATCACTTTTAACTTACAGATTACTTTGAAATGAAGACTTGAAGTTTATATGTATCCAATGATAGAAAAAAAAGAATAAGATTTAAATTTGAGAAAAAAATTGTGGGCAACACAGACAACAAGAAGGACGCCATTGTCATCCATCCACTAAAAGAAAATTGTATGAATTAAATTTCTTGTGAATTGAAAGATATGTCTGCTACAAGAATAAATGTGTATTGTATTGGCAAATTTGGCCTTATGGTTAAGAACTTAACTGTGAACAAGCTATTCTACACATAGAAGGCCCATTCAGTGGCCAGGTAGCGCTGACAACGGGCCTTTTAGGGGTGGACACCATACTGTTTTTGTGCTCTCTTGACCAATCAAAACATCCCACACATTTGAAACTTTGTATGAATAATGATCTTTAGTAGTTGTTTGAAAGTAGTAAACTTTTGACTTGGGCAGAAGAAGTCCCTAGGTGAAAATTTTAATTATGTAGGTAGCGCTGACAACACATTTTGTGGACACGACAATGACCAAAGATTTTTAAAAAATTGTAAAAAATCTATTTAACAATTATATTTACTGTTCATGCACATACATTGTCAACAATATGTTTTTTGATAACTAAATAAGAAAAAAATGGGTCTTAGAGATTGTTGAGGCAAAGAAAATCTGCATTATTTTTTATTATATTTGAGGACACCACATGTTGTCAGCGCTACCTGGTATTTAAAATGTTATTTTAAAACACACTTTTTGGTAAAATCCACAAAATTGTTACTATAAAGGAAGGACTACTACTCATCTTGAGTGTGCATGCATATGTGTGCAGAATCTTTTGTGGTTTTTGAAAAAATAGAAACTTTATGCAAGACTGTTGGGCATGTCACAAAACTAAGCACTGAAAATGCCCATTTTTTAAGACAAAATTGTTTATTAAACACATTTTGGTACATGCACAGCTAAAAGAAACATTTTATCTGATTCTTACAACTATTTAGAGCTGAAATACACAAATGAATGATATCTCATTGTTTGATTTGATTTTTTATTGTTTAATAAATAGGATAGGTCACAATGACCCAGTTTTCAGGAGAGTTACCCTACTGTCAGTCTCTCTCTCTCTCTCTCTCTCTCTCTCTCTCTCTCTCTCTCTCTCTCTCTCTCTCTCTCTCTCTCTCTCTCTCTCTCTCTCTCTCTCTCTCTCTCTCTCTCTCTCTCTCTCTCTCTCTCACACACACACTCTCTCTCCCTGTCTTCCTCTCTCCCTCAGCCTGTATGTTCACCTTGAGACTCATTTTAATACATATGATGGTGCTGGTCTATATGATCTAATTATGACTCTTTTTATAGAATGTATTTTACTGACTTGTAATGTTTAATAGTTGATGTGCAATTATCAATATATCTTAACCTCTCTTAGTAATGTAGTTTTATTGCTATTACCTTATAATCATTTTAAAATTGAATTGCTTTGTATTTTTCAAGGTTGAATTTGATTCTTGTTATGTATTGCTGTTAATGTATATAGTCAATATACCAGTGACTGAACGAGAGAGAAAGATAGTGGGTGTGGGTGTGTGTGTGGGGGTGGGGGGGGGGGGGGGGGGGGGGGGGGGGGGGGGGGGGGGGGGGGGGATCGTGTTTGTATTGATCCATTTTGCTGCTTTTGTTTGTATTATGTATGTGATCTGTTTACAGCACTCACTGTCTGTCTCTCTGCTTTTCTGTCTGTCTAGCGTCTGACTATCTATCTGACTCTCTCTCTCTCTCTGTCTCTCTCCCCCCCTCTCTCTCTCTCTCTCTCTCTCTCTCTCTCTCTCTCTCTCTCTCTCTCTCTCTCTCTCTCTCTCTCTCTCTCTCTCTCTCTCTCTCTCTCTCTCTCTCTCTCTCTCTCTCTCTCTCTCTCTCTCTCTCTCTCTCTCTCTCTCTCTCTCTCTCTCTCTCTCTCTCTCTCTCTCTCTCACTGGCTCTCCCAGTCTCCCTTCACTCTGTCTCTTCCTTCATCTGCCTTCATGACTTCTCCTTGTATGTCAACATCCGTGCCCTTGTTTCCATATTTATTGAACTTCTGTGGTTTTCAATTATTTGCGTATCATATTTTGGTTATCAGTTATTAGTATTTAATTTATGTTAGCTAACTTTGACATTCTGTTGTGTGTGTGTGTGTGCGCGTGCGCGTGCGTGTATGCGTGTGTGTAGATGTAGACGTTTTGAAGATGGTGTGGCCTGCCTAAGAGTATCTGTTCATTTTATGTACTGTTAATACGTGTGTTAGTTTATAATATGTTTTTATCCCCACGCACAAGATGAATTCTTCTTGTTATGAAGCCAATAAACAGATTGATTGATTGATTGATTGATTGACTTTTCCAACGAGCTATGGGTCTTGGCTAATAATGAAGTAATATTAGTAATAAGTAATATGTGTGTGTGTGTGTACGTAATAGTAGTAGTACTTAATAAGTGTTAATAAGTGTGTGTGTGTCACTGTGTGTGTTTGAGTATATGTGTGTGAATTTTTGAATGTGCATAATTAAAATGACATAACCTTAATCATGTTTTACAACTTTTGGTTCCAGAAACCCGACAGAGGCAAACATTCTGAACTGTCTGGGGTGCTTCCATGGAGCCATGATGAGCTGTAGCACTCCTGTAAGGAACTCCTAAATCCAGTTTGAGCAACAAGGACCACAGGTGCAGTGATAAATCTATCCTTCACGATGCTGGTCATTGCCTATGTGACCTTTGTTGTTTTGGCCATCCTGTGCGTGCTGTTGCAGCTGTGGGCCTACATCCTTCGCAAGGATGCTGCCGCAGTGGGCAACAACCCCCAGTTCCTCAAGTTCCAGAGGGGTTACTTCGCTGTCTACCTGGTGGCCATGTTTGCTGACTGGCTGCAGGGACCCTACCTGTACAAACTGTACTCTTACTACGGTTTCCAGGAGGACCAGATTGCTGTGCTCTATGTCTTTGGGTTTGCTTCCACCGTCATCTTCGGGTCTTGGACGCCTATTGCTGCTGACCAGTTTGGTCGCAAAAAGTTGTGCATCATTTTCACCGTGACTTATTCCCTGGCTTGTATGCTGAAACTGTCCCGCAGTTACGGGGTTCTTATTGTCAGCAGGATTCTTGGAGGAGTGGCCACGTCCGTATTGTTTTCTGCATTTGAAGCTTGGTATGTTTACGAGCATCTGGAGACTCATGATTTTCCTAAAGAATGGATCCCCATCACTTTTTCCAAAGCATCCATGTGGAACGGTGTGTTAGCCGTGGTAGCGGGAGTGACCACAAATATTGTGTCAGAATGGTTTGGCCTTGGCCCAGTGGCTCCCTATATGATCGCTGTGCCATTTCTGATATTTGTCGGCATCATCATCTCCACTCACTGGAACGAAAACTACAGCATCAGCAAGGTCCGATTCCGTAAAGTGTGTTTTGAGGGATTGAAAACGATTGGGTCCAGCGAGAAAATCTTCCTGCTGGGAGCCATCGAGGCTTTGTTTGAGAGCGTCATCTACACCGTCATCTTCCTGTGGACACCCATTCTGGAGCCAGCAGGACCGTCGCTAGGCATCGTCTTTTCCAGCTTCATGGTGTGCATTTTGCTGGGGCAAGCCGTCTTTCAGATCTTGTCCTCCAGAGGAATCCCAGCAACTAGCATGCTAACGTTCGCTGCGGCTTTGGCCCTGATCTCAAACCTGGTGTGTGTGTTCTCAACGCATCCAGAAAGCCCCAGCGCTAACGCTTCGTTCATCGCTTTCCTCACTTTCGAGTTCTGTGTCGGGATCTACTTTCCAGCCATGGGTTACCTGCGGTTAAGGATCATCCCAGATGCCTATCGCTACTCCATCACAAACTGGTTCAGGGTTCCGTTGAACCTGATAACCTGCGGAGTGCTGATGTTGTTGCATGAAGACGTGTTCCAGCATGGTAACCGCTATATTTTTGTCATCTGTGTGGGGTTGCTGGGCTTCACCTTGATGTGTGCATCCAGGTTAATCAAACTTCCCAAAACTGAGGAAGAGGAGGAACAGGAGATGATGATGATGGAGAGTGAACACATCCATAACATCTTTTGACATTTTATATTGATTATCGATTATCGATATATGCTTTAAGTTGTGGTGGTACTTTTAATAGTGATGGGATGAACATGTGTGAAGCTCAAGTTTGCAAAAGAGGAAAAAAGAAAATGGAAGGTCTGGGGTTTGTGCCTGAACAAGATGTGTATGTGATATTTGTTAACGATGGAGTTAAATGCGTAGGTGGATTGCTATAATCTCTACACTTTATATGTTGCACATTGCTGTTATAAATTGCAAAATGAAAATGAACACGCTAGGGGTTTTTGTTTTTGTTTTTTTGATGGGGTGGGGGTCGTTGTTTGCATTTTCAAATGCATCATTGCATGGATCAGTTAACTTTTTTGGTTCTTTTTGTTTTCATTGACAGATATATTTTTGTAATTAATGTAATTCTTTTGGTTCTGTGTTGATGATGATATGATAGCTTGCATGTGTCTCTGTATGTATGCATTTATGTATGTTTGTATGTGTGTGTACAGGTGTGTGTGTAAGTGTATGTCATTGTGTATGTGCATGCTTTTGTGTGTGTAATTGTAAACATGTGTATTTGTCGTAGAGATATTTTTATAATTAATATAGAGAGAGTGATGAAAAGTGATTTAACATGGAGATACTACTGTAGATTGTCAAATTCTTTGCTTTCCCCAAAGACCTATGTTTTACAGGAGTAAAAGTTTATAGAAATTCAACTCTAACAAAAAGTAACATAAAATAACTGTTCATGTCAGATTTTAAAACAACAACTTAATGTAAGCCATGACATTACTATTAGATAGTCTTTGCACTCATGTCTTTAGCACAGACAGACTTTTGTTTTGTTTTTGTCACTTTCACTGCCACAGTCATTGTCACTGTCCACTTGGCAAGGAATGCACATTTGGTTGGTTCGAAAAGGTTAAGTGGAGAAAAGACAAGTTGAACGATTGTCCTACAAGGTCATTTATCCTAAAACTACTGTAATCATAAAACAGGGTGTATGGAATAACAGTGTTCTAGGTACCAATCTATGATTGTTCAGTTGATTAGTTTTGCTGCTCAACGTAGATATTGCTATATAATTTTATTGCACACATTCCAGTTTTACTGTCCAGTGTACCTTCATGGCATGCATGTGCAGGGTTTTGTGAAAGTAAGATAATAAATGTATGAAGTGTGGAGTACTCATTTGTTTGGTTTGTTCTTAAGAGTTTTATTTGGCAGCAGATATGTTTCATGTTGTGTATCCATAAAGGTCTTTTTCAAAAAATATCAATTATTATTGTTATTTGTTTGCTAAAGAGTAAAATATTGAGTTTAGACTAGAGTACGTTTGTCAAATTAACTGTACAGATGGCACGTGGGTTAATAAGTATGACGAGTAGATGGATATTGACTACATTGTCATTTATATGACTATTGTTGTTGTTGTTGTTGTCTTACCCTGGCTTAAAGACTCCAGGGATCATCCCAACAGCCGAAGCACTTGAACACTATGGCACAAATGCACCAGCTAGGGATGAGAACATTACGTGCGTGACCATTTTTGATTACCCCGCCACATGGGCAGCCACACTCAGACTTCGGAGGATATTTATGACTATGAGATTGCTTTAGTGCTCTTTTGTGGCCTGTAATTTGTTTCCGATTCAGACAAAATACTGAGAATTTATGCTCTTGTCTTTTGCTTGTTAACATAAACATTTATTTGCTTGTTTTATTGTTGTTATTATTGTTGTGGTTTTCTTTCCAGTTACTACTGAATATTATCTCAACTTAAAATGTATGCTGTTTTGTGTGTCTTTCAAAATGTGTATCTTTCACTTGAACTTCAAGTCTTGAAGACTGTTTCCTTTTTTTGTGTCACATACTGGTATTTCATCCTGTTTGTGAACAAACTGTGATGTAGCTTGTGATTGTAAGTCTGTGCCATACATGCCCATTCTTCCATTGTTGTTTTTCGCAGTTTTCTATGTACATATTTTGTTTGTTTGTGTGTGTGTTTTTTAAAAAATAATTAAAGTTTTCTGTTTAATTAAAATCAATCTATGCGCTAGATTTCAATGGTGTAGAGGGTAGGTTTTCTGTATTTTGCACTATTTTTTTCTCTGTCCGTTTTGACAATTTGGTATTCATCCTCTCTCTCTCTCTCTCTCTCTCTCTCTCTCTCTCTCTCTCTCTCTCTCTCTCTCTCTCTCTCTCTCTCTCTCTCTCTCTCTCTCTCTCTCTCTCTCTCTCTCTCTCTCTCTCTCTCTCTCTCTCTCTCTCTCTCTCTCTCTCTCTCTCTCTCTCTCTCTCTCTCTCCTCTCTCTCTCTCTCTCTCTCTCTCTCTCTCTCTCTCTCTCTCTCTCTCTCTCTCTCTCTCTCTCTCTCTCTCTCTCTCTCTCTCTCTCTCTCTCTCTCTCTCTCTCTCTCTCTCTCTCTCTCTCTCTCTCTCTCTCTCTCTCTCTCTCTCTCTCTCTCTCTCTCTCTCTCTCTCTCTCTCTCTCTCTCTCTCTCTCTCTCTCTCTCTCTCTCTCTCTCTCTCTCTCTCTCTCTCTCTCTCTCTCTCTCTCTCTCTCTCTCTCTCTCTCTCAAAAAAAAAAAGAAGAAAAAAGTTGTCCATTGACTGTTTATTTCTTGTTATGACATTTTCCTGATTTAAAAGCATATTACTATTTTATTAGCTTGAGGAAACTGCCAGTGCTTAATATTTCTTGCCAAATATGACTATTTAATAGTTTTATATATTATATCATATGGTATGTGATAGGAAATATATAACCATAATCACATGTACAATAATTGGTATAATTGCAGGCATGGTAGACCTCCACGAATCGCGGAAAATCCGCGAAACAGTTTGAAACAAAATTATTTTAAAAAAATGCATTGAAATGGCATGAAAAAGTGAAATTGAATTTTATTGAATTTTCTTCGGCCCCCTGGACCCCCGGCCATTTTCATTGAAAACCACTTTGCCCCCACTACCATGCCTGAATTGGTTGGTATTTTGTTTCACACGTTTGATTAATGTTCTTTCAGTTATGTTGTATCTCTGTCATGTTGTTGCACCTAACCTGAATTTCTCTTTTGGGAGATATTAAAGTATGCTTGAAAGATTATTATGTAAATAGTTAAAAGATGATATGGGGGGGGGGGGGGGGGGGGCTAACCCCATTGTTTTGTTGATTTTCTTTGATTTTTTTTCTTTTTTTTCTTTCCCCGATGTTTTGGTTTCCGGGACATGTAAAAACCAACATCCTCTTTAACTTGCACCAGAACTTCAACTTTTTCTTCTTCTCAGATATGTGGATATTTTGATTTTGTCCAATCAGTATGCAAGAGTTAGTTTTCCGCAAAGCCCAACTCGCGACTTCAACTAGCAGTGTGAAATATGATTGTGTCTGTTTAATCAATGAATGTTGTAAAATTGGTTTATGAAAAGTTACATTGTTATGATGCTCTACGCTTTGTAATTAATGCATCACAGTAATTAAGATGGCAGTGTATTGATTGGGAAGGTTGATTAACAACTTTTCAAAACTGACTTTGAAATTGAAAAATGCACAGGCAAAAAACTAAATGGGAAAACTATTACCGGGTACATATAATGTATATACTGTCTGGCTGGCAATCTCTTCTTGTCTTCTAATGTATTGTTGAATCTGTCCCACGACAATTGATGGCTCTCCACAGTTTCTGTGTATTTTCTTTTTACAGGTACACTTAAACGTTCTGACAGCAGGTTCTCTTCCTGAATCACCAGAAATGTTAGCCTTTAAAAAAAACCACTTTGTCATGGATATTGGACTCCACTGACTAGCATAACCTTTTAATTACTTTGGTTGCATATATATATATGTATGTCTGTTATTTTTTAGATTTGTGTTTAAGTGTAAAAGTTTGAAATAAAAACAGAATGGGTGTGTGTTAATATATCTATCTTGAAAATCTAAATTGCAGGAGAGATTTAATAATGAATATATGCTGTCCCCCCAAAAAAGAAACGCATATTAATTTTAGAAGAAAAAATTCAAATTTCATTAATTTCCAAACAATTCAATTTCAGCTATTGTATGTAACAGTTTCTTTTGTTTCAATAATCTTCAATCACATTTTGATTTTAACTATCCAAACACTCTAACAGCTCGACACTGAACGTCCCAAGAGCTATTGAATCAGTCATGTGTATGCGTTAAAAGGTAGAACAAGAACAACGTTTTTATTGTCATAAGAAAACCAGAGGTTTTGTGGGACACAAATGGTTAAAACATTGACGACACCATTATACTGGTGCATGTCATTGTCATTTAGTTGCTTTCGTCTTCATCACCAACATCGTCAACATCTTATTTTAGCCAGTTAATATGATCAAAAACTCCAACAATAAGAACATAATATACTTCAGTTCTTTAGATCCATTACTGTTATGAAAAGCCAATGATATCAGTTCATCATGAGTAACAACACCATCAACATTTGTCTCTGCATTTCATTATTATTGATAAACCAATTAAGAGATGTGTTTCACCCATTAAGAGATGTGTTTCATAGTGTTGTCAACATCATCATCACCAATACTTGTTTGAAAACATAATATTTTCAAGAACATCATTAGCAGAATAATAATATTATTAATTATTCAGCTATAAATGATTATTAACGCTTCATAGGCATTTTTATTGTCAACAAGCATGCATCTCTTTTTTTTTAAACAGTAATGTTTGTGTTTCAATGTCATAGAAATAAACTGGAGCCAAAAACGTTTAGCAACCTTTTGCAGATCAATGCAAAATAGTGATTTGCACAGATTTTTGTTGTCAATCAATACAAATTTAGCTTATTTACCGACCTGCATTCCCCCGAAGTCGGAGTGTGGCTGCCCAAGTGGCGGGATAATAAAAAACGGTCACACGCATAATGTTCTCATCCCTAGCTGAATGCATTTGTACCACAGTGTTCAAGTGCTTCGGCTGTTCAGGTGACCCCTGGAGTCTTTAAGCCAGGGTACGACAACAGCAGCAACAACCGACTTGCATGCATAATTTTACTTTGTTTACATGCTGATTACGTTATGGGTAACGCCCACACCAATGTATTAAGGGTGGTTTCACTTTTTGACACGTGTTTAATACAACATGGTTACTGCTGGTCTTCTCGCCTCATAACAGGAAAGTACCCCCAGCCCATATTCTCCTTGCACCCTCCTCATCCACTCCCATGTACACACACACACAGTCACACACACACACACACACACACACACCGTGAGTGGAGTGCGGTGAAAACGAGTATGTCTTAATTTGCTTTTATGAGCGTGTTTCTCTATTCTTGAATGTTTGTGAACCTTGTGTGTACCTATATGTATACTTTACTTAAACTTTTGCGGTCATTGTGAATGTGTAGCTTGTTTATGTAAATTGAAAATTGATTTTTTAATATAATCTGATTGTAAATTGTTATTTTATTATGTATATGTATTTTATTTATATTTAGTTTAATATGTACACATTTCTTTGTGTGTGTGTAGGAATGTGTGAGGATAGTGTGGAGGTATGTAACTTATTTGTAAGCATGGTTTTTTTTGGTTTTTTTAAAAATATGAATAATTTTAGGGCAATTGTAAAGCGCTTAGAGCTTAAAGGTGCGCGCGCACATGCATGCACGCACGCAAGCACACGCACACACGCACGCACACACACACAGAGCATTACCTTCTCCTCTTTCAACACCCTCCCCTCCCATCCCCACCTGCACCCCACCCCCCTTCCACGTTTTTCCTTTTTACAATTTATGACATGCCAGTTGTTGTTTTTATTGTACACTGGCATCCACACGTGATACTTGCGCACTTGAGTGGGCACCTGTTGTCCATTCTGCAGTGCATATTTGCTTATATAGCCTTTTTTATGTATTTTAGCTTACTAGTATGTATTTGTTATCCTTTTTTACTGGTTTTTTTTAACCTGGATCCGATAAATGAGAGTAGCGTGGCTCCACGTTTCCAGCACTGTGTGGACTTATGTGCTATAGGGTATAATAATGGAAGTGTCATGTTATGAATTGTACTACATTTTTTGTTTTCAGGTTTTGTACGTTGTTAAGATTCTTGGATTTGTGTTTTGCTATACGTGGTAGATTTTATGTGGTGACAGTCCTGAGATAACCATAGCTGTTGACGGGACTATAACAGGCTAAGTAACTAACTCCTATCCCCCCCCCCCCTCCCCCTTCCTAGCCAGAATGCATTTTTTAGTCTGATGATTTGATGAAGGGAAGCAAAGGTTAAAAAAAGGTAAAGTAGGGGCAGTGAACTGTTTGAGGTTCACCATGTCAAGGGCACTGCATCATGGAAGGCAAAGCCCATCCCTCTCCTTCCGCCGCCTTTTTACCTTCCCTGAACGAATCAGGTACCCATTCACTGCTGGGTGGACAGAGAGGGTTTTGAAGCCAGAAAAATCCGACTCCCAGCAGGACTCGAACCTGCGACCTTTCGCACCGCAGCCGAGCGCTCTAACCACTGGACCACAGGCCCCTGATGAAGGGAGAGGCCTGTAAAAGAGAGTGCAATGCTGATTGCTTCAGGTATGCGTGTGTTGATTAACCTTGTTTCTGCATGTTGTATTGGTCTACCCTGTTGTGGGCTTTCATTGGTATGTTATTGGATTTTGAGGGACAAATAAAACTTGTGGTGAAAACTCTTTGCTTTAGTCTTTAAAGCTTGCTCTCTCTCTCTCTCTCTCTCTCTCTCTCTCTCTCTCTCTCTCTCTCTCTCTCTCTCTCTCTCTCTCTCTCTCTCTCTCTCTCTGTGTGTCTCTTGCTCTGTCTCCCTCTCTCTCTCTCTGCGTCTCTTTCTCTCTCTATCTCTCTCTCTCTCACACACACACACACACTCTCTTTCTCTCACTGCTTTTTCGCTCATTCTCTTTTTCCATCCCTCTCTCTGTCTCCCCCCCCCCCCCCCCCCCTCTCTCTCTCTCTTTCTGTATGTGTGCGTGCATGCATGCGTTTCCGTTTGCGTGCGTGCATGCATGCATTGTGTTTTATTTCCTCTGTAAATAGTAATACATTAACAAGATATGCTCAGATTTATTGTTCAGTTCATTGTGACAGAAAGCTGCCCACATCATTTTATATTTAATTTAAACAAGATAATTTTTAATACAAATTTGGCACTCTCATTGAGTGTCTTTGCTCTCACTTTTTCTTTTTTCCAGAGAAAACCAGGACATTACTGACACGATTTAGGGGTAGGGGTTCTTTAGGGGAAGAGAGCAAAAGTAAGACTTATAGAGAATACTGACTGCAATGGTATTAGATGTCTTACAGCAATGAGATGTTGTGTAAATTGTCTCTTTTTGTCTGAGTTAAGTACTGCAGTAGTCTTTGTGGAAGTAGGCCACTGTCACGAAGCACCTGTTGATTTGAAGAAAAACAACAACCAGGTGTGACGTTTCTCGTGTCTGGTTTTTAATTATTCAGACTCGACTGGCTGTTAAAGCAGGAGCTTCTTGCGATTCAGATTGGAGAGAGACAGCTCTGTCAGTCCGTCTCTCCCGGTGTGTGTGCTTTACAATTTGTCTTTACTGCCTAAATAACTGGACTGCTCGTGATGGAAATTTTTAAAAAACACTGGAGGATAATCTGGTTTGCCAAGGCGGATAACCATTATCTTAATTCACCTAAATATCAGTCATTCATTGCTTCTTTATTAAACCAAAGATATTCTAAAAGGGTAAGTTGGATTACTTAAGAGCTCGGCGAACCGGGCTGATAGAGTTACCGTTAGTGTCGACAGTAACACCATTCACAGTGACGGCTATCCAAAAACTCAGACTGGAACTTGAACGGAGAATTCAACTGGCATATCGATGTGTAAAATGTGTCCTGTTTAAAAGGGACATAACCAGTGTTTCTGTCCTCACTAATCATATAGGGAAAAGAGACCGGATGCTTATCTTCCCCTATACAGTCTTTGATTAAACCATGGACACTACACATGTAAATGTAGGATCTATGATTAAACCAAACAACTGACTTTAATGGGGGTGGGGGTCCATATGCGTAGGCTACTAGAGGGGGGTGCGTTTGTCCCTTCATTATTATGTGTGTGAGAGAGCCGGAGAGAGGGAGAGAGAAAAGTCAATGTGGAGGAATTGTAGGCCCCTGTTGCTTCCTCTTTCATTGAAACGATCCAGTTTAATTTTTAGACATAATGCACGGAAAGGGAATTTGATTTCTTCCGTGTTTGCTGGGTTGGCTGGCTGGGACCTACTAGTCACCTAGGTATCAGTGGAGATTATGTTAATGGGGGAATTCCTCTGGTAGCTATTTTTTTTTTTAACATGATAGTGGTTTAATAAATTAGAAGATGTGGGCAGTTTTCTAAAGCACAAGAGCTTCAAAAGGGTGTTCAACAATTCATGGTTGAACCCAAAAGAAGTGCTGGTTCGCATGTTTTGTGACAATGTTCGAGATGTGTCGGTTAATTCTGCTTGTGGCTCTTGTTAGTCCGTCACCAAGACGGACTATTGCGATGGGCTGGTTTGTATTTAGTCCGTCACCAAGACGGACTATTGCGATGGGCTGGTTTGTATTTTTTTTTCTGTCTGTCCCAAGGATATCTCCCGAACCGCTTGACCGAATCGCGTCAAATTTTGTGTGAAGGTGTGCCTCCTTAATAGGAAGAGATCGGCGTAAACCATTTTGCCGTCGTGACCTTGACCTTGACGTACGACCTTGAAAACCGAAAATCTATTTTTAGCCATATCTCGGGCACCGATCAACATAGGATGTTGAAACTTGGTATGAAGGTGGTTTGGCTTATGCCCGTTCTGATGATGGCATACCGATCAAGGTCAAGGTCAAAAAGATCGCTGGAGCCTGAAAATCGGAGGGTCATTTTTTTCTCCTTCTGTCTGTCCCAAGGATATCTTTCGAACGGGTTGACAGAATCACGTCAAATTGTGTGTGCTGGTGTGTCACCATGAGAGGAAGGCATCCGCGCAAACCATATTGCCGTCGTGACCTTGACCTTGGCGTACGACCTTGAAAACCGAAAATCTTTCAGGGGCCATAACTCCCACACCGTTAGTGTTAGAGTCTTCAAATTTGGCATGAAGGTACTTTGGCTTATGCCCGTTCTGATGGTGGCATACCGATCAAGGTCACGGTCCGGGCGATCCGTAGGCCTTGAAAGTGGTAGGGGTCTACACATTGGGTTTTAAGCCATATTTTCCACATTGGTACTTGACAGAAGCGCTTCAGATTGTGTGTGGTACTGTATACCCTAGAGAAGAAAACATCCGAGCATAAATTATCACCATGCTGACCTTGACCTTGAAGTGTGACCTTGAAAACCGAAATTTCCTTCTTTGCGCTATATGTTTCTTCTTCAAGCTGTATCTCGTGAACTAGAAGACAGAATCCCTTCCAATTTTGTGTCAGGATGTGACACTCTACGGGGTGTCGCAAGTGCGTGGCATTGCTGGTGACGGACATGTCTGCCGCTCGGCGACGCCCTTGTTTTTGTCTGCAACGGGGATGTGTCATTAAATGTGTCACAGCTAAAACTAAGACTAGGCCTACATGGAGACGGTATGTTTATGTGTTACGGAACAACAGCATTTTCTTATGATAACCATACTAACCACGTTAGTAGGCCTATACCTATATATACCAAGATTTCCAGATTATATAATTGAAATGATTGTATATAAACCATGCATACCCAATCATCTGCAAGACTACTTTTTCTCTAACCTGACACACGTCGAAGGTTCAAGTATTGTCTCTAGCAATGTCGCAACGCTTTCACGCAATACCTTCGCATGAATGGGCAAGTTAAGGTATCTGAACTTAAGTGACAGTGAGTACTTGAACACTGAATCCCCCGAACACTCTTTTCAATACCACCTCTGAAACAGGCTGACCTGCAATACTGTAATCTGTCCCCGCGAGGGAGAGACCTGTTTGAAAACTTGACATCCAGTATCACCCAAATATTCTTCAATCATAACCCGTGGGGGGATGTGAAAGGACTGGACAGTTTCTGCGCCCTGTCATCTCTGAGCTATCTAGAATGCCGGTATTGCAACTTGAGCAGCATTGGATCATCCTGTCAACTCAAAAACTTGTCCGCCATAGACTTGTCTCATCATTCGCTAGTACAATTCCGTGCCACATGCAAAGTAGGACTTAGAGAGTCTGTTTTTCCGAACTTAGCTCACATAGACTTACGTCAAAACCGTATCCGCAGCATTTGCGATGAAATATGCCTGCCATTGCTAACACGCCTGGACCTTTCCTTCAACATGATAACTACTTTCCCTTCGTTTACATTTGGTGCTTTTCACTTTCCACTGTTGAATGCGCTTTTACTAAGAGGCCAGATAGTGTACTTTCTGGAGGAGGATGTGACGACTGCGATAAATGGACAAGCCTTTGATAATAGAAAACTAGAAACTCTAGATCTTAGAAACAATCAGCTGTTGTTTGGAGTTAACCCTTTCACCGCCAAAGTCGCATTTTAGCACCACAGTGATTTAACACCTATGTCACTAACAGACATCAAATTGGGGTCTATTATCTAAAGACCCTATTGTCTTAGTTTTGGGAAGTAAGGGTAGACCTTATTTTATATATGTCACAGAGGAATTCCCAATACTGCAGATGGATTTTGTTCGCTACCCAGGTAAAGTTGATGGAATTTTTGGCTGAAATATGTCTGGCGGTGAAAGGGTTAAAGGCTATATCAGCAGGTATGCTTTTGCCGGCTGCAACGGCTTGAAATATACCTGTTCCTCCAGTCAAATTATTTATCGTTTGTGGACGATCAAAAGTTCCTGGATTTGTTTGGCCAATTGCATTCTCTGATCGCTTTCGACCTGAGAAATTCTAGATTTGAATCAATATCTACCAATACTTTTTCGAATTTCCGTAGCCTTACCTACTTGCATCTGTAATATAACATGATAACGGAAGTACCTGACAAGGCTTTTGACTCGCTGCACAGGTTGGAACTATTAGCCCTGGCGACATAATAAGATCAACGAAATCAGTGAGCACACATTTAACCAGTGTCTTCGCGAAAGATCTAGGTTTCAACCCTTTCCATTGTTTTTTGTTGCTGTAAACGGCGATGGTTTGCCGCTTGGTATCAGACAGAGCAGCAGAATCTTTTCAAAGATGCTACATCAATGCACGCTTACAAATGTGACAATTCGGATGGCAAACATTTAGCCAACTTCTCGTTTGTGGACCAGGCTTGGCTGATCAGCCACGAAAACCATCTTCTGCTGATTGAGTTCAGTAGTCTCTTCATCTTCACACTGACGATGGTCTCACTGTTGTTCCGCTATCGCTGGCACATCCGTCTGATGGTGTGTGACGTCTTCCGCGGTCGCGGAAACCTCAGAAGGCAACGGCTTCAATGGAACCACTTTGACTACGACGTTTTCGTGTCCTACGCTTCGGACGATCTGCCCTGGGTGAGACAGCACCTGATGCCCAAGCTGGAGGACGATCTGGGGCTGAGGCTGTGCATCCACGAGAGACTTCATCCCGGGCTGCCACATCGCACGCTGCGTGGACTCCAGCAAGAAGGTCCTGATGGTGTTCTCTCAAAGCTTCGTGCACAGCCAGTGGTGTCAATTCGAGCTGGCCTACTGTTTGACGCACGTGCTTGATTACGATGACGCCGTGCTCGTGGTGTGCGTGGATGACGTCACTTCACGTCAGATGATGTCATCGATGAGGGCGGTGCTGAGGACTATGACGCACATTCAGCCGGAGGGAGGGGGACGAGGATGCCACAACGTCCTTCTGGGGACGTCTTCAACAGGGTTTGCACGAGGTTCTTCCAGGACATGAACATGTTGTTTAGTGTGTGTGTGTGTGTGTGTGTGTGAGAGAGAGAGAGAGAGAGAGAGAGATCTAGTGAAAAGAGGAGAGCCATTCTCTTGTAGAAAGTCTTCTTGCTCAGCTTGAACGTTCACTGGACACTCTTTGCAGGCCGACATGCAAACTGAATAGTCTTTCACAAGACGAAACGGCTGTCTTTGCATATGCACTGTCCATCTCCCCAATTGGGAAAAAAAGCAAATCAGCACATTATTTTCTTCTTTTCAGAACATAGAACACGCACAAATCGTAAAGTTAAAGCTAAATGAGTTTGTTTCCGAGGTTCACAAATACAGACATTGGACATAAACAAGTTTCACCAAAGCAAACTATTCTGCATTTCAAATGCACCAACTTTTTAGTCCTTCAGATTAGGGGAATGGAGCTCAGCTAATAACTGAGATTTTATATTCTTACTATATTTATCCTTATTTTTGGATATAATCTCAGTAGTTGACCCTCCCTAGCCATGTCTATAATCTTTTTAAATTATAATGTTATAACATTATTATTATATTACACTAACGAGACAGACAGACCTCCAAGAGAAAGAGAGAGAGAGAGAGGCGGGGGGGGGGGCATTGTCATATTACGCTAGATTACACGGTTAGATGGTTAGGCTACGTACGTGCGTATGCAACTCAGAATTGTTTATAATTAACCTCGTTAGTCATGGCTGTAGTGTGTTTATAGATGTTTATTTGTTCACTGACTTGGTCGAAGTTGTCTAAGCAGCCCGTCTTCATTTGGGAGACTTATAATTCAATGCAATGACTGAGGAAATGCCGGTAAGTCTTAGCCTACATTGTGTGTTCTTTCTCCAACATAGCTATGTATTGTATGTTGGCCTATTCTGCATGGTGTACCCGTTGGTGGTAATATCCACATTTCTGGCCCTAGGGGAGATAATCTGTCGACTGAAAAAGCAATGGCCTGTGCTCTTTTCTGCCATATATTATCTCCCCATAGGGACGTAAACGTGAACATTGCCATGAGGTTTTTGACTACTTAGTCTCTGGCTGTTGCATGCGTCTAGTGTGATTTATCACCACTGTCTGACAGCACCCACAAAAAGGAAAGCCGAGTGCGTAAGCCTTTCTCTGTCAGTACATAGCCTCTGCAACAGCAAGCCCTATGTATTGCCTCCCCGTGGCGGCAGACGTCAACTGGGTACTCCGCGGTCCCAGGCTGAACTACGAGGGACTCGGAGGAAATCTGGCCCCCAGGCGTGCGGCATGCAAGCCCACCGGCGTGTGGATACGCCCTGGTGCCCACGAATCAGATCCCCAGCTATGGGCACATAGCAGCCTCGGGTAGATGGAGCTCATTAGCCTTGGAAGGCAGTGCATCTAGGAGAAGGAAAACTCTTATTTCAACCCCCTGAAGGTCCATCCACACCCGGATCCCTTCAGCAGAAAATCCTCCGATGAGGAGAATCACTGGGCATCAGCAAGGGTGCAAGAGTTGCTGCTGGGCAGATGGCTCAGGATGTAAAAAAGCTTTATCAAGCTTACTCTTTTATCGTCAATAAAGATCATTTTGGATGACTTGACTTGACTTGACAACTTTGGACGGCAACTTGTCTAGGAGAAGGGGACTCCGAAACTAAACCATGAACTGCTCTGAAGACGTAACGTGTTGGTTGAAGCAGGCAGTGGGCAGACCTCTTACACCTACACAACAAGCATAGGAGAAAACCTGACACATTCGCAACCCACCCAATATGGCCATGCAGATGGAGACTGCTTATGTCCCAAAGACACAGAGACTGGGCCGATAAACTCATAAATAATTCCAGGACAATTCCCTATAAATGTAAAAGATGATATCCTCGGCTTGTGTTAACCATGTGTAGCCCCACAGTCAGATGGGCAAATCATGTCATCTAAAAACATCAGACAACTCTGGTCTTCCGAAGGGAACTGTTCCAAAGCAATCGCTTAGTCGCTGGAGGACAGATTCAAGGACAGCATCAACCTCCCCGAAGGACTTCACCATGAAACATGCCTGTACATAGATTCTGAGAGGCCTCTGCCAACAATTGTCTCACTCGTGCACCTGGTCAAAAAGCCACGTCTAGTTTAATCAGAGCAAGATCAGAAGAGGGAAGAAGAATAAACTCGGGAGAGAAGAATTGAAGGCAGCAGGAGAGAGGTACCAGAGCCACCACCACCCAGAGCATAGGCGGATCTAGGTGGAGGGAGAGGGGTATAACAGGGATTCTGGGAACACCCCACCCCCATCTAAAACAAGGGAATATCCATGAATGCCATGCCGACACCTTGAATTTCATGTAGACCTACCTCATATTGGAGGACTGTCCATCCGGGGGACTGAAGGGAAACCCTGATCTCAAACCACCGCTGCCTTGTGGCACACCTGTTCACAGGAAAGGCTTCAGGAATAAACCCTCAGGAGAAATCCGGAACTGGAGTCCCTACGGGAATTCCTGGCTATTCCGAGCGATGATCTGGCAACATCTGTGACACTGCTGGTGCCAGACTGTATCGGCCTGGCCGTTCATTGGATCCATCATCAGTGTGGAGAGGAGGGGGAGGGGGGACTGCTGTTTGAGCATCAGTCGGTTCTCTATATTAACCTGCCCTGGTTTGCGCCCTGGAGAGGACACCCCAGCTTCGAACCGTGATACCGACACGATCTTAGCTTATGTCTAGGGCAAAAAATCCATGGTCGACATCGACCGACAGAGGCCTACTACTACCTCATATCATTCCATGCCAGAGTTTTAGCTAAGAACAGAAAGGATCATGAATCATTTTTTATTGTACCAGAAGAGGTCTCCAATGCATATTTTACATTAAAGTTATGTTACAGGTGAGAGTTCTGATCAAGGGAGGAAAAGTGGTGAACGATGACCAGTCCTTTAAAGCAGACGTCTACATTGAGAACGGACTCATCAAGTCAGTTCATTTATGTTCACTGACATTTATGTCAGTTCATTTATGTCTCTTTATGTCGTTTGCCTTTGATAGGAGTTAGGGGCTGCCAAATTTCCTCCTTGACAAAGGTTTGTTTTGATTTAACGCCTTATATATTAAGTAAGCTAGATTCATTTAACAATTACATTTTTTTTAAAACTCGCATATATTCAAAAAGCAAATAGTTTATAATTAAAATGAAAATTAGTTGGGGTGCAAGTCTTGGACTGTAAAATGTACAGTCAACATTGAAATTCAAGTCACGTATTGGTTTAATGGATTACTTACATTGTCATAGAAATGTCTTGGTGACGTGTGTGATTAAAGAATTATTCTAGCGCATCAAGAAACCTGGAAAATGCCTTCTTGCTGGCATGTCTGTTTGGGCGACTTTTATGAAAGCGTGGATTTTAAAACCGGAGTTGTTTCAGAAGCGCGTTCAGATTCATAAACGACAAGGGGCTACGCCTAATTAGACGTTAAACCAACCACAGAGAGACAAGCCTTCAAGGCTCACTCGGGGGGCAGCAAAAAATAATGACTTTGAGATGGAGGGTCGTAAACACGAGGGGGGTGTTTAAAGTACAAATGAAACTATCGTTAATGGATACAACTTTAAAACAAAACACCAAAAATCACAAGTGCCTTTGCCGCGAATCGAACCCAGAACCATTGGCATGAGAGACAGTTGCATGAGCTATCGAGGCCTTGTCTGTGTATGACTTTCTTAACTCATGTTGCCTATTGAATACTCTCTAACCAACTGATCTAAAATGTAATCTGTAAAGTTATCTGTTTACATTGTTGCTTTAAATATTTAATTATTTAATTCATTATTGTTTGAAAGCTTGCATAAATATCTATGTGTATGCACAGTTTGAACAATGTACGCCTTCTATTTCCCGAGAAAATGCCAACGTTAAAGACTGGATCACGGACGCAACACACACGCACACACGCGCGCACGCACACGCACACGCACGCACACGCACACACACACACACACACACACACACACACACACACACACACTCACACACACACACACGCACACACACTGACACACACACACACTGACACACACACACACACACACACACACACATACATACACAAACACACACACACACACACACACACACACACACACGACTGAACAACTATCATACTATAGACTCACTTCGTGTTAACTGATCTTCGTTAACACGAGTGAGCCACAAAGCGCTGAGGGGTGACCTGCTGTATGATGATGATGATGATGATGATGATGATGATGATGATGATGATGATGATGATGATGATGATAATAATAATAATAATAATAATAACAAGTGCAACCCCGAGCGGCTGCAAAGTCCCCTCGCAGCATCGCCGAGGTACTCCGAAATCGGAATGTGTCGGCTGTACACATACATAAAAACAGCACGTAACTACATAAAAACACATCAAAACAGCACGTAACTGAATAGTTTATTATATATATATAGCCTTGGGGTTCGGACCCGTGATTTGAGCGCGCGCGATCATGCGCACACGCGCGCACAGAAAAATTCATGACAACTGTGTTATAGACCATTCATCAAGAAATGTTGTGAACAAAACTGCATTAAAATACATGCAAAACTTCACGAGATATTAGCGATTATGTGTTTCGGGGTTTGAACCCCGTAACTGGCGCGACCTTGACCTTAATGCAAAACTAAATACATCAGTGGATAGCTTGCATCTTGGCAAACTAGTATACCAAATTTGATGATGATAGACTGAATAGTTTTTGAGAAAAACGGACGAATAGCCGGACGGACGGAGGCACGCCGGACGGACGGACACCGGACGGACGGACGGACGGACCAGACAAAAACAATAGCTCCCCGAACCTTCGGCTCGGGGAGTAATAATAATAATAATAATAAAGAAAAATGAATGCAGATCTCGAGAAGCACGAAAAATGCATCTGGGCCTGCTGTTCGTGACAGCTTACAAACAATTCTTATTAATGATGTGGCAAATCATTATTTTAGGGATTACTATTACTGTACTATTAGCCCTACGACTACTATTGCTGCTGCTCTGTCGCTGCAGATAGCTGCTACTACTGCCGCTGTTGTCGCTGTAAGCTGCTACCACTATTGCTGCTGCTATACTACTACTACTACTACTACTACTACTACTACTTTGTGGGTGGGTGCGTACGTGTGTGTGTGTGTGCGCGCGCGCGCGCGCGCGCGCGTGTGTGTGTGTGTGTGTGTGTGTGTGCGTGTGTGCGTGCGTGTCTGTGTTCTTGCACTGATCAGACAGGTGGGGTCTAACCTCATAGTGCCCACGGAGGGGGTTCGTGTTATCGATGCCACTGGGAAACTGGTGCTGCCAGGTGAGAGACGAAACAGATTGTTACCCGGCCAGAGGCCGAGGTATTGCGATTGGTTTGTGTGTCTCTGTGTATGTCTGTGTGTGTGTCTGTCTGTGTATCGATTATCTTAAAAACTACTGTTTGGATTTTGATTAAAATTGGCAGAGGGGTAGACAGCTTGAACAGGAAGCTTCCTTTCGTTAATCAACACCGTGCTGACCTTGACCTTGAAGTCTGACCTTGAAAACCGAAATTTCCTTCTTTGGGCTATGCAATTTCCCCCCAGCTTTATTTCGTGAACTAGAGAACAGAATCGCTTCAAATTTTGTGTGGTGGTGTACCATGGTGCAAAGAAGTTTGTATAAAAGTTCAGCTGTATCTCGTGAACTACTATTTCAATCCTGATCGCTTCTCGGCCTTTTGGCTAAGACAGTGATTCAGGAACATAAATTTTTGTTTATACTATGGTTGGTTTGTTCAGCCCGTCGTACATGGCGAAAGCCAATACGCGACGTTAAACTGAACTTCCATCCATGAACTACTGAACAGAATCGCTTCAAATTTTGGGCTATGTATTTCATGCGTTCTGTAAGGGTGGAAAGTGGTGTGTTTATTTGGGGGGGGGGGGGGGGGGGGGGGGGGGGGGGAGAGGACATGGTGCAAGGAAGTTTGTATAAAAGTTCAGCTGTATCTCGTGAACTACTGAACAGAATCGCTTCAAATTTTGGGCTATGTATTTTATGCGTTCTGTAAGGGTGGAAAGTGGTGTGTTTATTGGGGGGTGGGGGGTGGGGGGGGGGGAGAGGACATAACTCTGGCCGGGTTTGCATTGTCACTGACAATGCGTTGCTGCCGCTTGGCGATGCCCTTGTTTATAATTGCACTGAAACACAGTGTTTAGCCACGCATAGTTTTATGTATTGCTTGTTTGTGTCTTAGCGTTCTGTTTTTTCTTCTCCTGAATACGTCCCTTTCTGTTTGCTTCTGTTTCATTTTCTAAGAATTATAGACATAATCTACTACTCTTTTTGTTCTTTCTTAGGAAAATCGAGTTGTCGTGGCACACACTGGTGTACAGTGGCACAGAAGTAACGCGTTCGCTTCGTGTCAAGTAAACCCGAGTTCGAACCTGGGTACAGGGGATTTGTCCTCTCACTTTGCACTAGGCCTTGTTGTCTTTCGGATGAGACGATAAACCGTGTGCCCATGCACTTAGCACACGTGAAACCCAGTGGCAACGAAAAAGTTGTCATTTGGTCAATATTTACCCCCCCCCCCCCTCTCTCTCTCTCTCTCTTTCTTTCCTCATCAGTCACACCACAACAAAAATCGCATGCAATTATTTTTTTTATTCGGTGGAGCGCCTCTGGCTGCGACGCACTCTCCAGAGACGCCTCTGTGACTATGAAGTACCATACCTAGATATAATACCTAATACCTAATTTGAGTTGAAGTTTAATTGTAGCCTAATCGACATTGATTGTTTCAGGATGTTTAGACACACACATTCACATGCATTGTCCATTGCTGTTTCAGGGGGCATAGACACTCACATGCATTGTCCATTGCTGTTTCAGGGGGCATAGACACTCACATGCATTGTCCATTGCTGTTTCAGGGGGCATAGACACTCACATGCATTGTCCATTGCTGTTTCAGGGGGGCATAGACACTCACATGCATTGTCCATTGCTGTTTCAGGGGGCATAGACACCCACACTCACATGCATTGTCCATTGCTGTTTCAGGGGGGCATAGACACTCACATGCATTGTCCATTGCTGTTTCAGGGGGCATAGACATGCACACTCACATGCATTGTCCATTGCTGTTTCAGGGGGGCATAGACACTCACATGCATTGTCCATTGCTGTTTCAGGGGGCATAGACATGCACACTCACATGCATTGTCCATTGCTGTTTCAGGGGGCATAGACACCCACACTCACACGCATTGTCTATTGCTGTTTCAGGGGGCATAGACACACACTCACACGCATTGTCTATTGCTGTTTCAGGGGGCATAGACACGCACACTCACACGCATTGTCTATTGCTGTTTCAGGGGGCATAGACACACACACTCACACGCATTGTCTACTGCTGTTTCAGGGGGCATAGACACGCACACTCACACGCATTGTCTACTGCTGTTTCAGGGGGCATAGACACCCACACTCACATGCATTGTCCATTGCTGTTTCAGGGGGCATAGACACGCACACTCACACGCATTGTCTATTGCTGTTTCAGGGGGCATAGACACGCACACTCACACGCATTGTCTATTGCTGTTTCAGGGGGCATAGACACCCACACTCACACGCATTGTCTATTGCTGTTTCAGGGGGCATAGACACGCACACTCACATGCAGCAGCCTTTCATGGGCACTCAAACCATCGATGACTTCTACCACGGCACCAGGGCAGCCCTGGCTGGAGGAACCACCATGATCAGTGAGTGCTCAGAAAATGCCTTTACATCATCATAGTTACACAATGTAGATGCTTCTGTGCGTTGGGGGCATTGCCGTGATCAGAGGGTTTATTGAAAACGCGAACAAAAAATTGTGCTTTACGTCCTATCGGTCTGGAACAGACACATATGGGACATTTGCAAATACAAAGATGGTGGGAACAATACTGGAGGCAATGCCCGGAGGCAGTGGAACTCCAGTAAAGTCCCGATTTTTTTAACAATACAGATAGGTGTAGCAGTAACCACGCCTCGGTTAAACCTCATCAGCTATAGTACCGCCACAAGTAAGATCTAATTTTATTGAAAATGCCCTTCATGTCGTGTTACTTATTAGTCATCCCCCGAGACCCTGGCCATATAATAGGCCTATGTCATAGTGTCTTTCCTTTCCATTTCTCTCATTCACTCTCACGTACATCTTTGTCTGTTTTAATAATAATAATAATAATAATAATAATAATAATAATAATAATAATAGTATGCTCTTATACTGAAATGTTAGTGTGTAGCGTCCATGCTAATACAAAGTGTCTGCGTTTCTGGAATACAGACGCTTGCGTTGAACTTTTTAAAAATTTATTATTGTGAATGATTGATAATAGAAAAGTGTCTGGGTTTCTTGGAACATCTTTAACTGTTTTGCGGATTTTTCAGTTGATTTCGTGGTGGACCAGCGAGGGGTGCCTCCCCTGGAGGCCTACAACAAGTGGCGTGGCTGGGCCGATGAGAAAGTGTGCTGTGACTACGGCCTGCACGTGGCCATCACCTGGTGGGGAGAACAGGTGGCCCGGGACATGGAGACACTGGCCACAGAGAAAGGTGGGGCAGGTGGAGCTGGAGAAGACACTATGGAGTGGGCTACGATCTCCTGAGTTATTGTTCTTTGCGTTTCCCTAGAGTTTCTTCAGAGTTTAACGGGAACACTTGCCCAAAGAGAAAGCCGGGGTTGGGTCTGTAGAAGGCAATATAGGATAGGATGCGATGTTCAGAGTTATTGTTCTTTGCGTTTCCCTAGAGTTTCTTCAGAGTTTTACGGGAACACTGCCCAAAGAGAAGAGCGGGGTTGGGTCTGTAGACGGCAATATAGGATAGGACGCGATAGTCAGAGTACAGTTCTTTGCGTTTCCCTAGAGTTTATTCAGTTTCACGGGGACACTGCCCAAAGAGAAAGCCGGGGTTGGGTCTGTAGAAGGCAATATAGGATAGGACGCGATATTCAGAGTTATTGTTCTTTGCGTTTCCTTAGAGTTTATTCAGTTTCACAGGAACACTTGCCCAAAGAGAAAGCCGGGGTTGGGTCTGTAGAAGGTAATATAGGATAGGACGCGATATTCAGAGTTATTGTTCTTTGCGTTTCCCTAGAGTTTATTCACAGTTTAACGGGAACACTTGCCCAAAGAGAAAGCCGGGGTTGGGTCTGTTGAAAGCAATATAGGATAGGACGCGATATTCAGAGTTATTGTTCTTTGCGTTTCCATGGAGTTTCAATTTCACGGGAACACTTGCCCAAAGAGGAGAGCGGGGGTGGGTCTGTAGAAGGCAATATAGGACAGGACGCGATAGTCAGAGTACGGTTATTTGCGCTTCCCTAGAGTTTCTTCAGAGTTTCACGGGAACACTGCCCAAAGAGAAAGCCGGGGTTGGGTCTGTTGAAAGCAATATAGGATAGGACGCGATATTCAGAGTTATTGTTCTTTGCGTTTCCATGGAGTTTCAATTTCACGGGAACACTTGCCCAAAGAGGAGAGCGGGGGTGGGTCTGTAGAAGGCAATATAGGACAGGACGCGATAGTCAGAGTACGGTTATTTGCGCTTCCCTAGAGTTTCTTCAGAGTTTCACGGGAACACTGCCCAAAGAGAAAGCCGGGGTTGGGTCTGTAGAAGGCAACATAGGATAGGACGCGATATTCAGAGTTATTGTTTTTTGGGCTTCCCAAGAATTTCTCCAGGTTTTTTTAAAATTTGTTCTTTGTTATTGTTCTGAGGGCGCAGAAGCGTGTAATAATAGGCGTGTGCTTATTCATGTCGCCAGATCCCACAGGATAATCCAGAGGGCGTTAAACCCATATTCTTTTCTCTCTCTCTATCTGTCTCTCTCTCTCTCTCTCTCTCTCTCTCTCTCTCTCTCTCTCTCTCTCTCTCTCTCTCTCTCTCTCTCTCTCTCTCTCTCTCTCTCTCTCTCTCTCTCTCTCTCTCTCTCTCTCTCCCCCACGGGATACAATGCATTGCGATATCATGCCATCTACAATAAGATATGTTGCTATGCACTACAATTCAATGCAGTGCAGTACAACACCATGCAATGCAATACAATTCAATACAATAGAATATAACACAATGCGATACAATACGATATAATCAAATGCAATAGAAATACAATGCAATGCAATACCATGCAACGCATTGCAGTTCAACACAACACGATGCTCTGGCAATAGTCTCGTTTTTGTTCTGAACATTTCAGGATTCTTTAAGTTGCTGTTTATCATTAAAACAATGACACGTTCTAACGTGTTTTTTACAAATCCATCAAGGGCCTCTGAATTTCCAAATTTGTCCAAAAAAACCAAGTAGTGGGTTTCACTTTAATTCAACTTTCATCAAATCTTCGGTCAGTGGTGTAAAATGGTTTTTTAAATTATGAACCCGTTTCTTTCGACCAAACTGAAACACCCTAGGGAGAGGGCCTTAGCAACACGAATAGGTTAACTGACTCACCAACCGTTATTCAAGGGTATCATGCAAAGGGTATTGCAGTGGACCTTCCCTCTCTGAGATGTGACCCTAATTTTTTTTTTATCACCGATCTTTCCCTTTCATATCCGGACTACTGCATGAATGTCTACCTCCCGATTCAGACCCTCTCTTATAACGGCCTATTTTGGCTGATTTTTTCAAGGTCTTTATCGATAGGGAGGTTCCACTGTATTAGCCTACTTTACTCCTTTTGTGGTACAGTGGAACCTCCCATATAAGACCTCCCATTAAAAACTCCCTCCCACATAAGACATACTTCTCTGAGACATTGCCCTTCTTTGTAAGTATTACAATTACCTCCCTTGAAAATCTGATTAACGTCCTCCGGTCTGAAACAGACACATACGGGACTTTAGTAGATATAAAGATGGTAGGAACGATCCTGGAGGCAGTGCAACACCAGGAAAGTCCCGAATTAGCAACAATACAGATGTATAAATTACCTCCCTTATAAGACCCCTCCCTTATAAGACCTCATTTCGGATGATTTTTGAAGGTCTTATACGGGATGTTCCACTGTAGTATTCTTTGGCTTTCACCTCTCGTGTGTCTGTGACCATTTCAGGGGTGAACTCGTTCAAGGTGTTCATGGCCTACAAGGACGTGCTGATGCTGGAGGACGACCAGATGTACGCTGTGTTCAAACGCTGCGGGGAACTGGGGGCCATCCCCATGGTGCACGCCGAGAACGGCCACCTCGTCCACCTGGTAGGTCCAACGAGCAGTCAGTCAATGTCAAGTCAAGTCAAGTCAAAATGATCTTTATTGAGACTTAAAAAGCTTTTTTTCCCCCGTCCTGACCTCAGTTTGTGTGTGTGTGTGCGTGTGCGTGTGTGTGTGTGTGTGTGTGTGTGTGTGTGTGTGTGTGTGTGTGTGTGTGTGCGTGTGCGCGTGTGCGTGTGCGTGCGTGCGTGCGTGCGTGTGCGCGCGTGCGCGCACGTGTGTGTGTGTGTGCTATATGCCATTAGGCATTAATTAAAAAAATATTAATGACTTAAAAGGTTTTTTCTTTGTCCATTCTTACAACAAAACAAAACAGAAATCCCAGGAGCTGATGGATCAGGGCATAACGGGTCCAGAGGGCCATGAGATGTGTCGGCCCGAGGACGTGGAAACGGAGGCCGTTCTGCGGGCCATCACCATCGCTGACGAGGCAGGAGCCCCTCTGTACGTGGTGCACGTGATGAGTAAGAGTGCTGCCGATGTCGTGTCCGCTGCCAGGAGGAAAGGTGAGCATGGGGAAGGTCCCCAAAGGCCGGTTATACGCAGCATTGTGTCCCATGTCACTATGTGTCCCCAATTTCGTCTCTATGTGTCCCCGTCTCTATGTCTAGCCATCTTATCTCTCTCTCTGCCTGTTTGCAAAAGCAAGGTGGAGATAGAAGAACATCAAATACCTTTAGGCCTAAATACTTGTCAGTCGTATGTGTTGCCATAATCACCTTCCACCTCTGCGCAGGCAAGATAGTGATAACAGAAAACCAAATACCTCTAAATACTGTTCAGTCATATGTGTTGCCATAACCACCTTCCATCTCTGTGACAGTCTGTGCAGGCAAGGTGATGGTGATAAAAGAAAATCAAGTACCTTGAAATACTGTTCAGTCATATGTGTTACCAAAATCCCCTTCCACCTCTGTTCAGGCAAGGTGGTGATAGGAGAGCCCATCGCAGCCTGTCTGGGCACGGACGGAACTCATCAGCGGAACAAGTGCTGGCGTCACGCGGCAGGTCACGTGATGGCACCTCCGCTGAGACCCGACCCCACCACCCCTGGATACCTCATGGACCTCCTGGCCAAGTGGGTACAATAACATCTATAGGCAACTGATGATCTTCTGTCTAAGTGTTCCTTCGAGCACTTTCCTAAAATACCCTGCGTTGTGTGGATACAAATCGAGTACATTCAATGGTCAACCTATGGCGATATTTTTCACGCCAGAGGGCAGTCAATGCACTAGGGGCTTATCACGCAATTTTCTTACTTGGGCGTAGTGAGAGAGAGAGTGATGGTAGGACCACTCACTGTCTCTCTCTCTCTTTCTTTATCACCAACTAATAATATAGAGAGGATTAGCTCCACACGAGCGTCATGCCCTCTGGCGTGAGAAAAATCGCACTAAGTCTCTCATTGTCCTGTTTCGTTTATTTCCTTGTTTTGTTTTGTTTTTGCTTGAAAATATACACGTTTGCGCGGTTCAATACCGTTCGTTCTCAGCATAATTATACCCGAACACCTTGGCTGCTGGTCTGAGAAGTATTTCTGTAAATTAGTTGCAATTTATTATTACAATGATCACGACTGTGAAGAATAGTACAAATATGAAGAAACCGTGCTGGCTTCACAGACAGAGGTGTGCTGTCTCCGTGTAGGCTTTACTTTCTGTACATTATTTACCCGACCAGACTAGGAGTCTAGCTGGGACGGGTATTGTTTTCGGGTCTGTGTGTCTGTCTGTGTGTATGTCTGTATTCCGATTTTCTCAAAAACTACTGGACGGATTAATCAAGATGTGCCACCCCCCCCTACATTTCTCGGTTAATTGTATTTTTCCCTTTTTGCCTTTCTTACCATACATAAAGCTGTATTTTATTAACCTTTTTAGCTAATAACCTTTTTGGAATACTAACCCTATCCCTAACCCTATCCCTAACCCTAGCCCTAACCCTAACCCTACCCCCACCCTATAAGACGAACGCAACGAACCACAACTGTGACAAATCGCGGTGTACTGCAGTACATAGTAGGGGGTAGGGTTGGGTTTAGGGCTAGGGTTAGGGTTAGGGTTAGTATTCCAAAAAGAGAATTAGCTGAAAATGTTCCTAAGATACAGCTTTATGTATGGTAAGAAAGGCAAAAACAGAAAAATACAATTAACCGAGAAATGCAGGGGGGGTGGCACATCTTTACCTTTACCGAATTTGTTTCAAAAGAACTTTCTTTTTGGTCCAGGCACTAATCATTCAGATGTTGTCAGTGACCTAAGGGAACTACCTATTCTTGGTATTGGGCAAACAGTAAAGCGAGAGTACTGCCCCTTTAACAAATGTATACTAATATCTTATCTGACTGGTTAGTTGCACCATATTAAACATAAGTCTGCCGGCTTTGCCCTGTCACAGTGCTTCTTGTTTTAATTGCTTTGAGTCATAATTACATAGTCACCTTGGCTTAAGGTTGTGTCAGACCAATTGACATAGGCTAGAACACCAAGGCTACATAAAAATGTTGTTATGCTCTGCATAAGAATAATTGATTAACAGTGTACAAATAGGTCTGAATATTTGCATGAAATCTGTGTTACCCGTCTGTTTCAGCAACGACCTTCAGGTGACGGGCTCGGACAACTGCACGTTCAGCACCAACCAGAAGGCCCTGGGCAAAGACGACTTCCGCAACATACCCAACGGAATCAACGGCGTGGAGGACAGGATGTCCGTCGTCTGGGAGAAAGGCGTGGTGAGTGGACGCTGGTCTGGACAGTAGGTGGATGCCTGCAGGTGTCTCTATACGCTGATCTGGACGACCCCGCCTTCCACGAGTCTCTCCCCGTGGGGATACGGGGGGTTCAGTGCAAGTAGTTCCCCCACCTTCCGGCAGTTCTGTGCTAGCAACTTCCTCTAATCTATCATTCTTTTTGACTCTTGCCTTTTCCTTTCCTTACTATCACCTACTTTATTTTCTGACTGCGTTGGCCTAGTCTCCTGCCTTTCTTTAAAAACAATCTTCGAAATAATTTTCTTCTTGGAGCTCCTCCCGAATCCGAATGTGTCGACTGAATG
>CM065701.1:42479870-42512370 GCA_017654935.2 Phymorhynchus buccinoides
CTTTTGTCATAGAGTAGTTAGAGTCTACGTCTTGGCTGGGTCAGTGCGCACCCCCTTCCCCTTGAAATCGTGTCATGGTTGCGTCATTTAGTCCAATGACTTTAATTTTTTCCAGATTCCATTTTTCTAACCAAAAAGACCAACTTTCATGGAGTTAGAAGGTAAAATCTGAATCTACTAATTTTACGTTAAGGTTTCCTTCCTCACTTGGTGTGGGGTGAAAGTTGCTATGGGGTTACATATAAGTGTAGATAAAAACACAACACCCGTATGTAGGGTGCGCACTGACGCGTACCGGTACGCAATGACCAATTTGTCACAGTCTTCAAAATTCCGTTTGCTTCTAGAAAACGGTTTTAGTTACAAAACAGAGCGTTGATACAGTGGAAGCAGAAACGTTTTAACAGACGCTGGTGATCTAAATCTTTTCCAATATCGAACTATAGCCTAGGAACCTCAAGATAGCCTCCACGGAGTTGAGAGAAAAGGCCTACATGGCCTTTGTCAGGCCACTCCTTGAATATGCATGTTCGGTCTGGGACCCTTTCACCCAGAAGAATATCGACAAGGTCGAGGCGATCCAGCGCAGAGCTGCCAGGTTTGTCGCTACCACAGGACAGTCAGCGTTACCGACATGCTTCAATGACTTGGATGGAGCTCTCTGCAAAAGTGACGGCAGGCTACCAGACTCACCATGCTCTACAAAACACTCAGTGGCATGGTGAGCATCAGCAGGAGCAAGCTGGTACCTCAGTCACAACGACAACGTAGAGGTCACCCCCAACAGCTCCTTGTCCCCCAGTGCCGAACTCAATATCGCCAGAGCGCATTTCCCCCCAGAACAATAAAGGAGTGGAATGAACTACCAACAGCAGCAGTGGAAGCAAAAAACCCAGAGTGTTTCACAGCCAGGGTCTGGGAGCATCTGCTTGGACACCCGCCCGCTGCCACCTCCATTTCCGTTGGTCCCATTCTGGGGTCAACGGACTAACCATCTGACAACCAGCTTCCCCCCCCCCCCTCTCTCTCTCTCTCTCTCTCTCTCTCTCTCTCAATAATTTCTTCTCTGGCCTACTTGAGGCCCTTTCTTCCGGCAAGAGTGGTTGAGCCTCCCCGGTTCCGTGGCAAAATAATCAACGTGATGATTGTGGCCACGCACAGCAAAGAAGACGAAGAACTAGAGATCCACAAATTGACGTCATATTACAATAATGCAACCCCCCTAAGTACTCTAGTACTTTCTGGTTTTCAGCCGATGAATTTTGTGTAGGTTCGGAGGCCTCAGAAGGTGGAACGTCAGCCCTACACAGGCCCCGTGATCGACCTCAGCGCGAAGCACTAGGGACCCTTCTGACCAAGACGGCAGGGCCTAGACACCGTCTGGGTTGAAGGTAGGCTAGTTACAAAAACAAATACCAACAATCGGTAAAGGTCAAGATGTGCCACCCCCCTACCTATCTCGGTGAATTCTATTTTTCCGTTATTGCCTTTCTTACCATACATAAAGCTGTATTTTAGGAACATTTTTAGCTAATAACCTTTTTGGAATACTAACCCTAACCCTAGCCCTAACCCTAACCCTACCCCCCACTCTATAAGACGGAAAAACGCAACGAACCACAACTGTGACAAATCGCGGTGTACTGCAGTACATAGTGGGGGGTAGGGTTAGGTTTAGGGCTAGTATTCCAAAAAGGTTATTAGCTGAATATGTTCCTAAAATACAGCTTTATGTATGGTAAGAAAGGCAAAAACGGAAAAATACAATTAACCGAGAAATGCAGGGGGGGGGGGGGGTGGGGGCACATCTTTACTTATATACTACTGCTTATTTAATGCTCAAACAGACTACTGAATTTTGGATAAAACTGATCAAGACGTCAGGGCTAGACACCGTCTGGATTGATGGTAGGCTAGTTGCAAACAGAAATACCAACAATCACTCAAAAAGTATATACCACTGCTTATTTAATGCTCAAACAGACCACTGAATTTTTTTTATAAAACTGATGAAGACGCCAGGGCCTAGATGCCATGTGGATCGAAGGAAGGCTAGTTACAAACAAAAATACCAACCACCACACAAAAACTGTATAGCATATAGCATACTGCTTATTTAATAACTACACCCAAACAGACAAGTAGTCAAAATGTTCGACATCTTTGTCAAACGATACAGTCATACAAACCCAAACGCATCATCGGGATACTGCCCCAGTGTTTTCATATTTTTGAAAGAACCAATTTTGATAGCATTTAGCGTTATAAGAAATCCAATCGGATAATGATGGATTCCTCTTTAAAAAAAAATTATTATCGTAAACTCTATAAGAATCTGTTACTACTTGTGGTTTCCAGGAATCAGGAAGACAATAAGAGCATCCATCTCTGGGTTTCCAGGGAGAAGACAGCTTTGTGCCAAGCATGGGACCAGCACACTCCTGTCTCGGGTTAACCAGTCCACTGTACGACATATTTTATCTTATTTTTAACCAGGTATTTCTGTTTTGTGTTGATGTGAATAACCAACAGTTTTCTTAACCAGTCATTGTAGCCTGCTTGTGTCACGGTTCTCTTTCATAACAAATCGATATTCGCATATTCCTTTAGTGCGTGCGTTCATTCAGTATGTCCAGTAATTGCTTATGCTTAAAGCGGTTGAGAAATCCATCTGGTACCGTTGTCATGAGTGCGTCTTAAACGTTTAACACGGGTAAAAACATGTAAATTAGAAGAAACTCCCAATACGGTTGGCTGTTTATGCTTATTTACATGTTACCACCCGTGTTAACTGTTAGACACACTCCTGATTACGGTGCCTGGCGTTTCATTCTCTCTCTGAACGAGTTCAGTCAACGTTGGCCCACAGATACTCGATCTATTGGACTGGATGATGTACTTTTAGTGGAAGCATGCCTTTGTTACCACATACCGCTAGTCCCACACACCGCCGTTTGTGCGTGTGTGCAACGCACGCGCAATTATCTTCTGGATGGGCTTGTGTGTGAGTGTACATGTGTGCGTGTGCGCGTATGCGTTCATGCGAGTTTGACACACAAGTAGAGAGACATTGTGTGGGACTAGTTGTATCGTGGATGTAAAATTAATGTGGAACTAGCTGGTATGTGGTAACAAAAGTATGCTTCTCTTTTGGCGTATGCTCGTCTACTGGATACTGTGTCTGTGGTGGATACTGTGCCTTTGCCCTCCGTTGCCCTTCGTCAGAGCTGTGTTCTTGTGTTCTTGTCAGGTGTCTTTTGCTGTTCCCGATTTTCCTCTAAAAATCAAATACTTGTGCGTTCTTTCAGTCAACAGGTAGATATTTATGTGGTCCAGTGTAGGCCTATGTTTGCTAGACCAGTGGAAGTCACTTGCAGACTTCAATAACCAGTTATTTGTTGTTTAAAGTGGGTATGCGTTTCTTTCAAAATATCATGATCAAAGTTTCTTACTGCAACACTGCGGGCGTCTGAATCACAATATTAGTTCATGCTGTATGTGTATTATAAATCCCAAAAGGAACCAAAGAAAATGTTTCCATTAAGTCTACAATTGATCCCAATGGCATTGTCATTGTCTTGAACATCACCTTCACTCACCATAACTCTTGTTTCAACATCTGTGGTTCATCACATCATGACTTCACACTCACCGTGGCTTCAACTGTGATTCACTTTTATGTCAGTTTGGGTAAAATATTAAAAAAACAAATTGTTCATGTTGCCAGCAGAGTCACTGGAAGACAGGCAGACAGTATGGAGTCTATGGAGGGCCTCTCTCGTTTGGGTTCTTGCATCGAAGTAAAGAGTGTTGCCAATGGAGTTTTGCATGTGAGTAGCTTCCACCGAACGTGAGTGATGTGACTCATAAATAGTGCAGTGTCTCCTCTGGTTAGCTGCCTGGTATACAGCTTCACAGTAACTGTTTCATATACAGACTGTTGGGGTTGGGTCTACCACCAGATAAACCTGGATGTGGCTGTATGCTGGTTTAGTCACTTGATGGTGCGAGCAAGCTTCAACAAAGGGACAATGGCTGATTTTATTTTATTAATAATAATAAAAGAATGATTCGCCCTCGGTTTAGACTCCTCAATAAGGCTGGCATCATCTGGTTCTGGAGGAATTTATGACTCAGAAATGTATATTTTAGAATGGTAGACTGCAGTTTATATCAAAGAATCTCCCCGTGGGGATACCGGGGGTCTTTCGTAAAAATAGTTCCCCCGCATTCTGTTAGTTCTGTGCTTGTAACTTCCTCTAATCTGCCACTCTTTGACTCTGCCTTTTCCCTTTGCTTTCTATCTGTTTTTCTGGCCATTCTCCTGCCTTAAAAAAAAAAATCTTTCAAATAATTTTTCTCATTTGAGCTCCTCCGAAATTGGAATGTGTCGACTGTACGCAGCGGGGAGACCAGTGAAAACTGAAAACCGGACACATACGTACCTTACCCATTATGGCCATATGACCTGGGAACGCAGAAGAAGAATGACAGCAAGGTAGCAGCTTGATTGCCTTCATTGGGTTGTTAGCAAGTTAGATTGTGCGTTTTCCCCAAATACCTTTCATTTGGTTTTGTTGGATTCTTGGGGTATAATATGGTGAGGTTTTTGTGTGTGTGCTAATTATTCTTATCAAATTACAATAGTGTAAAAATAGCGCTTATACCTAAAGTGTGCATGTGTGTGTGCGCGCGTACGCTTGTGTATTTATATGTACAATATACTTATTTCATAGTGAGAGCATCACTCATTCACTACAACCAACAATAATGGGTATCTCTCTTCGACTTTTAATTTGCTATCAATGATCAACGCATCTTTTCAGTTCCATTATCCTTTTGACAACCTGAAAATGAATTTGACAGTGGCCAAAAAGCACCACTTTCATCGCTAACAAATCAATTATAACTTTACATCTTCCAAGCAAAAACATTTATCTGATACTCGGAAATATATATATGCATACTTCAACAAAAACCTCCTATTTACTCTGTGAAAATACAGAACAGTACATCTTAATTACCTCTGTACTAGGTCTTGGCTATAACATATATATTATCAATTTTTTTAAAAACAATTTCCAAGAAGGGACTGATTATTCTGACCGAAATTCAAACTTATTACCGAAGGTCCAAAAGTTACCCAACAGCACCAAAACACAAACCCTCTGTTTCACTACCATTTTGGTACATACACATGGAATACACATACTTGAAAAAAATGGAATATTTCACTCATACATACAAGGTTACTGGAATGAATATTTTTGGCTTGAATATATATTATATGGTTTGTTTGTTTTTTTCTTTTAAAACCCCCACTAAATTCAATATTTACTATTTCACAAAAAGCAACACATTATTACAAGAAATACATAGTCATCTGAATAAAGGAGACATTCATCCTATCTCTGTTTTCATCACAGTTGATTCAACCGACACAATCATACTGTCATATAACAAAAACGTAACATTCACTAGCACCTAATGTTTAAGTATAGTATCAAATACACAGTATAATGCAAAACAAAAAACTGATAACACCAAGCTTTTTTACTACTGGTTAGCAGCAGTTAGCAAAGCATAACTTGAAATGGTTGTGGATTCACATTGCTGCAGGGACAGCCATTTCTGAGACACGAAACGGAAACAAAATGGGGAGCGAAGCATAGCAACGGCAGAAAGATAATTAGAAAAAAGAATTTAGTCACATCATCTCTGAAACCAGTAATGCTGATTAACAGAAACCATGACTTGCAACTGATAACTAAACAAAAGGGTAAGTGGTTAATTAAAAAAAAGATAGATTAACCAGAACAGGCTGTAAGCAGAAAAACCAAAGCAAAATATGACTTGATGGATCACCAAAATATAAGTTTTACTTTTTACAATTTAACCAAAGAAAGATATATGCAAGACTAACCAAAGAAAAGATGACTTGAATATTGAACAAAGAAAATATAACTTGATAGATCCACCAAAGAAAAATACACATTAACAAATTAACCCATCAAAAATATGACTCTTAATCAATTATCACAAGAACACTTGACTTGACAGATTAACCAAAGCAAAATAGTATGACTTGACAGATCAAGAAAGAAGAAAATGCGACATGACAGACTAATCAAAGAAAAAAATACAACTTGAAAGATTAATCAAAGCAACTGACAGATTAACCAAACGGAACCATGGCTTCCAACTCGTTAACCACAGACAGTCATGAGTGGTTAAGGAGAGACAGGGGTGAGCTGGCTGCAGGCTTGGCACAGAGCTGTCCTCTGTGTGAAGGCCCAGAGGAGGGCGGGTGTCTCCATTGTGTCGTTCACCACAACCCTGACGATTTGCCGCCTGGGGGGTTGGACGTGCGGATGGTGGACTTCTTGGTCTGGTCGTCATCAATCTGGGCTCCTGTCAGGACACGATTTGGATCGTTTTCAACACAACAAAAGAGTGAACCCGTATCAGATGAAATCGTCACGTCAACAATCCTCTTCTTCTTCTGCATTCCCAGGCCATATGGCCGTAATGGGTCCGGTTCTCAGTTTTCACTGGTCTCCCCGCTGCATTCAGCCGACACTTTCGGATTTCGGAGGAGATCAAAGCAGAAACGTATTTGGAAGGTTGTTGGAAAACAGGCAGGAAAATGGGCCAATAAGTTGAAACAAATAGTGGATGATAGGAAAAAGCAGTCAAAGTGAGTGATAGATAAGAGGACGTTGCTAGCACGGAATTTCCAGAAGGTGGTGGAACTATTTATATTGAAAGACACCTCCTCCCCTCCCCCGGTGTCCCCACGGCGAGAGACTCGTGGAAGGGGTGGGGTCGTCCAGCTCCCCGTTTGGAGGCACAAGGCACAACCCCGCACCAACAATCCAAATGGTAATATCTAACGTTTGGATTTGCATAGCAATCGTAGCACCTGTTTGAGCCCGAGTCATATATTTTTTACTCAAGAAACATTGGTACTGTGCACACTTACAATTTGCAGTCCAATAGTCGGCACAGCACAGAGTGACACACACACACATAGGCAGTCATGCACAGATGATCAATCTTACCGCTGAAGGCAAAAGAGGACTCCTGCATGTTGCGGTAGCCGCCGCGGGTCCTTCCCCGGTGGTGGAAGCCAGCGGAGTCGGAGGAGGGGGTGGCAGGGGAGGTGGGGCTGACGGGGTCTGGGACAATGGGGTTGTCCGACTCCTTGGGCTTGGCGCTGAGGTCGATCACCGGCCCCGTGTACGGCTCACGCTCCACCTTCTTGGGCATGCGAGCCTAACACACACGCACACACACACATCCCAATTATAGCCGTTTATCAGACGTTCATCACAATTTTGTCCACTTTTTCTGTATTTTGTAGCTCCATCCTGATAAAAAGGCTTATGGCTGATACCCACGTGTCGTCATATCCGGCCACAAGGAGCGCCATATTATGGGAGACCGCCATCTTAGTCCTTACCTTTTTTTGAAAAATGCCAGATCAATGCTGCGTATTTGGCTGTTCCAATTCGAAACTTATTTAAACTGTATTTATAACATCTGGATGTTTTCTTTACACATTTAGATAACATTTTCACTTTGCTTACACACAAATAAGGACTAAGATGGCGACACTTCCGTTGGAATGGTCGAGATGCGCACGCAGGTGGGTTGGAGCCATACATGTATCAGGTGGTGGCTGTAAAGAGATCCGTGATGAGACCCCTAAATAACAGACCTGTCTGCTTCTACTACTGTGCTATAAATAACATCATCCTTCACAGAAATCACAAGTTTCTTTCTAGCTGATCAATAGTTTTGGTTGGGAAAGCAAGTGAATGCATGTATCGATGTATGTGAGAGCGTGTATCCATGCATGTAACCGTATGTGTGTGTGTGGTATGTGTGTGAAGAGGGGGTACTTAAAATAAAACTCTCTCTCTCTCTCCCTCTCACCTGGTTCCTAGTGTGCACACGGCCATAGACGGCCTCACTGTGGCAGGGGGTGGGGACGAAACGCCCAGAGCCTCTCTTCACCTTCACCTGGGGACACCATCACACAGTGCTAGCACTTCACCAAGGAAAGATATCAAAATGTCACCAGCTCCCTTCAATTTAATCTGCAGGTCGAAATACAGGTTGTTAGCTTTCATTCTTTCCCCATGGCATCACAGTGATAGGCAAGTAATGTCATTGCTAGAGTATCACTGTGCTGCCATGGAGAAAGAGTGAAAGCTAACAACGTGTATTTCGACCTTCGGAGCACAATAGACCTCAACTGTGGCGCTATATAACTCGGATCAAGCACACTACACGGATTCGGACATTGCACATGGTGACATTCTGGGTGGCATAATACATGTAATTATAACTCATAGCATTGCATAGCCCCAATTGGCAGGTTGTCTTACGAATTACGTTCAGATCTCTAGTCTTTTGTTCTTTAGATGTTTTGTTCTTTGAAGCCTTATAGTTTTGAAAGTAAAAGGAATTTAAAAAGAAGCGAGGTACGGAAACACAAATGAAAAATCGGTTGTTCTAGATTAGGAACGTTGTAAAAATTTTAAAAATAGCAAAGTTATTTCTGTTTTTGATCACTTCAAAATAGTGGCATCGTTCTTTGTCATTCTTGTTTTACATTCTGTGTGAAAAGGAGCATTTTCACAAAGACAAGTTGCATAGAGTAAAAACCAGGAATAATGCTGGACTGATTTTATCTTTTAACACATTACCGCATACACACACACTAAATAAACAGAGAATGCCTGATAAATCAAAGGTGTAACAACTAAAATCCATTACACTTGATAAGCAGTGCTTCTGCAATTCCCACACGCTACAAACAAAAAGTTCAATGACTGAAGCTGAAACCTCTTAAAGGATTCAAAAGATGTGTCTATTCACATCACTCAGAATGAAGAGCGTGAGCACCGACTCATTTTTCTTCGCATGGCATTATTACAGGCTGCTACGTTGTGCGGTGCTGTAGTACATGCCTGACTCATACTTTGTAAAAGGGCCAAACTATGCTGACACCACTGAAGTTGGCAAAGTCGTACCTCCCTGTCATCGACGACCACCTGTCCATTGGTGAGGACGTAGAGGGGCACCCCGTGACACTGCAGGCCCTCAAAGATGTTGAAGTCCACCGCCTGGTGGTGGGTCTCTGCCGAGATGGTCCTGGTCTGCTGGGGGTCCCACACCACCACGTCAGCGTCAGAGCCCACCGCAATGCGACCCTGGGGGAATGCAGAGAACGCAATGTCCAAATGAAGATGATCTTTTTTTTAAAGTGATGCAGCAACTTATCAGTTTCTCACTGTATACACAATCAATATGTTGCTTTTTTTTTTACTCATCCTTATTATTACTTCTTTGCAATCCAGTTTAAGAACGAAATATTTTGACGGTTGCCTACCTATCTGCCTTCCTTGTTCCTTTTGAGACGGGCACTTCTTGTGGGCTAACCTAAGTTCTTTTCACATTTTAAAACAAGCATCAGAATTTAAAAATTGTATCAGTTACAATTAAGTTACATCGATATTTTCCTATAGTCTCCAAGAATAGCAATTTCATCACACTGATTTCATGGCCGTGTGCACATTAAACAAATAACTGACAAAATGGGCCAACCTTTCTGGGGTAGATGTTGAAGACCTTGGCAGCGTTGGTGCTGGTCACTGCCACAAAGCGACACGGATCCATCTTGCCCGTTTGCTGGTGACAATGTTAAACGTTGAATAACTAAACAAATCCTTCAAAGAAGGCATGCTGACATAAACATTATTTTTTTGTCATAGAGGGGAGGTAAGGGCGACGAAATAGGAAAGCAGAGAGGCAATGAAAAGGTGGGGGGCACATGCACACAAACAAAAAACACACAAATGAGAATACTAGCAGCAGATCACTTAGAGACTGGAGAGGTTAACATCCACCAGCTGGATAGAGCCCGGGAAGCTGCCGTCTTCAGGCTGAAAACTATACCCTGCCAACTCCTCTCTGCTGCCTTACAATAGGGCATTTGATACGTGAGGGTGACCTTGAATTTCACTGAGTTCAATGAGAAAGGTCAGCGTAACTCGGGCAGAACGAGTGCAGGCAAATTAGTAGTCTAACATAGAGAACGAACACTCGTGGCAAATGACCTGTTTCCCACACAGACAAACGTCCATGTGGTACTAGCCTCCAGACCACATCCAGCAGGACTGTCCTATCTTCAAAACCCAGAGACACAAGACATGGCCCAGGCCTGTGATGCTCCAGGAAAAGCTGGGGGGGGGGGGGGGCTGCTGCAACGTTGCTGTAAACCACAGATTCTGTCAACTGAGGCAGATAAAATGTCCAAGCATGGCCACGGTCAAAGAAGAAAAACCACCAGATATCCACTAGTCGCTGACCAGCGTCCACTCACCACGCCTTTCTCCCAGATGACGGACATCCTGTCCTCCACGCCGTTCACTCCGTTGGGGATGTTGCGGAAGTCGTCTTTGCCCAGGGCCTTCTGATTAGCGTTGAATGTGCAGTTGTCCGTGCCTGTCAGCTGAAGGTCATTGCTGGGGAAAAGTCACACAGTGTCACATTAACGCTTAAATAGCCATAAGTATTGTGCCATTTCTAATCTATACTAGCATCAACTGAAGATTGTTGCTGATACAGCCATTCTGCCACACACAATAAAGCATTCCTGTCTAAATAATTCTGAGTCGTAAACTGTCATTCTTCCACTTCACTTCTTTCTGATAACAATGCACATCATCACATTGATGGCTCCATTGTGGATTTATAAATCCAGGCAAGAATCCCACATTCACATCAATAATTTTTTTATTACCATGAGTAGCTAAAGTGTACTTTTTAATCTACAAAAGAGACCGGAAGCAGAAATATAGGCCTTGTAGGTAAGGCTCGAGAATTGACAGAGAAAACAAAGTAATGAGTAAATTCAAATGAACCCGAGTCCCACGGGTTCGAAGTGCAGGTGTACCCACTTAGCCAGGAGGTCCATAAGGTATCCAGGGGTGGTGGGGTCAGGCCTCAATGGAGGTCCCAACACGTGACCTGCTGCGTGACGCCAGCACTTGTTCCAGTAGTGAGTTCCGTCAGTGCCCAAACAGGCTGCGATGGGCTCTCCTATCACCACCTGGCCTGCACACAGCACAGGAGTTTAAAGAATGTAGCCTTACTTCTCTCCTATCCTACACACACCTTTGTAAAGCAGATAATAATAATAATAATAATAATGAGCATTTCTAGCGCTTAAGCTTAAAGAAGCCCTAAGTGTAACAATAATAAATGAATAAATGATTAATTCAGCAAGCAATAGAAATAAATGAACGTCAAAAACTGTTTTACACACACACACACACACACACACACACACACACTACACATACACAAACACACACACACAATGCACACAAACACGCATACAAACACATGCGTGAAAGGGACAAATTACTTTAAGATCGTTATTTGATACACAAAACTTTTGCAAAATCAGTCTCCTTTTTTTACTGCCTTTGTTTGCTTGTTTTTCATTTTTCAATATGAATTAAAAAAAAACAACGTAATGGCTATCTTGTACATTCTTGTACATTCATGTTGCCCATGAGACGAGTGTTAATGTTCAGCATTCGTCTCATGGGCAAATTTGACTGAAATTTTCCTTTATTTCATGAGATAGTTGGCATGGGCTTCTTACCCGCCCATGGTTTTTTTTTACCCCGTCTTACCCTACTTTAGTCCCCCCCCCCCCCCCCCCACCCTAAAATGTTTGCACTGAAACTTTTCACTGAAAAGTAACATTCTGCCTTTTTGAGAAAGGGATAAAGTTAGGATCAGCCTAGGAGTATTTTCATAAAACTGAAAGAAGCGGACTTTGAAATTGAGGGTAGTAAACATGAGGGGGGGGTGGGGGTGTTACTAAAGTACAAGTTTTCCAAAATATTTAGTTTAAAACTAAGTATGTATGGAGGTTCAAAAATGAGTCAAGGGCAAATTCCGTAAGCCATATATGAATGCAAATGGCTTAAAAAATGATCGTTATTAAATACTAGCAGCTATGCCCCGGTCGCTACACTTCGCAGTTTTGTAACTTTGGACACCAGTTTTGGAGTGTGTTGCATCGCATGGCCACTTCAAAATGTCTCCCAGTGTTTGGACCACTGAGTACCTCCTAGGCGGAGGTTTGCACTGAAGGTTCAAATTATATGTCACTGCATTCCTTGCTGATGAGTTGGTTGGTTGGCTTACCCTGGCTAAAAGACTCCAGGGATCACTCCAACAGCGAATGCACTTGAACATTATAGTACAAATGCACCAGCCAGGGATGAGAACATTAAGTGTGTGACCGTTTTTGATTACCCCGCCACGTGAGCAGCCACACTCCGACTTTGGAGGATGCTGATGAGTAAAACAGAAGGCTAAAGGCTAACGGTTTTCAGAGTACGGCAAGTACTTCCTTAGTGGAGGTTTGCACTGGAGGTCCCCCCCCCCTGTCCCCTCTTCTTTGTGTCATATGGGTAATCATATGTGTCATCACGTAAATTTAAAGTAATTCCTTCTAGTGGTTCTCGAAATACAGCCCATTTTTAGATAACGGCCTCAAAGTCAAAGGTCAAGGGGCTTTAAATGTCTCCCACTTCATTCCTTAGGTCTTGCTGATCAAGAATATATGTGATTATGTGGGTGTAAACCCAAAGGCGTCCGAACTATAGCCACTGCTAAAATAGAGAAGCTCGAAAGACAAGGACAAAGTCATTAAGATAATCAATACTTCGCAGCCAGTCTACCAACTTTGAAGCCTGTAACTGCAAAAATGTGAAATATATGGCTAAAACAACAATTGGACACGTCCAAGGCCTACGCCCTTGACCTCGACCTTTATCGGTACACTATATTCAGATTCACTATAAGCCAATGATTCTACACACCAAGTTTAAAAAAACATAGTAAGTCCCACGATGCCAAAGATCTGGCCGCACAAAGAAACTTCGGTTTTCAAGATCAAACTACAAGGTCAGGGTCACCACGGTTATCGTTATTTTACAGGCCCATCTCTGTACCGAGATACACCTCCACACAAAATTTGAAGCAATTCTGTCAACTGGTTCGGGAGCACATGAAATAATATATGTGTTGCCTGTCTGTCGTTTCTGAATAATGACTGCCAGATAGCAGAGAGGGCAGATACTCTTCTGGCGGGCTGGGCGAGAATTAATTTATAGTGGAGATACATCCAGGGTATATCCCCACTCTCTCGTATAGCGCAAAGAAGAAGCATAAACAACCATGAAACGGATATGCTATGTCTGTTTCCTAAAAAAATACATTTACTTTCCAGGCTCACCTTTCCTCCTGGCAGCGGACACGACATTGGCAGCACTCTTGCTCATGACGTGCACCACGTACAGAGGGGCTCCTGCCTCGTCAGCGATGGTGATGGCCCGCAGAACGGCCTCCGTTTCCACGTCCTCGGGCCGACACATCTCATGGCCCTCTGGACCCGTTATGCCCTTTTCCACCATTTCCTTGGATTTCTTTTTGCCAAAGAGAAAACCAACAACAAACAGGCACAAAAGTAAAACACAGATGCTGACGTAAACGAAGTAAATGTTCTTTTTCCAAATGAAAACAAAGAGTTATTTTACTCCAAAGTAAAGGATGGTCAAGAAGGAAATGCTAATGTGATTTTCAAAGGATTAAGAAAAGAAATAATACTTGCAGAATTCATAAATGAATTTTTAAGTGTTTTATTTCCCTAATATTAAATCAGGATCTTTTTTGCTTTTATAAAAAATTTAAGGCACTTTTTTTTACGGAACAGAAAAATACATCAAAACCTCCAACCCAGAACATTCACAATCAAACTTTTGCTTGAGCGGAGGGAGGCATACTTTTTTTTAATGTTAAAATACTTCATTGCTTACACAATTTGCAACGCCTTCCTGAAGGCTCTCATCCTCAGAATTCATGCCCACTTTTTTTTATATTATCAACTCCAAAACACCGGAAGCCATCAGTTTCAGCACTCCAAAACCCGGAAGCCAAAACCTTTGGCACTCTAAAAACCGGATTTCTGGCGTAAGCTGGAAAATGAGCACCCTGATATACAGCAGTCCGGCCACAATACAACCATACACCTGTGAAATGAACATTTACCATAACAGTATCGCATCAAGCATATCTGCCCGATACACACCCAGCCAACACTGTTTGTAAACACTGACTGAATACAACGTTACTAGTTCAGTTAGTCCTACTGGATTTGTATGATAATTTATATGGAATCAGCCAATACATAGAGCAATATTTAGACACCCAAACTCCATCTTTTGTAAATCGTGTCAACAAGACATTATCAAGCGCTTTCTCTTTTCCTTTGAAACGACAAATAAATGCTTCCCAGCCACAAAGGGGATCCGCTAGTGGACTTACAACAGCGATGAGGTGGCCGTTCTCAGCGTGCACCATGGGGATGGCCCCCAGCTCCTTGCAGCGTGTGAAGGCAGCGTACATCTGGTCGTCCTCCAGCATGAACACGTCCTTGTAGGCCATGAACATCTTGAAGGAGTTCACTCCTGTGACAAGTGGACATAATCACAAGATCAATGCATAAACCATTCCCAGCAAATTACAGCTAGGGCTTAATCGCATTCAGAAAAAAGCCGATGCAACTGAAGTCACACAAATATATTTTTAATGTTGTCCCATTAATATATCATCATTACAATCTGATGGTCGAGTTTTCTTTCTCATTAAACCATATACGAGTTATATAATGGCTAATTGGAGCTGAGACACAATGTCGTAACGTAAAATCAATAATACGTAATATAAAATGACCAAAGGGAACAATCTACAAACCGTGATTTTTTTGTAGCATCGTTATCATTATATTATTGCCAAAGATCAGGACAGAATAAGTCCATTGAATCTGTCTTCTCCAGCTCCACCTTTCTCTGTGGCCAGTGTCTCCATGTCCTGGGCCACCTGTTCTCCCCACCAGGTGATGGCCACATGCAGGCCGTAGTCACAGCACACTTTCTCATCGGCCCAGCCACGCCACTTGTTGTAGGCCTCCAGGGGAGGCACCCCTCGCTGGTCCAGCACAAAGTCAACTGAGAAGAAAAAGAAAGAAAGACAGATTTGATGTTGCTGTGCATCATTCAATATTCTGTGCCATTCATTAAAACACCACTATTTCCATACGCTTATTCTGACCTCAAGGTGAAGCATAGAGTCCGATTTCAGAGTTTTAAGCCAAAACTGGATTGAGGGAAGAAGTATTATTTCAGTAAATTTCATTGACAGGATGCTGCTGCTATGCTTGCTTCCCTTTGGTTCTCATTCATGCATTGCTATTTGCTAGGCGGTTGGTGTCGTAATCAACATTAGTGGAGGGGAGTTAATTAAAAGAGAGTTCTCCACCTATGTTCAATTTCATTTTTTTATATTTCAGTTGTCTTGAGCCCTTTTTTCACAGCCTACAACCTCCCCTGAATCCAATATATTATAAGTATGCAAGTAAATATACAAAACACAAGAAGTAAACTTTCACTGCTAACAACAGCAGTACCTTTCTCAGCAATGAACTTCTTCACCACCACCATTAACCTAGGTTAGTTTCCAATACTTTTACTTTGCTACCATGCGATCCTTACCATACTATCTGTATCGTTAAAAATGTGGGACTTTCCTGGAGTTGCACTGCCTCCGGGCATTGCCTCCTGGATCGTTCCCACCATCTTTATATCCAATAATGTCCCACATGTGTCTGTTTCAGACCGGAGGACGTTAAACGGATTTTCATTCCGCGATCCTTATCCCCACTTCGGTCATTTCTAAACATCTTTCAACTTCCGGTCATTTCTAAACATCTTTCAACTTCTGGTCATTTCTAAACACCTTTCAACTTCCGGTCATTTCTAAACATCTTTCAACTTCTGGTCATTTCTAAACATCTTTCAACTTCCGGTCATTTCTAAACATCTTTCAACTTCCGGTCATTTCTAAACATCTTTCAACTTCTGGTCATTTCTAAACATCTTTCAACTTCCGGTCATTTCTAAACATCTTTCAACTTGCCAATACTAGGCAATCTATGCAATATGAGTCCCGTTTGGGTTGTAACTGAGTGAGGAAACAGTGTGCCCACCGAAACTTTCATGCTAAACACGATGAGAGACAAATATGCTGAAAATAATAATAATACAGAAAAACAGTACAGAAGAAAAAGCCGAGGACAGTGCAACAAGTGCTAGTCGGCCGTGTCTAACCAGCCTTCTGGGTGAGATAGCAGAGGAGGCAAATGTTAGTCTGGAAAGATGGGCTGGAATGTGTTCATAGTTAAGATGGACATCCCCTCAGGGCCCTCACTATCGGACACGAGGACTTAAACAAATTTATTGAAAAATAATCACGTTATTTTCCAGCAACATCCACAAAATCAAATAACAAGCACAAGCTAAAACCTTCAGCAAAAGATTATACATGGCGCTCAGACAGAGATAGATTACACAATATTGGCTGTCACAGGTAAGATAAGATAATAACATAATAATGAAATTAATCACAAGTAAAAGGGGAACAATGAAAGCCTGTGGACAACATATTAGGAATAGTTGGCTTTGGCGAGGATTCTTGCAAGATAGCAGACCTGCAGCACAAAGAACCCATACAGATACAGTGTTCTACTTTCCTAGTTTGAGAGTCGTAGCCATTCACCAAAAAAGACTAAACAGTCAAATAGTGTTCCAATGCTGTAAAGCAGTCAGTTTTCCATTGCTGTAAAGCAGTCAGTTTTCCATTGCTGTAAAGCAGTCAAATAGTGTTCCATTGCTGTAAAGCAGTCAGTTTTCCATTGCTGTAAAGCAGTCAGTTTTCCAATGCTGTAAAGCAGTCAGTTTTCCATTGCTGTAAAGCAGTCAAATAGTGTTCCAATGCTGTAAAGCAGTCAGTTTTCCAATGCTGTAAAGCAGTTGTCCATTGCTGTAAAGCAGTCAGTTTTCCATTGCTGTAAAGCAGTCAAATAGTGTTCCATTGCTGTAAAGCAGTCAAACAGTGTTCCAATGCTGTAAAGCAGTCAGTTTTCCAATGCTGTAAAGCAGTTGTCCATTGCTGTAAAGCAGTCAGTTTTCCATTGCTGTAAAGCAGTCAAATAGTGTTCCATTGCTGTAAAGCAGTCAAACAGTGTTCCAATGCTGTAAAGCAGTCAGTTTTCCATTGCTGTAAAGCAGTCAAACAGTGTTCCATTGCTGTAAAGCAGTCAGTTTTCCATTGCTGTAAAGCAGTCAAACAGTGTTCCATTGCTGTAAAGCAGTCAGTTTTCCATTGCTGTAAAGCAGTCAAATAGTGTTCCATTGCTGTAAAGCAGTCAAACAGTGTTCCATTGCTGTAAAGCAGTCAGTTTTCCATTGCTGTAAAGCAGTCAAACAGTGTTCCATTGCTGTAAAGCAGTCAGTTTTCCATTGCTGTAAAGCAGTCAAACAGTGTTCCATTGCTGTAAAGCAGTCAGTTTTCCATTGCTGTAAAGCAGTCAAACAGTGTTCCATTGCTGTAAAGCAGTCAGTTTTCCATTGCTGTAAAGCAGTCAAACAGTGTTCCATTGCTGTAAAGCAGTCAGTTTTCCATTGCTGTAAAGCAGTCAAATAGTGTTCCATTGCTGTAAAGCAGTCAGTTTTCCATTGCTGTAAAGCAGTCAAATAGTGTTCCATTGCTGTAAAGCAGTCAGTTTTCCATTGCTGTAAAGCAGTCAAATAGTGTTCCATTGCTGTAAAGCAGTCAGTTTTCCATTGCTGTAAAGCAGTCAAATAGTGTTCCATTGCTGTAAAGCAGTCAGTTTTCCATTGCTGTAAAGCAGTCAAATAGTGTTCCATTGCTGTAAAGCAGTCAGTTTTCCATTGCTGTAAAGCAGTCAAATAGTGTTCCATTGCTGTAAAGCAGTCAGTTTTCCATTGCTGTAAAGCAGTCAAATAGTGTTCCATTGCTGTAAAGCAGTCAGTTTTCCATTGCTGTAAAGCAGTCAGTTTTCCATTGCTGTAAAGCAGTCAGTTTTCCATTGCTGTAAAGCAGTCAGTTTTCCATTGCTGTAAAGCAGTCAAACAGTGTTCCATTGCTGTAAAGCAGTCAGTTTTCCATTGCTGTAAAGCAGTCAAACAGTGTTCCATTGCTGTAAAGCAGTCAGTTTTCCATTGCTGTAAAGCAGTCAAATAGTGTTCCATTGCTGTAAAGCAGTCAAATAGTTTTCCGTTCCTGTAAAGCAGTTGACATTATTGTAAAGCAGTCAAATAGTTTTCCATTCATGTAAAGCAGTGGTCCATTATTGTAAAGCAGTCAAATAGTTTTCCGTTACTGTAAAGCAGTTCACATTATTGTAAAGCAGTCAAATAGTTTTCCGTTCCTGTAAAGCAGTTGACATTATTGTAAAGCAGTCAAATAGTTTTCCGTTACTGTAAAGCAGTTCACATTATTGTAAAGCAGTCAAATAGTTTTCCGTTCCTGTAAAGCAGTTGACATTATTGTAAAGCAGTCAAATAGTTTTCCGTTCCTGTAAAGCAGTTGTCCATTATTGTAAAGCAGTCAAATAGTGTTCCGTTTCTGTAAACCAGTTGACATTATTGTAAAGCAGTCAAACAGTTTTCCATTCATGTAAAGCAGTGGTCCATTATTGTAAAGCAGTCAAATAGTGTTCCGTTCCTGTAAAGCAGTTGTCCATTATTGTAAAGCAGTCAAATAGTGTTCCGTTCCTGTAAAGCAGTTGACATTATTGTAAAGCAGTCAAATAGTGTTCTGTTCCTGTAAAGCAGTTGACATTATTGTAAAGCAGTCAAATAGTGTTCCGTTTCTGTAAAGCAGTTGACATTATTGTAAAGCAGTCAAATAGTTTTCCGTTCCTGTAAAGCAGTTGACATTATTGTAAAGCAGTCAAATAGTTTTCCGTTCCTGTAAAGCAGTTGACATTATTGTAAAGCAGTCAAATAGTTTTCCGTTCCTGTAAAGCAGTTCACATTATTGTAAAGCAGTCAAATAGTTTTCCGTTCCTGTAAAGCAGTTGTCCATTATTGTAAAGCAGTCAAATAGTGTTCCGTTTCTGTAAACCAGTTGACATTATTGTAAAGCAGTCAAACAGTTTTCCATTCATGTAAAGCAGTGGTCCATTATTGTAAAGCAGTCAAATAGTGTTCCGTTCCTGTAAAGCAGTTGACATTATTGTAAAGCAGTCAAATAGTGTTCTGTTCCTGTAAAGCAGTTGTCCATTATTGTAAAGCAGTCAAATAGTGTTCCGTTCCTGTAAAGCAGTTGACATTATTGTAAAGCAGTCAAATAGTGTTCCGTTTCTGTAAAGCAGTTGACATTATTGTAAAGCAGTCAAATAGTTTTCCGTTCCTGTAAAGCAGTTGACATTATTGTAAAGCAGTCAAATAGTTTTCCGTTCCTGTAAAGCAGTTGACATTATTGTAAAGCAGTCAAATAGTTTTCCGTTCCTGTAAAGCAGTTGACATTATTGTAAAGCAGTCAAATAGTTTTCCGTTCCTGTAAAGCAGTTGACATTATTGTAAAGCAGTCAAATAGTTTTCCGTTCCTGTAAAGCAGTTCACATTATTGTAAAGCAGTCAAATAGTTTTCCGTTCCTGTAAAGCAGTTGACATTATTGTAAAGCAGTCAAATAGTTTTCCGTTCCTGTAAAGCAGTTCACATTATTGTAAAGCAGTCAAATAGTTTTCCGTTCCTGTAAAGCAGTTCACATTATTGTAAAGCAGTCAAATAGTTTTCCGTTCCTGTAAAGCAGTTGACATTATTGTAAAGCAGTCAAATAGTTTTCCGTTCCTGTAAAGCAGTTGACATTATTGTAAAGCAGTCAAACAGTTTTCCGTTCCTGTAAAGCAGTTGTCCATTATTGTAAAGCAGTCAAATAGTTTTCCGTTCCTGTAAAGCAGTTGACATTATTGTAAAGCAGTCAAACAGTTTTCCGTTCCTGTAAAGCAGTTGTCCATTATTGTAAAGCAGTCAAATAGTTTTCCGTTCCTGTAAAGCAGTTGACATTATTGTAAAGCAGTCAAACAGTTTTCCGTTCCTGTAAAGCAGTTGTCCATTATTGTAAAGCAGTCAAATAGTTTTCCGTTCCTGTAAAGCAGTTGACATTATTGTAAAGCAGTCAAACAGTTGTCCATTATTGTAAAGCAGTCAAACAGTTTTCCGTTCCTGTAAAGCAGTTCACATTATTGTAAAGCAGTCAAACAGTTGTCCATTATTGTAAAGCAGTCAAACAGTTTTCCGTTCCTGTAAAGCAGTTGTCCATTATTGTAAAGCAGTCAAACAGTTGTCCATTATTGTAAAGCAGTCAAATAGTTTTCCGTTCCTGTAAAGCAGTTGTCCATTATTGTAAAGCAGTCAAACAGTTGTCCATTATTGTAAAGCAGTCAAACAGTTGTCCATTATTGTAAAGCAGTCAAACAGTTGTCCATTATTGTAAAGCAGTCAAATAGTTTTCCGTTCCTGTAAAGCAGTTGTCCATTATTGTAAAGCAGTCAAATAGTTTTCCGTTCCTGTAAAGCAGTTGTCCATTATTGTAAAGCAGTCAAACAGTTTTCCGTTCCTGTAAAGCAGTTGTCCATTATTGTAAAGCAGTCAAACAGTTTTCCGTTCCTGTAAAGCAGTTGTCCATTATTGTAAAGCAGTCAAACAGTTTTCCGTTCCTGTAAAGCAGTTCACATTATTGTAAAGCAGTCAAACAGTTGTCCATTATTGTAAAGCAGTCAAACAGTTGTCCATCATTGTAAAGCAGTCAAATAGTTTTCTGTTCCTGTAAAGCAGTAGGGGAGGAGGGGGAGAGGGGGGGACTACAAATATAGTGTGAACAGAACTAGTAGGATTTCGTCATATTCATTTAGACAGTAAAATGTCACGAGAATCATGCCTGACAAATGTCCCAGTCGGATCACATCGCATGCAGTGGGTCTGCCCCTAACAGTGTATACTGCAGGATGGCAGTGTGTGCCACTCACTGATCATGGTGGTTCCCCCAGCCAGGGCTGCCCTGGTGCCGTGGTAGAAGTCATCGACAGCCACCGTGCCCATGAAAGGCAGCTGCATGTGGGTGTGCGTGTCTATGCCCCCTGAAACAGCAGTAGACAATGCGTGTGAGTGTGCGTGTCTATGCCCCCTGAAACAGCAATAGACAATGCATGTGAGTGTGCGTCTATGCCCCCTGAAACAGCAATAGACAATGCATGTGAGTGTGCGTCTATGCCCACTGAAACAGCAATGGACAAAGTGTGTGATTGTGTGTGTCTATGCCCCCTGAAACAGCAATAGACAATGCGTGCGAGTGTGGGTGTCTATACCCCCTGAAACAGCAGTAGACAATGCGTGTGAGTGTGCGTGTCTATGCCCCCTGAAACAGCAATAGACAATGCGTGCGAGTGTGGGTGTCTATACCCCCTGAAACAGCAGTAGACAATGCGTGTGAGTGTGCGTGTCTATGCCCCCTGAAACAGCAGTAGACAATGCGTGTGAGTGTGCGTGTCTATGCCCCCTGAAACAGCAATAGACAATGCGTGTGAGTGTGCGTGTCTATGCCCCCTGAAACAGCAATAGACAATGCGTGTGAGTGTGTGTGTGTCTATGCCCCCTGAAACAGCAATGAACAATGCGTGTGAGTGTGAGTGTCTATGCCCCCTGAAACAGCAATAGACAATGCGTGTGAGTGTGGGTGTCTATACCCCCTGAAACAGCAATAGACAATGCGTGTGAGTGTGGGTGTCTATGCCCCCTGAAACAGCAATAGACAATGCGTGTGAGTGTGCGTGTCTATGCCCCCTGAAACAGCAGTAGACAATGCGTGTGAGTGTGGGTGTCTATGCCCCCTGAAACAGCAATAGACAATGCGTGTGAGTGTGTGTGTCTATGCCCCCTGAAACAGCAATAGACATTAAGTGTGAGTGTGTGTGTCTATGCCCCCTGAAACAGCAATAGACAATGCGTGTGAGTGTGTGTGTCTATGCCCCCTGAAACAGCAATAGACAATGCGTGTGAGTGTGTGTGTCTATGCCCCCTGAAACAGCAATACACAATGCGTGTGAGTGTGCGTGTCTATGCCCCCTGAAACAGCAGTAGACAATGCGTGTGAGTGTGCGTGTCTATGCCCCCTGAAACAGCAATAGACAATGCGTGTGAGTGTGCGTGTCTATGCCCCCTGAAACAGCAGTAGACAATGCGTGTGAGTGTGCGTGTCTATGCCCCCTGAAACAGCAATAGACAATGCGTGTGAGTGTGGGTGTCTATGCCCCCTGAAACAGCAATAGACAATGCGTGTGAGTGTGGGTGTCTATACCCCCTGAAACAGCAATAGACAATGCGTGTGAGTGTGGGTGTCTATGCCCCCTGAAACAGCAATAGACAATGCGTGTGAGTGTGCGTGTCTATGCCCCCTGAAACAGCAATAGACAATGCGTGTGAGTGTGGGTGTCTATGCCCCCTGAAACAGCAATAGACAATGCGTGTGAGTGTGCGTGTCTATGCCCCCTGAAACAGCAGTAGACAATGCGTGTGAGTGTGGGTGTCTATGCCCCCTGAAACAGCAATAGACATTAAGTGTGAGTGTGTGTGTCTATGCCCCCTGAAACAGCAGTAGACAATGCGTGTGAGTGTGGGTGTCTATGCCCCCTGAAACAGCAATAGACAATGCGTGTGAGTGTGTGTGTCTATGCCCCCTGAAACAGCAATAGACAATGCGTGTGAGTGTGTGTGTCTATGCCCCCTGAAACAGCAATAGACAATGCGTGTGAGTGTGCGTGTCTATGCCCCCTGAAACAGCAATACACAATGCGTGTGAGTGTGGGTGTCTATGCCCCCTGAAACAGCAATAGACAATGCGTGTGAGTGTGCGTGTCTATGCCCCCTGAAACAGCAATAGACAATGCGTGTGAGTGTGGGTGTCTATGCCCCCTGAAACAGCAATAGACAATGCGTGTGAGTGTGTGTGTCTATGCCCCCTGAAACAGCAATAGACAATGCGTGTGAGTGTGTGTGTCTATGCCCCCTGAAACAGCAATACACAATGCGTGTGAGTGTGTGTGTCTATGCCCCCTGAAACAGCAATAGACAATGCGTGTGAGTGTGTGTGTCTATGCCCCCTGAAACAGCAATAGACAATGCGTGTGAGTGTGGGTGTCTATGCCCCCTGAAACAGCAATAGACAATGCGTGTGAGTGTGCGTGTCTATGCCCCTGAAACAGCAATAGACAATGCGTGTGAGTGTGCGTGTCTATGCCCCTGAAACAGCAATAGACAATGCGTGTGAGTGTGCGTGTCTATGCCCCTGAAACAGCAATAGACAATGCGTGTGAGAGTCTATGCCCCCTGACACAGCAGTAGACAATTCAATGAAAGTCAGTAACGATCTCCAATACAGGTTAACATTTTTCACTCTTTCCCCCATGGCAACACAGTGATATGCAAGTAACCATTATGACTGGCATATCACTGTGTTGCCATGGGGAAATAGTGAAAAATGTTAACATGTATTGAGACCTTAAGCATATTCTCGACATCTTTTGAAATTGTACTAGATGTATGTACATCTAAAGTAACATTAAGACTATATGCCTTCTGCCTCAACTAAGTTTATATTTCTGTGCAGTAATATGCACAAAACTTCGCATGTTTCTCTTCATAACAAAAACATAACTATACTCAAAGAGTTGCTAAATCGTGTCACTGTGATACCCGATAATCAATGGACAAACAATAGACAATTGGTAGGGCCCTGACTTAAGTGTTGTTTATTCATGCCAGTTTCCACATTCATTGATTCTTATTGTCCACTCCAAGGAGAGAAAAACACCGGCAATTTCCTCACCTGGCAGCACCAGTTTCCCAGTAGCATCGATGACACGAACCCCCTCCGTGGGCACTGTGAGGTTAGACCCCACCTGTCTGATCAGTGCAAGAGCACAGACACGCACGCACACACGCACGTACGCACGCTCGCACACACGCATGCACACACACACACACATCACACGCACGCACACAGACACACACGTCCGCCCGCCCGCCCACACGCACACCATTGTACACGCACGCACACACACGCATCACGCACACGCACACAGACACATACACATTCACACACACACACACACACACACACACACCCGCCCACCCGCACGCACGCACACGCACACACGCACACACACACACACATACAAATGTCCTCGTATGGGGCAAAACAAGTTTTGTACAGTATGGCTAAGTTATTGAAAGTTTGAGAATAAAATTGCTTTCCTGTTGCTACGCTTCCTGCACATAATAAGCTCTTGTAAATAAAACAGTCACAAAACATATGGCCAGTTCATGAATGTACTATTCCGTGCATAGTAGGCCTGAGCTTAATGTCTAATAAATCCAGGCGTTAGTAATTTTAGTCCTTACCCCCACCCCCCCTCCTAACCCCCCACACTACACCCCACCCCAATGAATATTATGACTCCTAAAACGAACTTACTGGATGAGGCCGTTCTCAATGTAGACGTCTGCTTCAAAGGACTGGTCATCGTTCACCACTTTGCCTCCCTTGATCAGAACTCCAATCTGTAACAGTATGATATTGTATGAATGAGTCACGTTTGCTCAAACATCGCCTATGTAATGCCTACACACAAGCGGTTCACATAGCAAAAGCGTGCATGCACATGCACAAACACACATACATACACATACTATATATATATGTGCGTGTCAGTCAGTCAGTCGTGTCAGTCAGTCGTTTCTGACTATATATGTATGAAAGAGAAATCTCAGTGAATGTGTGTGTGTGTGTGTGTGTGTGTGTGTGTGTGTGTGTGTGTGTGTGTGTGTGTGTGTGTGTGTGTATGTGTGTGTGTAACTGAAAGCGTGTGCGTGCATGCGCATATGTGAGTGAGAGAGAGCGTGTGTGTGTGCGTGTGTGCGTATGTGTGTGTGTGTGTGTGTGTGCGTGTGCGTGTGCGTGTGCGTGTGCGCGTGTGCGTGTGCGTGTGCGTGCGTGTCTGTGTGTTTGAATGCGCTTTGAATGCTAACGTGTGTGTGCGCTTTGATTTGATTTATATCAAGATTCAGCGCCGTATAAATACTGTATGTTGTTGTTGTTGTTGTTGTGTGTGTGTGTGTGTGTGTGTCTCTGTGTGTGTGTGTGTTGTCTCTAGTCTTAGCCTACTTGACATTATAGCATTCTTCAAACTGAATGGGGCCAACTTTGATAAGACTGCCATGGCTGGCCTTGGTGACTGAGAGAGCCAGTGCAGTCGTTCTCACTTCATATGCTTTAATGTTTCAAACCTTAGCTTAGACCTATATGTGTTGTATGTGTGTATTTATTTACTTCTCTCTCTCTCTCTCTCTCTCTCTCTCTCTCTCTCTCTCTCTCTCTCTCTCTCTCTCTCTCTCTCTCTCTGTATGTGTGTCTGCTCTCTCTCTTTCAGTTGAGTTGATTTGAGTCTCTCTCTCTCTCTCTCTCTCTCTCTCTCTCTCTCTCTCTCTCTCTCTCTCTCTCTCTCTCTCTCTCTCTCTCACCCACTCGTGAGATATGATTTGATTGCTTTGCTGCAAACAAAGAAAGAAGATGATCTAAAATCAATAGCAGAATTTGTGGCAGGCATCTAAACTACGGAAAAAGAAACTTGACATTGTAGTATAATCATAATTGATTATGTAAACTACGTCTTGTTATTTAGACCTGCTGGTCGCTTAGTATTAGTATACATAGATTGTACTTCTAGATTCAATTTTGTCTTTTAGTTGTGTGAAAAACTTCGTTCGTTTATTTTTTTTAAAAATTCTGAACTAATATGTTAAAATTGTTTGTCTCTAATGTCAAACGGCATGTTAACTGCTGATGACATTAAAACACTTTCATTTGTCATTTGTCTCTCCCCCGCACACACACACACTCTCTCTCTCTCTCTCTCTCTCTCTCTCTCTCTCTCTCTCTCTCTCTCTCTCTCTCTCTCTCTCTCGTTTTTAATACAAAAATTCCTTTCACATGGTCAAAGTTTGTAGGTATACACAAGATTGGAAGGTTCATACACACACACAAAACACACACACACACACACACACACACACACACACACACACACACACACACACACACACACACACACACGGTATACATATGTGAAATCACACAGGAAGTCTTTGACAATAAAACAGACCCCGAAACACAAGCATGTGCGCGCAACATTATCACTAGCAGAATGGCGTAATACAAATTCATGTCACGCAATAAGTCATTAAAAAAAAAGGCTACATTAACCTTTCAACCTCGTCCGCTTTAAAAACAACAACAACAAAAACTTGCTTTTCATGTGACCATACAGAACGTCTGCAGTTTTGACAAGAGGAAAGGGGTTGGAGAAAGAAAGAGAGAACTCGGAAATGTAATGGATATTAGTTCCTCGGAGCGAACACAATGAACATTAATGAACATGCAACACATAATTGACAACATCCACACTAAATAAAGAATAAAATGTGTTACCGCATTTACAACGAGAGAGAGAGAGAGAGAGAGAGAGAGAGAGAGAGAGAGAGAGAGAGAGAGAGAGAGAGAGAGAGAGAGAGAGAGAGAGAGAGAGAGAGAGAGAGAGAGAGAGAGAGAGAGAGAGAGAGAGAGAGAGAGAGAGAGAGGGGGGAGAGAGAGAGAGAGAGAGAGAGAGAGAGAGAGAGAGAGAGAGAGAGAGAGAGAGAGAGAGGGAGAGAGAGAGGGGGGGCATTGACAGAGAAACAAGCAAGACATATGACCATCAGCAGACCATAGGCCTACAAGTGTATGCCAGCAGTCAGTCGTTTCCGACTATGACTGCCACTATGACTTTGTTTTGGTAATAGAAATGCCTTGCCCAGGTTACATCCCCACTATCTCGGCCAAAAAAGATTTGAGGACAGCTGGCGTTTGGGGAAGGTCCCCCAGACCCAACCAACCCCCTTGGCTGTGCACAGTGCTATCAAGAGCCAACTAACCCCCTTGGCTGTGCACAGTGCTATCAAGAGCCAACTAACCCCCTTGGCTGTGCACAGTGCTATCAAGAGCCAACTAACCCCCTTGGCTGTGCACAGTGCTATCAAGAGCCAACTAACCCCCTTGGCTGTGCACAGTGCTATCAAGAGCCAACTAACCCCCTTGGCTGTGCACAGTGCTATCAAGAGCCAGTGGAATGACCTCTCATTAGAGAGTCATAGTCTTCCACAAAATAATAGGCTGTACAGTGGAACCTCCCTTATAAAACCTCCCATTATAAGACTCCCTCCCATATAAAACCTCCCATTATAAGTATGTTAGGAACATTTTTAGCTAATAACCTTTTTGGAATACTAACCCTAGCCCTAACCCTAACCCCCACCCTATAAGACGGAAAAACGCAACGAACCACAACTGTGACAAATCGCGGTGTACTGCAGTACATAGTGGGGGGTAGGGTTAGGTTTAGGGCTAGGGTTAGGGATGGGGTTAGTATTCCAAAAAGGTTATTAGCTAAACATGTTCCTAAAATACAGCTTTATGTATGGTAAGAAAGGCACAAACGGAAACATACAATTAACCGAGAAATGCAGGGGGGGGGGGGGTGGCACATCTTTACCTTTACCGACCCCTTCCTTATAAGACCTTGATTTGGATGATTTTTTACGGTCTTATAAGGGAGGTTCCACTGTACCACGATGTTCCACCGTGGACATTCTTTCTTTCATTGTACAGCTCTCGACAAAGTTGTACTATAGTCACACACACACCCCTCATGTCAACGACCCTCAATCTCAAAGTCTGCTTCTTTCAGTTTTCATGAAAATAATCCCAGGCTGATCCCAACCCTGCCCCATTCCTGAGAACGGCGGAAATAATTTTGCTTCTCTGTGAAATGCTCCAATGCATAAAAGAGGTGTAGCGTAAAGTAGGCCTACATGACAGCCCAGCTCTCACTGCACCTATTGCCCCATGCTACAGGCCCCCACCCGTCAACCAAGACAAGTAACCGAAATAATAAGAGCAAAGAACTCAAAACGTTTTTTCTTCTCCCCCCCCCCCCCCCCCCCCCCCCCCCTTCTCCTCTCCCGTGTGCAGCTAGGTGTTCTCGGACTAGCCAGGGGTGCTCGGTCGTGCACGTCCTCTTATCTGTCTAGATTTATTATTTTTGTTTTTGTTTTTCCTGCGCTGCATAATTCTTTGAACCCCAGTAGTATACATGTCAGTAATTGCCGGTTACGGCTGGTGGACATTATTGGCAGAAGAAGAACACAAAAACAACAAAACAATAGTTCCCCAGCTTCGCTCGCGGGGACTAATGAGGAAACAACAAACAGAAAAATTGACGCATGGGCACATTGATAGGATCACACCAATCAAAGAGGGACCGGAGCTGGGGGGAGGCGGCTTTTGTGTTCGTATTTAGGTTCTTAGAGCACTGAGGCAAACATTTTTGAGAAACGCAAACTGTTCACACGGTTGAGCACCGGTGTGGAAGACCTACCGGCCCGACTAACCGGACCCCCGACTAACCGGACCCCGGACAAAAGAACAACAAAAGAAGGCATGAGAAAAGAAAGGGAAAAAGAGTAGCCCCACAGAACAACAAAGGAACGGGTAAAGAAAACGTAGACCCCGGGGCTTTTCTTTTTATCATCAGCCTACCAGCCTTAGTTCAGTCTCAGTCTTTGCTTTCGTTGGTTGTCAAAACCACCACGCCCTGGTTGACTCCGTGTGTGCGTGTGCGTGTGTGTGTGTGTGTATGTGTATGTGTGTGTGTGTGTACGTGCATGTGTCAAGTCAAGTCAAGTCAAAATCATCTTTATTGAGGGTTAAAGAATAAGTTCTCTGTGTGTGTGTGTGTGTGTGTGTGTGTGTGTGTGTGTGTGTGTGTGTGTGTGTGCGTGTGCGTGCGTGTGCGTGCGTGCGTGCGTGCGTGCGTGCGTGCGTGTGTGCGTGTCTGTATTGGGGTGTATTATTCAGATAACTTTCTCAAGTTTTGGCAGAGTCCTCATTCTTGACGGGAGGCTTCAATTTCCAGACCCGTCTGTCTGTGCCATGTCCTCTAACCCCCACGCACCCGCGATTGTATGAAAGAAAGTCACAGGGGGGAAAGTCATGGGGGGGGGGGGGGGGGGGGGGGGGGGGGGGGGGGGGGGGGGTGGGGGGGGGGGGGGGGGGGGGGGGGGGGGGGGGGGGGGGGGGCAAATCACAACAAGAATTGATAGGTAAAAAAAGTCACATGCAAAACAGTAACAGGAAACGTCTTGTTGTATGGTTGTTCTTACTGTGGCTTTTTCTGCCTGGAACCACCCAGTCTCCGCCAAATTGATGGATGGTATTGTCCTGAACTTGTTACTCCTCTCTTCACAGAGGTTCAAATCTTGGTTTTCCTCGTGGAATGCTAAGTGTACATGTAACCACCAAGGCATAATTTTAAGTCTTCTTTATTGCTCTGGATCATTTTCATGATCTTATCCTTTACGCCCTCTAAAATGTTCGCTAGGAGAAGTTTCACTGAGAAGCCAGCAACATGCTGTCATTCTCGGGAAAGGGAAAGGGGTAGGATCGGCCTATTTTCATAAAACCCAAACAATCAAACTTTGATATTGAGTGTCATAACCGTCAGAGGAGAGGGTGTCTAAAGTAAACCTTTGCGAACAAATGAAAGTCAGTAAAAGTAAGAGTAGTAAATCAAATGTCACACAACAAAATCAAAATTGTTGTTAACTCTAATATAAAACTCTGGCATAGAACGCAAGAACAGTAACACAAGATAAGGAAATTGGGGGGGGTGCATTAACCTTTTAAATAATAATAATAATAATAAACGGATATTTATATAGCGCTTTTTATCGAGCATAAAGCGCTTTACAATCAGTATTGAAACACTCACACACGCAAAACAGACGCACACGGACGTACGTGCACGCACGAGCGTGAACGCGTTCTTGCACACAGACATACCCACACATACCCACACACATTTCATCAAACACACAGAAAACACATTCTCACTGAAACGCACACAAACTTACTCAAGCATACACTTGTACAAACACACGCACACGCACGCACACACATACACACACGCGCACTCACATACACAAAGCACTCACGTGTACTCACACTCGCAGACACATACTCACACACACTCCTCTCCACCCCCCCCCCCCCCCCCCCCCCCCCCCCCCCCCCCCCCCCCCCTCTAGTGAACACAATATCTCCTGCGCACGCATACACTCATGCACATGCAAGCAGATATACCCACACAGAACACACACACCTGCTTGGAAGTGCGGCACTATAACATGAATATGTGTCACCGCACCTGCACCCTGTAACCATTCATGTTACTGGTCTATCTAGTTTCTAAGACTTAGTGCAGTCACATTATCCCATGCAGTGGCCCATTTACCTTGCAGTATTAATTTTCTTCTTCGTGCACTCAAGTTAATGCTGTTCTCAGAAAACAAAATCTGGTTTCTTCAGTCTAGTCTTACAACACCGTTTCCCCAAGAAACCCTTATTATTGCTGGATATCAGCTGTTGTCATAGCCGCCATCTTGGGATAAATCTAAGTACTGAGCTATAATTTTTTTTAACAGCTGAGTGTAGAACATTCTGTAGTTTAAAAAAAAACCAAGAATGAAGGAAATAAAGATGATAGGGGGGAAAATGGAAAAGTGATGAAATGGCAACACACACACACACACACACACACACACACCACAGGTGTAGAGTGGCACAGAGGTAAAGCGTTCGCCTTGTGTCAAGTAAACCCGAGTTCGAACCTGGGTACAGGGGATTTTTCCTCTCACTTTGCACTAGGTCTTACGGTCTGAACGTGGAGTCTTTCGGATGAAACGATAAACCGAGGTCCTGTGTGCCCATGCACTTAGCACACGTTAATCCCAGTGGCAACGAAAAAGTTGTTATTTGGTCGAAATGTACCCCCCCCCCCCCCCCCCCCCCTTTTCCTTCCTCAATAGCCACACAATAATCGCATGCCAAAAACAAATTGGGTGGCGCGCCTCTGGCTGCGACGCACTCTCCAGCACTCTGGCAGCAATCCGAATTTCACAGTCGCCTCTGTGACTATAAAGTACCTAATACCTAATAATTTGATGCGACGCCATGTTTATTACAAGATGGCGGCTGGGTCCCTCTTAGGTCATTGCTTGAAAAAGGAAAAGGGCGACAACTGGTCCCCAGCCATTGTCCCTAAACACTTAGTGAAAGACGTAAGCCTGATACTGTAATAAACTACTAAGACAATCGACAAAACAGGAAGGATGTACCAGTTCAGACATTCGTTGTACAAAGTATATATTTTTTCTTTTAAAACATCGATTGTAATCCAGGCTGAAGGGAAGGGGTAGTGGCGACGGTGAGGGCAGGAAAGGCAGACAGACAGACAGGGATCAAGCACGCTTTACTGCCCGCCCTGTCCAGCCCAGACACTTTACAACGGCCAGAAAACACCGTGGCTTAACTTGTCGTGTCCACATGGGCAGCTTAGGAAACGGTGGGAATGACGGGTGGGTGGGAAAGGGGGGGTAGACAAGCCGAAGTGGGGGTGGGGGCTTAAGGGGACATGGGACATCAGTAAATGGGCGTTAAACTGAAAATTACTTTTATTATCCCCCGAAGATGGAGTGTGGCTGCCCACGTGGCGGGGTAATCAAAAACGGTCGCACACATAATGTTCTCACCCCTAGCTGATGCATTTTAGTACCATAGTGTTCAAGTGCTTCGGCTGTTGGGATGTTCCCTGGAGATTTTTTTAGCCAGGGTACGTAAACAAACAAACTTTTATCAATGGCTGAACATTAGCCTAGATAGTAGCGGCAAAAAACAAAAGTGAGAGCTGTATAATGATTTTCTACAGTAATGGAGAATCATGGTATAGCCTAGTCTTTTGTGGGGAAATTATGACTCTCAAACTGGTGGTCCGGGCAGCATTAGCACATGTTTGATGCTTCAGACAAAGGGACTGACCAGCCTTTTATTTTCAAGGTCTTCCCCGACGCCAGCTGTCCTCAAATCTGTTTTGGCCAAGATTGGGGATGTACAAGGCATCTCCTCTATAAACAACTTATAGCCCAGCCGTGCAAAGAACAAACAAAACAAAGCAGCTGCCCCCTCAGGTATCTGGCAGCCATAGTCAACGATAGACAGGCATACCACAGGCGTTCCAGTGCATGAGATAGTGTACATGTATGAATTCAGCTGGACATAAAAGCGAGTAAGTGTTCACCTGTAGGCCAATAACATCGACGTTATTTATCTCTGGGTAGTGACTATTATAAAAGTAGTGACTTTTTAGCTGGTTAATTATCGTCCATAAGGGTCTACGACCGATTGGACGCTAATCTCACCTTCATCACTGGTTAATTGCTACAGGCTGATTTTGTTCTTTCCTTCTTGTCTATTCATGCAGTTGTTTTGCTTACCATTCTCAGAGAGAGAGAGAGAGAGAGAGAGAGAGAGAGAGAGAGAGAGAGAGAGAGAGAG
>CM065701.1:42524870-42539870 GCA_017654935.2 Phymorhynchus buccinoides
ATACAAATGACAGTCAAATTGCCTGGGAACTTTTGAAAATTAAAATCAGAGAATTTTGTTCAAATTACAGTAAACAGAAAGCTATTGTTTTTAGAAATAGCACTATTCATTTATATGCTGAACTGAATCAGCTGGACCCACAGCTGAGCCACGATCCTAATAACGTTACGTTACTGAAATATAGGGACAAAGTAAAGCTCCAGCTGGAGTTGTTAGAACAGAACAAGGCTCGGGCCGCTCAGGTCCGTGCAAGAGCGCAGTGGGTGGAACAGGGGGAGAAGAATACCAAATTCTTCTTAGGCTTAGAAAGAGCCAGAGCAAACGCACAAATTATGACTAGTATTAAAAATCAAAATGGTGAAGTAGTTACTAATCAACAAGATATTTTAACGGTTCAAAAAGATTACTTTAAGAATTTGTATAGAAAGAAAGTCCATGAAAAAGAGAATGAAATGTTAAGGAAAATCCAACATTTTGCAAGTACAGCAAATATACCTAGTTTAAATGAACAACAAAAGGAGGAGTGTGAAGGCATGTTGACAGAATCAGAAGTTCTGAACATACTAAAATCTATGAAAAACGGTTCAAGTCCTGGTTGCGATGGGCTTACCATTGAGTTTTATAAGTTTTTTTGGAAATCTATTGACAAACATGTAATAGCTTCCTTAAATTCAGCTTTTGAGTGTGGAAACATGTCACTGTCACAGCGCAAAGCTGTTATCACATTAATACACAAAGGGAAAGAATTGCCCAGGAATGAAATGAAAAACTGGAGGCCTATTAGTTTAACTAATACAGATTACAAACTGTTAGCAAAATGTCTAGCCACGCGTCTTAATGGTGTAATTGATAATTTGATCTCTGAGGATCAGTTTGGTTATATTAAAGGTAGAAGGGCGTCTACCTTACTACGCATGATTGATGACGTCACTGATTATTGTAATCAATCAAACACACCAGGTCTTCTGTTTGCCGTGGATTTTTTCCATGCCTTTGACTGTATTTCTAAAGATTACATGCTGCAGGTTTTTAAACTGTTTGGATTCGGAGAAGAATTCTTAAAATGGGTTACTGTGTTGATGACTGACAATGTAAGCTGTGTGGGCTACTGTGGCTGGCTTTCAGAGTATTTCGCTGTGGAGGCTGGAATTCGACAGGGGTGCCCCTTCTCTCCTTTGGCTTTTGCCTTGTCTTTAGAATTGCCAGCGATTCGATTAAGACATTGTTCAAACATTAAAGGTATACTCATAAAAGACAACAGAACGGATAACTTTATTAAATTAGTAATTGCACTGTATGCGGATGACATGACACTTTTTCTGTCAGATGAAAATGATATGCTTAGCTGCTTAAACATTTTGGAAGAATTTGCAACTATATCAGGATTAATGGTGAACAAACATAAATCTGAGGCAATGTGGCTTGGGTGCTTTAAATATCGGCAGGACAAATATTTTGATTTTAAGTGGACTAATAAGCTAAAACTTTTGGGGGTAATATTTAGTAATGATAAATGTGCATCAATTCTTGAAGAAAACTGGTTGAGTAGAATCGAAAAGTGTAAACGAATTATTTCGTCATGGGAAAGAAGAAATCTTAGCATAATGGGCAAGATATGCATTGTCAAAACATTTTTAATATCACAGTGGACTTATATTATGAAAGCAATACATGTTCCTGAACAGGTTGTTAGTGAGGTAAATAGGCTATTTTATCGGTTTATATGGAGAAAACGGGACAGCAACCGCAAAGCCTTTGAAAAGGTCAAAAGAGTAGTGATGTGCTGTGATACAGAGAAGGGAGGCCTAAAAATGATAGACCTTAAAAATCTGCAAACTGCATGTTTGCTACATTGGGTAGTTGAAATACGTAGGAATACAGATAAAAAATGGTCATTTATTGCAAGGCGTTTCTTTACTTATTTTGGTGAACAATGCGTTTGCTTTGACGCTGCTATCTCTCGTAAGCTATTTAAAGGTTTGGTATTTTGTGCTGGCTTCTTGGTTAGATAACAATGTGTTGCCGGCAGAGCAATTTTCTAATTGTCTGTGGAATAACAAGTCCATAACTTATCGGGGAAATGTATTGTTCTTCCTTAATTGGGTTAAGGCCGGCAGAGCAATTTTCTAATTGTCTGTGGAATAACAAGTCCATAACTTATCGGGGAAATGTATTGTTCTTCCTTAATTGGGTTAAGGCGGATATACGTGTTGTTCAGGACGTATTAAATGACCACGGTGTATGTTTATCTTTTAATGAAATATGCACTAAGGTGGGAGATTCCCCCAGCCGTCAGTTAGAATACAATGTAGTATGCTCAGCTGTTAATTCCTATCTATCTGCTTATCAGTACGAAAATGCAATAGATAGTCATAGCATGGATACACCTTGGTTTTGTGGTAAAAGAGTAACCACAGTTAAAGAATTTAGAAAGCAGCTAATGGAAAAAAAATGGGTGCAGCCATGTTGTGTTGCTTTCTGGAAACATAAGTTTAATATTGATATAACCTCAGACGTTTGGTCGTTAGCTAAACTTTCAACTAAGGAGATCCGACTTCAAGTCTTACATTGGAAGATCATGCCACTAATATTTTGTTACACAAAATGAAAATTAGGGATGACAGTAACTGTAGTTACTGTACAGATGTACTGGATGTTATTGAGCATTTCTTTTACGAGTGCCCAAAAGTCACTGGGTTTTGGAAGTATATTGAAAGTTATATTTTTACATACTTGGACTTTCGCATAAAACTAGATACAAAGATTGTTTTGTTTGGGGTTACTAACCCCAGTGTAAAGCAAACTAAAGTTAAACAGGTTAATCATATTCTGCTTATCTGTAAAATGAGTATAAGCATATTTAAAAAGACTAATTCGAAGCTGCCTATACGGGAAATATTTGATAACAATATTAGAATAAGATCTTTGTATAATTGTTAAATGTCCAAAGTAGTATAAGATTATCATGTTAAATGCACAGACGACAAAACTATTCTAGCACACAGACATGTACACATATACACACACAAGCACCTACACGGACAGGCACGCACACATAAAGGTTCTAACACGCAGACACACACAAACATACAAGCGCATTCTCAATGCAACATGACTCGCACACATAAAGGTTCTAACACGCAGACACACACAAACATACAAGCGCATTCTCAATGCAACATGACTGTCTCCCTTTCCGTCACGCCCTCTGCTTCCCTTGTTCCCTCTCGCTTTAATTTTTCGTTTTTGGAGCAGGGGACAGCGAACGGGGTGGTGACCGTTGGGAAGAATGTATAAGTTTGTGTCCCATACTTTTTTCTTTTTTTTTTAATATTCTACTCCGCGCAGTCGCACGCATGGGACGAACGAGTCATAATGCATTACACACTAGGTCCGACAAAAACCCAGACACTTGTGTACCATGAAAAACATTAAACGTTAGTAACAATTGTACATTGTAGTCATTCATACAAACCCACATGTAAATGCGAGTAAGTGTGAGAGAAGGAAAACATGTTGGGGAAAAAAGAAAGAGAAAAAAAAAAGAAAAAAAAAGAAAGAGCCGCCAAAAAAAAAAAGAATAAAGAATAAAGAATAAAGATGAAACAAAGGCGGGGACAGTGGAGGGTTCAAAAAAAAAAACAAAAAACAAAAAAAAACCTCATCTGCTATGGTACCGCCATAAGTATGAACTTTTTTTTTCTGTTGATAGTGAGATTTTGTTACTTTTTGTAATATCATGGGGTGGGGGGGTGGAGGTAGGGGAAGACGGGGTAAAAAGCGCATGGGCGGGTAAGAAGCCCACCCCAATTATCTCATGAAATAAAGAAAATTTCAGTCAAATTTGCCCATGAGACGAATGCTAAACATTAACGCTCGTCTCATGGGCAAATTGAGACTGAAATTTGCTTCATTTCATGAGATAATTGTGGTGGGCTTCTTACCCGCCCATGCGCTTTTTACCCCGTCTTCCCCTATGCATGATTATTGGAAGCAGTGAGAACATGCTTTGAAGATTGAAAGATTGAAATAATTATGTTTATCGGTTTCGTTTGGGAACTCAATTATTTTCCACACAAAAAAAAAGTTTTCGTTGTGGACCTAGCCGAGGGTAAATCAATTATATGCCATATCATGCAAAGACCAATCAATGGAAATATGTTTTCATTTCAGATCAATCTGAACTGGTCAGAATGGTCAGCTCATTGGCCGTGGGAAGAAGAAGGAGAAGAATTGCAACAGAGAAAAGAGCAAGAACGCTTAGAGACGAAGAAAATATGTAATATATAGAAGAACTACTGTGCCATGTGCTGTGACATGAACAAAGTGCTGTGAAAATTCGTTTAACGTCCTCCACACATATGGGACATTAGTAGATCTAAAGATGGTAGGAACGATCCTGGAGGGGGAGGCAGTGCAACTCCAGGAAAGTCGAGCTTCATTCGCTTAATGGATGCGATTCTGATAGTGTTGTTTTAATTTCATGACCAACGCAGGTGTCTGTAGCTCTCGGGCCTGGTTAACGCCGGGATATCCGATTATGAAAGGAAGCGTAGAATACAGCCCTCAGCCCCTGTCATGTAGTCTCAGACCGATACAGAACTTCATATCATCATCATCAGTCATCTACCTCATTTCCATTAATCATCAAAAAGAAAACGAATGTCTCAAATTCTGTGGCCTTGCATACCCTGCTCTCATGGTGACCTCAGTTTCGATTTCCAATCCGGTCTATGCCTTGGTGCGTTCGGGTCAAAGTCTTGGGGATCAATATTATGTTCTGGGGAGCTGTCGATGGACAGATCGATGTGGTGGCGCCCATGTGAGAGGACCTCACTCACGCTGGCTCCACGACTAAGACATTATTGTTGTCAGTAGGGAGGTTAGTAGCTATAGGTGGTGTCCTGCATATGTTAACTCAGAACAGGCTCCACTGAACTCCACCGAAGTGACTCAGCAGCAGTGCTGTGTCTCCGCGGTTGGTTGCCTCCTGATGGCCTAACATAGATTGGCTCCCCTTGGACTTCTGATTCAGAGTCTGACAAGCATGTGAGTTGAGAATGTGCAGCAAGGAAGCAACACCACTGTACGGCCCAGAAGACAGGACAGCCCCCCCCCCACCCCCCCAATAATAATAATACATACAAATAAAATAAAAGAAAGATCCCTCATGTTTATGCTAATTGTAATGGCTAAACCATTTGGCAGGCTAAGTCGTTGATATGGTATGACCATGTTGTGTTCCTCTGAAGTCGGAGTGTGGCTGCCCACGTGGCGGGGTAATCAAAAACGGTCGCACAGGTAATGTTCTCATCCCTAGTTTATGCATTTGTACCATAGTGTTCAAGTGCTTCGGCTGTTGGGATGATCCCTGGAGTCTCTAAGCCAGGGAACAACAACAGCAACAACACCATGTGTGCGTTTCATGTTCTCAAAAACAAAGAAAGAACAAAAACAACAGCAAAGGAACCCATTTTTCTTTTAACAAAAAAGGCTTTTTATTGCACAACATCCAGTGACGACACAAAGCAACACACAGTACACAAGGTGTTGGTAATATAAATAACAAGGCCTAAATAAAGATAGGATGCCAGACCGAATTCCTCACATCACCAAAGGCACCATCAAAAACATAATAAGCTAAACACACTGACTGGAATTTCACTTTGCATACAGGATACGCTAACATTATGTTTAACCTGGAATTCTTTTATGAAAAAATGGGGTTTCAAATACATGTATAAATGTTGAAAATGACATTAACAACAAAATAATGAATGCAATGAGAATGAAGAAAAGCAAAATAGATATGCGAGAGCAGAATAGGGCAAAGAATGAAATGCTGAAAAAGGAAGAATATATCAAAACACACCTTAAAAAAGTTTACATATTTGTTAAAATGATTTTCTAGTTGATGTACAAGAGTGATCACATCCTGAATATTCCTATCACCACATTTGAAATAAGAACAAATAATGTACTTGGCATGAGTTTCATTTTAAGATTTGTATAAAAAACACAATTTTACAACAGTCTTGATTCTTGCACTTTTCATTATTTTTCAATGTCAAAATTATAAAGAAAAAACAAAAGAAATAAAGCAAGCATTGCATTTTTTTTTTATAGATTAAAAAATATAACCTTCATTTTCTTTTTGCGTTGTTGAACCAACATTGTTTTTCAAATATTTTTTACTTGAAACAAAAATGAATTTTAATACAGGTTTTGATATTTTGTCACCAAATTCATGTTAGCACTGAAGTTCTAAACATCACATCCAAGCCAAGCTGAAACAGGACAAATATTTGGTCCCTCTGCTACCACACAGCAGTCTCTTATTTCACCATTCCCACATTTGTTCATCTTCATCACTTCGGGCTGACAACTTTCACTACAGAGCATTTGTCACCGACGGTCGTACAGTAGACTAGACTGCACACCACTGGCTGCATGCAGCATTGCTTTACCCGTTGTTGCCGTGAACTCTCTTACTCAAAGCCTTGGTTGAAATTCAAGGTCGCTCGCCCACCCGCGGCAAATGGTCTATTAAGCTGAACCTCTTTATTCCAATAGACCGGGGCAGTGGGTGGATGCCTCATGCTTCCATACGGGGAGCTGGACAACCCCGCTCCCTCCATGAGTCTTTCCCCATGGGAATACCGGGGTGTGTGGGGGAGGGGGTCTTTCGAAAAAATAGTTCCCCCACATTCTTGAAGTTCTGTGCTTGTATAATTCCTCTAATCTGCCACTGTCTTTGACTCTGCCTTTCCCCTTTGCTTTCTATCATCTGCTATCTTTCTGATTTATTGGCCCATTCACCTGCCTTTTTAAAATAAATCTTCTAAATAATTTTTCTCCTTTGACCTCCTCCAAATATCAGAATGTGTCGGCTGTACACAGCGGGGAGACCAGTGAAAACTGAAAACCGGACACATACGACGTACCTTAACCATTGTGGTCATATGGCCTGAGAACATGGGAAAAAAAGAAGAATTCCAATAGACAAAGGCTGATCTGTAGAAAAATGTTGCGTTCTCCTGACTATGCTAAAGCCTAGCAACGCCGCTGATTAAACTGCTTGTCAGTGAGTGTATGAGTCCAGTCGTATCTGATTAAGTTTAAGTCTTATGGCAGGATATTATATACTGTTTCCTGATTAAACGTGTTGAAGAAATGCCGTCCCCCGCCTCATGCAATCAGTCAGGAGGAGGGGTTTGCTACTTATCCATTACACATGTGAATTAAAGATTATGTTCAAACATTTGCCATCATCAGTCAGAAAACGATTATACTACTTACTGGCTACACATGTCTCCACAGTATATTATTTCCTAATTCATGCTATCCATCAGTAGAATGCAAATATAGAAAGCAAATTACTCATCACATACAAAATGCCACGATACAAGCATGTGTTACTTCTAAAAATGATTTGAGAAGAAGTCAGAGAGTTCCAATGAGAATGAAATAAAAGTGCTGGGAGGGTACACAAATTATTTCACTGCAACCATGCACATGCATACACTCATGCACACACGCACACGCACACGCACACACACACACACACACACGCACACATACACACACACACACACACACGCACACGCACATACACACACACGCGCACACGCACACACACACAGGATGAAAAAAAGCTGTCAAGCTTACTCCTTTATCCTCAATAAAGATCATTTTGACTTGACTTGACTTGACTTGACACACCATTTTACGATGAACCATACTTGTAAACATACCAGTGCAAATCTAACATTGATTTCTTTAGAATCTACTGAATGGAATTTCTTCAGATACAAACCCACCAGAACATACTAGTGCATATCTAACATTGATTTCTTTAGAATATACTGAATGGAATTTCTTCAGATACAAACCCACCAAAACAGGGATTGACTTTCCTCGTGGTTTAGTCAGTCCCCTACATGCGGGGCAATGGATGAACCAGAACAAAGAAACATCCGTCCATTTCACACCCACCCACTTTGCTCATGAACGATCACGGGCGTCCGGGGATTTGTTCATTGGCTTGATGCCACGTTTTACCAAAATACCATTGACAAATGACTTTCTGAACCAACAAACAAGAGTTAGCAGTATCTTCAACATACTAAAAAAATTTTGTTTACATTTCAGGATGACGCTGGGTTTGGCTCTTAATAAACATGCAGTACTAGGTGGGGGTGTCATAAGAAACTTTTGGTGGAGGGGAGCTAATTAACGGAGAGTCTCCTCCTCTTGTTCATTTCCACTACAGTGTATTTCCTCTACAAGCCTCACTATTTCAATCAAATTATGAAACAATTTTGTAAATTCCACAAAACAAAACAAAATCCTGTAAATTTAGTAAATCTGTTTGGTGTATAGACATGGTATTGCAATGGCGTAAACTTAATAGAACAGGCAGACAAATGGTTAAAATGAAAGTCTTCGTAGTTCATCAGTTTTTACAGATGAATAACTCTGACAATGCGTGAAGTCCGGATGAACACGAACAAAGAACTCGTCACAATGGTAAAAGGATAACAAACTGATCTAGTTCTCTTTCATGTAGGTATATATCTTCTTCACATACCAAACATACTCATGGTTAAAAATCACTTCAAAATCAAAGTAGATACAACAATTCTATATAAAACAAGTACAGTCAACATCATTATGCATCACACACACAAAAAAGAAGAAAACAATTCCTATTCCTGTTATGAATTATTCTGCAACTGAAAACAAATCACTGTTCTATGAAAAATGCAGTTTAAAACATCAAAAATTTAAATATAAAAGAACAATTACTAAAGCAAAAAAAACCTACTTTAAAAAACAAACAGGTGAAAACACCTTTAAAAAAGGCAAGAATATAAAAACAGAACTATGCCCTATGAAAGAAAAAACACCTCCCTTACAGTTAGACACCTCTGATTTGTCTTCAATCTGCCTTTCTTACCACAAGGGAATGAACACCGCTGCCAGCAGAATCGCCTGCAGCAAAACACTGTAGAGTGGCACAGTGGTAGCGCGTTCGCCTCGTGTCAAGTAAACCCGAGTTCAAACCTGGGTACAGGGGATTTTTCCTCTCACTTTGCACTAGGCCTTACGGTCTGAATGTGGAGTATTTCGGATGAGATGATAAACCGAGGTCCCGTGTTCCCATGCAATTAGCACACGTTAAACCCAGTGGCAACGAAAAAGTTGTCATTTGGTCAAAATTTACCACCACATCAGTCACACAAAAATCGCATGCAAAAAAAAATAAAAAATTATGTGGCGTGCCTCTGGCTGCGATGTACTCTCCAGGTGGGATCAACCCAAATTTCACAGACACCTCTGTGACTATAAAGTACCTAATACCTAATACTGTCCATGGACAAAAAAAGTTAGCACTGATTCTAAACATTCAAAATATTTAAACCAAACTAAACGAGTAAATACCTAAAAGAGTAAATAATGATATCACCCCTTAGCCAGTGGAGGACAAATCACAATGCACCAAATAAAAGTCCTCACCCAAATAGTACAAACAGGGGGCCATTTCACAAGGGCTAACGTTACGTTGCCCTCGCTCAAATCGGCAACAACGGTCTAAGAAACACCCTTCGTTTGCCGATAGTTCGTGTGGCGTTTTGTTCTTGCCAAACACCAGGCAAGCGGCGAACTGTCCGGAACTAGTTAGGAGTGAATATGTTTCTTGTTGATTGGTCAATTAAAGTTTGCTTAAAATAAAAAAATGTTTTGACCAATCAGACAAAAGCTTGTAATATTCTTCCGCAAGCGTTTTCTAAAGTGCTTCTTAGGCCCCGTTTGGTGTACGCGTTATTCGCACAGCGACCGTTATCTAGAGAAACTCGACCCTCAATTGCGGAAGAAAAAAGGTTAACCAAAACAAAATTCAAAAGTGTTACAAAAACTTAGCTAAATGAGAAATGTACGTTCAGTTGTCCATCACATTTACAGGCTCTACCTCAAACTAATTCCTTTGAAAACAGTCTAACTGATAATGACCCTGTTGCCCCACCCTTCTGTTTTCAGCGGTGAAGCAAAAGCTGGTTGATATTTTCAAGGCTGTTTGTTCCTGGCTGACTGACTAACTGACAGGCTATGTTAACACGATACTGCTTGAACAGAGGGACCTAGGATCCTCAAATTTGGCATGCGGATAGTTAATTACGATATCTAGTGCAAGTTCGAAGATGAAGGTCATGGTTACTGGAGCCGAAAATGCAGCCGCACCGATGGCTGAACTAGAGTTTCCACGCTCTAGTTTTTCTTGTTTTGAGTTTATCTTTAAACAAAAATTAGTTTGGTTGCGAAACAATCAATTCAAATTTTCAAATGCCATATTAGCGGATTCGCAATAAAAAGAACTGAAAAAAAAGGAACACATTTAGACTTTTTTAAAGTTGTTTTTTCCCTTCATTATTACTATTTAACATGCATGACTCTTTTGTCGAGGAAATAAATTTAGATCCCTTTGATGAAAAAGCTGTCTCACTGCTTTCTATCACTAGAGAGTACACATGCACACAATTCAGAAAACATTTAAACCCTCTTACACTAGAGGGCCAGCCACACGTCAACTAAAATCGCACGACTGTACATGATCACATGATCTTGATGCGCCAATCACATTTGTTCTTTGAGTCCACGTGATCGAATCGTATCGTACAGTCGTGTGATTTTAGTGGACGTGTGGCTGGCCCATATCTCTCTCGCACATGCGTCCAGACACAAAAACACACAACATTATATTCGTTCACACATAACATTCATTGAAAAATGTCAGATGATAATTGGCTATTTAGACAAGCACATTCAAAAGCAAAATAGCCTGCCGCTACACTAAATGGCAGTAAGCAGAGATTAAGTGAGTAGGCAAGTGAGCAAGGTAGGCAGCGCAAGTTTGTAAGCTCTTACACAATGAAAGCGAGTTTTAGTTCTCACAATTAGCATGCCTTAGGGGAAGACGTGGGTAAAAAGCGCATGGGTGGGTAAGAAGCCCACCCCAATTATCTCATGAAATGAAGCAAATTTCAGTCTCATTTTGCCCATGAGACGAGCGTTAATGTCTAGCATTCGTCTCATGGGCAAATGTGACTGAAATTTTCTTTATTTCATGAGATAATTGGGGTGGGCTTCTTACCCGCCCATGCGCTTTTTACCCCGTCTTCCCCTACAATAAATTCAACAAATTTTTAATTTAAAAAAAAGCTTTATTAACTCCCTGCAGTATCCTCCGTCTTGACAGACAATGGTGTCTTGCAAGCATAGGCAATTCCTAGATAGGCTCTGGAGTCAACTCATGATTGGCGTGCAAGTCCACATATTTTTTTAAAAAGAAAAAAAGCCTCACAATTTGTACTGAATTTAGACAAAATCATGAGACATAATGACAAATCACTATGACAACACACAAATGTAGCACCCAACAAAAGAATAATGCTTTCACAAAAAGTTCTCCTTCAAGGGGGAAAAAAACAAAAAAATAAAAAAATGCAATATACAGTCAAGCCATTTTCTCCTTTGTCACTAATCTTTCATTTTCCATTAGAATTCTCACTCAGTCCAACATAACACAATAAGTATGCTGCACTTTTAAGTGCTCCATATAGCAACAGTTTATTTGAGCTAAATCACAACAACAAGAAAATAAAAATGTACATTGACGTTAAGGAAAGACAATGTTCTCATAAGCTGAAACAGCCTTATGCCTTCTGTTGTAAAGCAGTAGCGATGAAACCAATGCTAAAAATGTCAAGTTAACCTTCAAATGCTAAGTACCTGCAATACTGTATTCATGTTCTTTCATTTCAAATTGATTTTCAAATACCTATTAACTGCAATACCAAATTTATGTTCTTTCGCTGGCTTTGTAAAAGAAAATGCCCCAAGTTTTATTTTGCCATAAAAAATTCTAATCTCTTCAAGATCACCTCACACATAGTCAAATAACATTTTTATTCCCCCAGACATGGTTTCTCCCTTAATTCCGGACACCCTTGATTCGACATAGCAGTATCAGCTAGAAACGGTGTGACAGTCGGCAAATGCTCAAGGGGGACATAATCAGCAGAAAGTCAGGAGTTATCTCCCTGCGTGATGATGACAAGGAAGCAGCGCATCGGAGGTTTGGAATGGAGTGTTGCCTAGGTTACCAGAGGGCGGTGGATCGACCCCCGGGGGGGTTGCTGACCCGCGTGCCTGACCTGACCCCCATCTTGTCGTCAATCTGGGCACCTGCAGGACACGCCATGATAACCATTGGTCAGCCACAGGGAGAAACAGACACAGTCACTTTTTGCGGCCAATGAACAATGGGTCATTGTCGGTGAATAGTGACCATGGCTTTGCACACAAAAGAAAAGAAACAACGTTGACTAGAACGACATTCCCAAGCTTATAATTGACATACTCTCTTTTATATGCAAGTAACAACAAAAAACAATAGGAGAACCACATACACACACACACACGCAAACTCACACACACACGCACGCACACACACACATTCACTCTCTCATATACACACTCACACTCACACACGCATGCAAACACTCAAACCAATTTCATAGGCAAAAATGCAAAAAGGGCAGAGGGACTTTTGGATGAGTTATTTAACAAACAGAATCATGTTTTAAAAACAAATCAATATTCAAAGCTACACAAGAAAAAAAACACTCTAAAAAATCAAAATCAGATGTCAGTTTGAGGGCGCAAATGGGAAAGAGAGAAAGTGACTTTCAGATGAGCTTCATTAAATAAAAAAAAACCACATAAAAAAAAAAGAACCACGGTAGACTTGAACACTGACCACTGAGAGAGAAGGAGGAGTCCTGCATGTGGCGCCCGCCGCCCCTGGTGGGAGGGCGAGAGCGGAAAGCGTCGGGGCTGGAGGAGGACATGGAGGAGGACATGGAGGTGTTCATCGAGGGTGGGGGCGCGGCCATGGCGGGTTTGTCCACGGCCTTGGTCATCACCTCCTCCTGCGCCTCCACCACGGGGCCCGCGTATGTCTCCCGGTCCACCCCCACCGGCTGACGAGCCTGCACACACACGCACACGCACACACACACACACACACACACACACACACACACACACAGTGGGGAACATTGTTGATAAAAACTGAACCATGCATTGGGAAAACTGGTGAGACAGACTCAACCATGCATTGGGAAAATTGGTGAGACTAACTGAACCATGCATTGGGAAAATTGGTGAGACTAACTGAACCATGCATTGGGAAAATTGGGGAAACAGACTGAACCATGCATTGGGAAAACTGGTGAGACTAACTGAACCATGCATTGGGGAAATTGGGGAAACAGACTGAACCATGCATTGGGAAAATTGGTGAGACTAACTGAACCATGCATTGGAAAAATTGGTGAAACAGACTGAACCATGCATTGGGAAAATTGGTGAGACAGACTGAACCATGCATTGAGAAAATTGGTGGGACAAGCTAGACATGCATTGGGGAAATTGGTGAGACAAACTAGACCCTGCATTGGGGAAATTGGTGAGACAAACTAGACCCTGCAATGGGAAACTTGAGGAGACAAACTAGACCCTGCAATGGGAAAATTGGGGAGATGAACTAGACCTACATTGGGAACATTGGTGAGACAAACTAGACATGCAATGGGAAAATTGGTGAGACAAACTAGACCTTGCATTGGGAAAATTGGTGAGATAAACTAGACATGCATTAAGAACATTGGTGGGACAAGCTAGACCCTGTATTGGGAAAATTGGTGAGATAAACTAGACATGCAATGGGAAACTTGGGGAGATGAACTAGACATGCAATGGGAAACTTGGGGAGATGAACTAGACATGCAATGGGAAACTTGAGGAGACAAACTAGACATCAAATGGGAAAATTGGGGAGATGAATTATACATCAAATGGGAAAATTGGGGAGATGAACTAGACCTACATTGGGAACATTGGTGAGACAAACTGGACCTACATTGGGAAAATTGGTGAGACAAACTAGACCTACATTGGGAAAATTGGTGAGACAAACTAGACCTACATTAGGAAAATTGGTGAGACAAACTAGACCTAGCAATGGGAAAATTGGTGAGACAAACTAGACCTACATTGGGAAAATTGGTGAGACAAATTAGACATGCAATGGGAAAATTGGGAAGATGAACTAGACATGCAATGGGAAAATTGGTGAGACAAACTAGACCTACATTGTGAAAATTGGTGAGACAAACTAGACCTTGCAATGGGAAAATTGGTGAGACAAACCAGACATGCATTGGGAAAATTGGGGAGACAAGCTAGACCCTGCATTAGGGAAATTGGTGAAACAAACTAGACATGCATTGAGAAAATTGGGGAGACAAATTAGACCCTGCATTGAGAAAATTGGTGGGACAAGCTAGACCCTGCATTGGGAAAATTGGTGAGACAAACTAGACCTTGCATTGGGGAAATTGGTGAGACAAGCGAGACCCTGCATTGGGGAAATTGGTGAGACAAACTAGACATGCATTGAGAAAATTGGTGGGACAAGCTAGACCCTGCATTGGGGAAATTGGGGAGACAAACTGGACATGCAATGGGAAAATTGGGGAGATGAACTAGACATGGAAAGGGAAAATTGGTGAGACAAACTAGACCTACATTGGGAAAATTGGTGAGACAAACTAGACATGCAATGGGAAAATTGGTGAGACAAACTAGACCTACATTGGGAAAATTGGTGAGACAAACTAGACCTACATTGGGAAAATTAGTGAGACAAACTAGACATGCAATGGGAAAATTGGTGAGACAAACTAGACCTACATTGGGAAAATTGGTGAGACAAACTAGACCTACATTGGGAAAATTGGTGAGACAAACTAGACATGCAATGGGAAAATTGGTGAGACAAACTAGACCTACATTGGGAAAATTGGTGAGACAAATTGGACCCTAAGGAATATTATGTCCAATAGTTAGGTCCGAGGTGATTGGGATGTCTTTGCT
>CM065701.1:42544870-42562370 GCA_017654935.2 Phymorhynchus buccinoides
ATCTATTTTAACCCCTTCACTGCCGAGCCCGTTTCCGGTTCCGGGGCAACTATTTGCCAAGCCGTTTTAGGTTGCGGAGTCTATAGCAAACTTTTTTTAATAAAAGAGTGCATATAACCTATGCTTTTCTGAACGGGGATTGAATATACTATCCTTTGAGAACACTCTTACATGCATTCAAACATACTGCGGAAAGCATATATATGGATAGAAAAAGGGAAACTCTTAGAATAACCCTATGACGAATATTTCCGTGACGGGGCAGTTTATAGGTTACCAGAAGTTGACGGAAATATCCGTGACGGGGCAGTGAAGAGGTTAATAAAGCCAGTTGCCTGGACCGCTGACCAGTGTCCACTCACCACGCCCTTCTCCCAGATGACGGACATCCTGTCCTCCACGCCGTTCACACCGTGCGGGATGGCGCGGAAGTCGTCCTTGCCCAGGCCCTTCTGGTCGGCGTTGTGCGTGTTGTTGTCCGACCCCGTCACCTGCAGGTCATTGCTGCCCACAGGCCACGACACTCACTGTTCATTTTGATGCACACGCATGCGTCTCTGATGCTCAAAACTGCTGTCCGATACACTGGACCTCAGATCAGAGTGTCAGTAAAAATGTAGCAGATTTTGACGACACACAACTGTAAAAAGTGTTAAAAACTCATGAAGTGAGTCCCCCTATTGGCCTCTGCAACTAGGATTATTAACGCCCTTGGGACAGTGAGAGTGAATCCCTTGTTGGTCAGTACTAAAAAGGGCATTCACTCTTGCGAAAGGCAGCCATTTAGTGGCCTCATGGGGTTATTGGTGAGAGTTATACCCTTGTTTGGTCAGTACTCAAGCAGCTACCAAGGGCATTCACTCTAGCAAAGCATGGTTGTTGCAGTGGCCAATATATCCAGTAACCTATAAAATTAAAATAAACCTGGAGACCTATTTTGCACTTTGATTCTAACCCCTTGATTTTGAAGATTTTTTGGACACATGAGAATATTAAATGTTCTTTTTGTGCTGTTTGGCACTATGAACTCCAATGTTCAGTTCAGACTTTTAGATGTTCATGCAGCAACCTATGTTTGTTAAGACAACTCACCAGCAACCATTATTGGGGCTGTTTCAGTTTGTTCCAAATGCTTTGCTAACAAACACAAGCCTATTTGGACTTTTTTTGAGTTTCCAGGAGCATGAGATGAAAACAAAAGGATTTATGTGACAGGCTGTCTTTTTTAACTGTTTCAAGGGATAAATACCCCATATGGGGAGATGGTACAGCCCTGTAATCATGTACTAAGTTCACAACACTATGCGGTTCTTTTTCTTCTTCTTCTTCTTCTGCGTTCCCAGGCCATAAGGCCACAATGGGTATGTATGTGTCCGTTTTCCAGCTTTCACTGGTGTCCTCGCTGCATTCAGTCGACACATTCCGATTTCGGAGGAGGTCAAAGAAGTAAACTATATGGAAGATTGTTTTTGTAAAAAAGTCAGGAGAATGGGCCAAAAAGTCAGAAAGATAGTAGATCCGATGATACAAAGCAAGGAAAAAGGCAGAGTCAAAGAGAGAGACAGATTAAAGGAAGTTACAAGCACAGAACTTCCAGAATGTGGGGAACTATTTGCATGGAAGACACCCCCCCCCCCCCCCCCCCCCCCGGTATCCCCATGGGGGGACTATGAGGTTCAAACCACAGACACCTAGACAGTCGTTCACCCACTTGGCCAGGAGGTCCATGAGGTATCCAGGGGTGGTGGGGTCGGGCCTGAGGGGCGGCGACATGACGTGACCTGCCGCGTGACGCCAGCACTTGTTCCAGTAGTGGCTGCCGTCCGTGCCCAGGGAGGCTGCGATGGGCTCCCCAAACACCACTTTGCCTGTGGCACACAGCAACAGACACAGCGCTTAAAGCATTCTGCTATATGCTGGGCTTGTTTTATGGTGGGTTGGTTTTAATTATAAACAAGCCCTGGTTCAACAGGCACACCAACACCTGGTTACCAGGACAGTTTTATTCAGTCTCTTCTCTACTTATTCATGACTAGAGTGTAGAGTGGCACAGAGGTATCGCGTTCGCCTCATGTCAAGTTAACTCAACTTCGAACCTGCGTACAGGGTATTTTTCCTCTCATTACACTAGGCCTTACGGTCTGAACGTGGAGTCTTTCGGATGAGACGATAAACCGAGGTCCCGTGTGCCCATGCACTTAGCATACATTAAACCCAGTGGCAATGAAAAAGTTGTCATTTGGTCAAACGTTACCACCCCCCCCCTTTCCTTCCTCATCAGTCACACAAAAATCGCATGAAAAAAATGAAAAAATAGGGGGTGACGCGCCTCTGGCTGTGACGCACTCTCCAGGTGGGAGCAACCCGAATTTCACAGAGACGCCTCTGTGACTATAAAGTACCTAATACTAATAATACTAAAAGGATCTTCAGTACACTGGCCACCAAACACTTAAGGACAGTTCTGGCCAGTTTGTTGTGTGGTCATAATTCTGAGGTTTGACTGCACAGAGTTCTGTATGAAACATGAAAAACATTATAAATGACTGTTTACTTAGTCATTTTCTCTCAAAGCAATAAACAGTAATTGCCATCAATAGACGATTTTCTGGGGAAAAAACTAGGGGAGAGCACTTTGTGAAAATTAGAGTTGTTTACCTCCATTACTCGGTCAAATACCATAGCAACAATGCAACAATAGCATCGAAGCTTGAAACTGCAGGATGCGAGTCAGCGACTTGCAAACATCTTTTTAGAAAAATTAGGGGTGGTCAGTGGCCACAAACTGATAAAACTTGCAAAATGTGACGTAAAAATATCAATGACATAGTTCTTTAGAATGACGCACGGTGTTTTAAGTGCTGTATGTCTGCTCAAACACACGAGTCCATAGGCTACGAGAGCTGATGGTAGAGTGACTTCCCCTGTTTGACCGATTGAATTAGGCAAGATCACTCCCACACACCATGAAATTACTCTCTATGTTTCTTCTTAGAATGTTCATGTTGTAACTATTTTACTTGTATAATTAATTGTGTGCGAGTGTGCGTGTGCGCATGCATGCATGTGTGTGTGTGTGTGTGTGTGTGTGTGTGTGTGTGTGTGTGTGTGTGTGTGTGTGTGTGTGTGTGTGTGTGTGTGTGTGTGTGTGTGTGTGAGAGTAAGGAAGTAAGAGAACGTTGTGTGTAAGCATCTTGCTTATTTTACTTTCTAATGATTAATTATTTGTTTGCCTTTAATGTTCTTGTTATCAATGTAAAGCGCACTGAGCTCATGTGAGAAAGAGCGCTATATAAATTCCCATTATTATTATTATTATATGCGCAATCAATATTGCAGCCATAAATATCAAGCCAACAGCAGCTGGTGTAAATAAATCTTGCCAATTGCATGAGCACCGAGTTACATGCATCAGTAATGCATTAGCAAGATCGATTACTACACTTATATGTATGCCACAGAGGAAAAGGGTGTGAAACAAACACAAAGGCAGACTTGTCAGACTTTATTGTCTGCTCACCAGTTAATTGGTTGACACGTATTCTTTTGAGCGTGTGCATGCCAGTTTATGGTGTGTGTGTGTGTGTGTGCGTGTGCGTGTGCGTCGTGCGTGTGTGTGTGTGTGACACAAAAGGCACAAAAAGCATGAAAGAGAAACGTGAGAGAAATCAGTCAGCTTGGTTATTCGCACGCCCTAAAAAGACTGTCAAATATCACAATGAGGCTTTATACTGAACATTCTCTTCCCCTGTCTCATGCACTGAGATGTGAATGCCACCTACTTAAGATTATCACCCTTGCTTGTCTGGAACTAGTATTTTATAGCCACAGAAAATTCTCTGCCTCTGACTAGTCACTAGGTGGCATGGTCAAGTCAGTCCGACAATTATCATTCACCCTTTCATGTTGTCAAGACGACTTAGTATAAATCCCCATTGATGTCAAAAGACATTAATTATTAAAAGACTCAACATTCACTACAAAACTGAGCTAGAGGAAACGCAACAATCAAATATGTATATATTTATTAACAAAATACATTAACCCTCTCCCATTTATGAATCCCACAACATGACAAAAACTCTTCGGTGTTTGGTACTTTATAGTCACAGATGCGTCTCTGTGACATTCAGGTTGCTCCCACACGGAGAACCCGTCACAGCCAAAGGCGCGCCACCCTTTTTTGTTTTGTTTTTTGCATGCAACTTTTGTGTGACTGATGAGGAAGGAAGGGAGGGGTACTAAGTTTTGATCAAATGACAACTTTTTCATTGCCACTTGGTTTAACATGTGCTAAAGGCATGGGCAAACGGGACCTCAGTTCATCGTCTCATCCGAAATAATTCTTGTTCAGACCATAAGGCCTAGTGCAGAGTGAGAAAAACATACCCTGTACCCAGGTTCGAACTCGGGTTTATTGCGCATGAGGCGAACGCGTGACCTCTGTGTCACTGTACTACCATAAGACCATGACAGGAAGGCCTCTCCTACCAGTTCTCCTGGCGGCAGACACGGCATGACCTCTGTGTCACTGTACTACCACAAGACAATGACAGGAAGGCCTCTCCTACCAGTTCTCCTGGCGGCAGACACGGCGTGACCTCTGTGTCACTGTACTACCACAAGACAATGACAGGAAGGCCTCTCCTACCAGTTCTCCTGGCGGCAGACACGGCGTGACCTCTGTGTCACTGTACTACCACAAGACAATGACAGGAAGGCCTCTCCTACCAGTTCTCCTGGCGGCAGACACGGCGTGACCTCTGTGTCACTGTACTACCACAAGACAATGACAGGAAGGCCTCTCCTACCAGTTCTCCTGGCGGCAGACACGGCATGACCTCTGTGTCACTGTACTACCACAAGACAATGACAGGAAGGCCTCTCCTACCAGTTCTCCTGGCGGCAGACACGGCATGACCTCTGTGTCACTGTACTACCACAAGACAATGACAGGAAGGCCTCTCCTACCAGTTCTCCTGGCGGCAGACACGGCGTGACCTCTGTGTCACTGTACTACCACAAGACAATGACAGGAAGGCCTCTCCTACCAGTTCTCCTGGCGGCAGACACGGCGTGACCTCTGTGTCACTGTACTACCACAAGACAATGACAGGAAGGTCTCTCCTACCAGTTCTCCTGGCGGCAGACACGGCGTCAGCGGAGGCCTTGCTCATGATGGGCGCGATCAGTACCGGGGCCCCCGCCTGGTCCGCAATGGTGATGGCGCGCTGCGCCGCCTCCGCTTCAATCTGCAGCCACAACACTGCATGTAAGGCAAATCAGGCAAATTTCTAAACAAATCTGGAGAAAAAAAATTCCTCAAAATAGGTTCTCGTGAAATAAAAGGCGAAACAAACCTGGCAAAACAAAGTCAAAATTGGAAGCCTGTAAAGCGTCTGATTAACACTTTGCCAACCGTTGCGGTGACCAGTTTTGGTTTACCCAAATGAGGGTAGGCTCCGTTTCAAATGGGCAAGGGTTCCGTTTGTCGGATTTAGTTGAGCTTTTCTTTGTGAATATTACAATTTCTGAAAAGTTATTTATTAAGGTTAATAAGGACGGGGTTTTATAGCCATTGGAGAGTTGTGGCATCTGTTTGACAGTATCTTAGACAGTGAGAGACTTGGAAGGATTTTAAAGTTAGTATCAGTCATATCGGCGACTCATGAACACTTTCTATTTCTAGTGTATGGCACTCGGCAGTCTCTGCTTCCCTTTTCTCATGTCACACATAGGGCGCCCTAGTACATTGGGTGCAGAGGTCTTCTTCTTCCTTCTGCGTTCCCAGGCCATATGGCCATAATGGGTAAGGTACGTATGTGTCCGGTTTTCAGCTTCCACTGGTCTCCCCGCTGAGTACAGCCGACGCATTCCGATTTCGGAGGAGCTCAAAGGAGAAAAATTATTTGGAAGATTTTTTATGAAAGAAGGCAGTAGAATAAGTCAGAAAGATAGCAGATGACAGAAAGCAAAGGGAAAAGGCAGAGTCAAAGAGAGTGGCAGATTAGAGGCAGTTACAAGCACAGAACTTCCAGAAGGTGGGGGAACTATTTTTTACAAAAGACCCCCCAGCATCCCCATGGGGAAGGGTGCAGAGGTCAAATTTTGAGGAAAAAAATCTGGCTTTTAATCTGAAAATGACGGTATAATAATATGTTCAGGGGTGAATGGTGGCACAAAAGGCATTTGCCTTGAGGAAACATTTCGACACATAAATGCCATAAGTATCGAGAAGAGTGACGCTTGTTTCTCTATTAGCAGGCAGGATGAAGTATGTTGATTTACACAAAATAATAGATTTATTTTTAAAATCTGTGACATGTGTGCTTTATAGCGATTCTGATCGCTTCTCTGCCTTTTGGCTAAGACAGTGATTCAGGAACATAAATTTTTGTTTATACCCTGGTTGGTTTGTTCAGCCCGTCGTACATGGCGAAAGCCGATACGCGACATTAAACTGAACTTCCATGTTTCATAGCCAAAGCTGGCTTGAGCTGGCTTTAAGTCTGAGGCATGTTTCTAAACACAGCTGAAGGAAAAATAGCCTCATCATACAACTACGATAGCTGACTGTATATGATTTTGAATTGACAGCAAGAGCATAGGTCACTGGTATTTGCCACCTCTCTCAGCATCATAAAATCAACTTAACTATCAGAGCACACGCCTCTCTTCAGCAATTCAACTTACAACATGAGAATAAGCAGTGTTTTCTATTTACAAGGCGTAAAAACATGCCCAAGCCACTTACATCCTCTGGGCGACACATCTCATGGGCCTCGGGACCTGTAACGCCCATTGCCACCATCTCCTCAGCTTTCTGTGGAGAGAAAAAAAAGCAAACCAAAAAATTGGATCCAAATCATTTGTGTGTACAACAGAAAAACAACCGGATATAGAATTTTTAGGTTTAAAAAAAAAAGAAGTTTTTATAGCTTCCCCGTAGACTATTAGTAGTAGTAGAAGAAGAAGATTCCGTCGCTGTCCGACGCTAACCGTGTATTTACACAATCAGTGATTTTACAGGAGCATCAAAAATATATTGTCGCCTGCTACAAAGTCAATCCCCATTTGATATACGCTTGACCCTTCTCCTTTACCGATGAGTAAACATGTGACACAATAAAAGTTGCATTAACACCCAAAATCTTCGTGATAATTCAGTTACACGGTTAGTCACAAAGTTAGTGCATTGTTCTCACAATGGGAGATACGACAGCTGCCGGCAGTTACACGATTAGCGTGACCAGTTACACGCTTATCGCGTCAAAACCAGCAACAACCCGCCACATACACGATTATTTCCGTGGTATCATGTGACAAATTTGAGCATTTTCATTGGTTGCAGACACAAGATATTTATAGAAGACCTGCGTGATGTCACTGGAAGGAGTTTCAGTAAAAAATCTATTTTTATCAAATTTTGTAGATACACGGTTAGCGTCGGACAGTGACGATTTGTAATCATTTTTATAGCGCTTAAAATTGTAAAGCTACTCTAAAGGAGTGCTGTTTTATGTCATGAAAACAAATTCCGCCAAAATGGTATCTGCCCCCTCTGATATCTGGCAGTCAAATGACTGAGTGGCGTACACTGAAGCCAGAATGGTATCTGCCCCCTCTGATGTCTGGCAGTTACTGAGTGGCGTACACTGAAGCCATCTTTACAAGGAATGACTACAGTGGAACCTCCCTTATAACAAAGATATTCTAAAAGGGTAAGATGGACTACTTAAGAGCTCGGTGAACCGGGCTGATAGAGTTATCGTTAGTGGCGACAGTACACCATTCACAGTGGAGGCTATCCAAAAACTCAGACTGGAACTTGAACGGAGAATTCAACTGGCCTATCGACTTGTAAAATGTGTACTGTTTAAAAGGGACATAACCAGTGTTTCTGTCCTCACTACTAATATAGGGAAAAGAGACCGGATGCTTATCTTCCCCTATACAGTCTTTGCTTATAAGATCTTCAAAAATCATCCAAAATGAGGTCTTACAAGAGAGGGGTCTTATAGGAGAAGTAATTTTAATACTTTAAAAGAAGGGCAATGTCTCAGAGAAGTAGGTCTTATGTGGGAGTGAGTCTTATAATGGGAGGTCTTCTAAGGGAGGTTCCACTGTACTGCAATTCATTTCATTTCATGCTTATTCTTTGCCCCGGTGCTTTGCCTGTTGAAGGTTTAAGAATAAACCGTAATGTCGCGATTTTATCAGTGTTTTTTTAATTTTTATATTGATGCTTATTCTTTAAAAGAAAAACAGAGGAAAGGGGAATCATAATGATAATGCTAAAAAATGCAGAATTGCTATTTTCCAAATACATGGTATACTTATGTTAAAAAAGACCCATGGTGATGTAGAATACAAATAACAAATAAACAAACGGAGAAATATCAACATTACAAAAACAAATGCCATAAAAAGTAATAGTAGTGCAACATTCTGTTGTTAGCACCAGCAGAACCAAGAAGTAAGATTCAGAAACTGAAAAGGAAGTCAAGAATACCAGAACTGACCAGAAGATAAGCATATAACCATGCCTTAGGGTCAAAACGGGCCATCTCCGGATGGTCCATAGGCTTTTTATGGAGCTTCTAGCGAGGGCCGGTGACTTAATTGTATAAACAAGAAGACTACTACTAATACTATAAACTGTGGATTATGCCATTTACATTTCTTTAGTCTGTTTTTGATACAGGTTATTGGTTTTCGCAAGAAGTTCCAAAACGAGCCAAGGACTATCTGGAGATAGTCTGTTTGACTCTAAGGCATCGAGAGATAGTCTGTTTGACTCTAAGGCATCGAGAGATAGTCTGTTTGACTCTAAGGCATCGAGAGATAGTCTGTTTGACTCTAAGGCATCGAGAGATAGTCTGTTTGACTCTAAGGCATCGAGAGATAGTCTGTTTTGACTCTAAGGCATCGAGAGATAGTCTGTTTTGACTCCAAGGCATCGAGAGATAGTCTGTTTGACTCTAAGGCATCGAGAGATAGTCTGTTTTGACTCTAAGGCATCAAGAGATAGTCTGTTTTGACTCTAAGGCATCGAGAGATAGTCTGTTTTGACTCTAAGGCATCGAGAGATAGTCTGTTTTGACTCTAAGGCATCGAGAGATAGTCTGTTTTGACTCTAAGGCATCGAGAGATAGTCTGTTTGACTCTAAGGCATCGAGAGATAGTCTGTTTTGACTCTAAGGCATCGAGAGATAGTCTGTTTGACTCTAAGGCATCGAGAGATAGTCTGTTTTGACTCTAAGGCATCGAGAGATAGTCTGTTTTGACTCTAAGGCATCGAGAGATAGTCTGTTTTGACTCTAAGGCATCGAGAGATAGTCTGTTTTGACTCTAAGGCATCGAGAGATAGTCTGTTTTGACTCTAAGGCATCGAGAGATAGTCTGTTTGACTCTAAGGCATCGAGAGATAGTCTGTTTTGACTCTAAGGCATCAAGAGATAGTCTGTTTGACTCTAAGGCATCGAGAGATAGTCTGTTTTGACTCTAAGGCATCGAGAGATAGTCTGTTTTGACTCTAAGGCATCGAGAGATAGTCTGTTTGACTCTAAGGCATCGAGAGATAGTCTGTTTTGACTCTAAGGCATCAAGAGATAGTCTGTTTGACTCTAAGGCATCGAGAGATAGTCTGTTTTGACTCTAAGGCATCGAGAGATAGTCTGTTTGACTCTAAGGCATCGAGAGATAGTCTGTTTGACTCTAAGGCATCGAGATATAGTCTGTTTTGACTCTAAGGCATCGAGAGATAGTCTGTTTTGACTCTAAGGCATCGAGAGATAGTCTGTTTTGACTCTAAGGCATCGAGAGATAGTCTGTTTTGACTCTAAGGCATCGAGAGATAGTCTGTTTGACTCTAAGGCATCAAGAGATAGTCTGTTTGACTCTAAGGCATCGAGAGATAGTCTGTTTGACTCTAAGGCATCGAGAGATAGTCTGTTTTGACTCTAAGGCATCGAGAGATAGTCTGTTTGACTCTAAGGCATCGAGAGATAGTCTGTTTTGACTCTAAGGCATCGATAAGCACATGAGAATACAAACACTGACCAGGGAGGCCATCTGACCATTCTCGGCCCTGACCACAGGCAGTGCGCCTAGCTCCTTGCAGCGCTGGAAGGCAGCGTACATCTCCGAGTTGCTCAGCATCAGGCTGTCCTGGTAGCCCATGAACACCTTGAATGCGTTCACCCCTGCAGCCAAGAAGATTTGTTATTATGCTTCATATTCACTTTAATTTAGATTTGTATGTCACGTGTGCACGTTATAGACAGGCATTTTATATTCCTGCAGGCATGCACGCGCAGACAGATGCATGCACGCGCACGCACACACACACACACACATTTGTACATTTGTTGCTGATTTGCACAGAGCTTTCGCTAGCACTGCAGAACATGTAGAAGGCACATCCAAAGAAAAGATGGTACTTAAAGGGGCACCCTGGTGGATGAGTTTTTTTGTAAGAAACACGTCGAGATCACAAGCAAAACACCCCTTACAAAGATCGCAATACTCACTTTGCTCTGGTTTCCCAGAAATCAAGGCGTCAAATCGGCGATTCCTCCTTGGCGGAGGTGCTGGAAGTCAAATTCTTTCACCCAAAGAGAAGGCGTTTGCCGTCTCTTTTGTAATGGCCGCCTGCGTTAAGACCAAATCGTTTGCACGAACTTTTCACATTACAAGCCTTTTTTTCTTCTTTTTAATTTTTTTTTATACAGCTTACCTAAAGGAGTTTCGCTCACAACAAAGGAAATAGCTCCTTTTTTTTTTTTTACTACTGCACTATAAAATAAAATAAAACCACTTCAACCACAATGAGTGACCTCCACCCACCCCATCCAAAATGGCTACTCTCTCCGGCATCTCCACCAAGGAGGAATCGTCGCTTTGACGGTGTAATTTCTAGGAAACCAGAGCAAAGTGAGTGTTCCGATCCTTGAAAAGGCTGTCTTTCAGGTGATCTCGAAGTGTTTCTTGCAAAAACTCATCCGTCAGGGTGCACCTTTAAGACTTTGATTATGTTGTGTGTGCATGCATATGTGCATGTACATGTGTGTAAAAGAGAGAGACAGAGAGAGAAGGAGAGATGGAGGCATTTGTGAAAATACTCAATTTCAAGTAATTAAAAAATAAATCTAAATTCATTGAGCTGAAGCACTGCATGAAAGACTTGTCTCTGTCCATAAAACCACCTTTCTTCTGAGTATCTCCACCTCCTTGTAGACCTAATCATTTGTGCTATGTTTAAGCAGCTGCGAAGCAAAAGCTGGTTAATGTTTTCATCACTGTCTGTTCCTGAATGCTCTCTGACTGAGTATTGTGGCTATGTTACCACGATAGCGTTTGAACGGAGGGAACTAGGACCCTAAAAGTTTGCATGCGGAAAGGTAGTTACAATATCTAGGCCAAGTTCGAAGATGAAGGTCATTGGGCAACGGTCAAGGTCATTGGAGCTCAAAATGTTGCTGTGCATCTGCTTGATCTAACATTTTCACGCTCTAGTTTTGCTATGGACAGGGAGTCTTCAACATTAATAGTTGTCAAGTTTCAAGTGTCAACTCTCTCTCTCTCTCTCTCTCTCTCTCTCTCTGTCTGTCTGTCTGTCTCTCTCTCTCTCTCTCTCTCTCTCTCTCTCTCTCTATCTGTCTCTCTCTCTCTCTCTCTCTCCCCCCCCCTCTCTCTCTCTCTCTGTGTCAAACACAAAGTGCTGACCTTTCTCCTGGGTGAGTATCTCCATCTCTTTGTACACCTGGTCTCCCCACCAGGTGAGGGCCACATGCAGGCCAAAGTCACAGCACACCTTGCTCTCCGCATTGCTCAGCCACTTGTCACACGCCTCCACCAGGGATTCTCCTCGCTGGTCGCACACCACATCCACTGAAATGCAGAGCACACCATAAGAAATGTCACATAGTAAGTCACAATGCGCCTTGCTCAGCCACTTGTCACACGCCTCCACCAGGGATTCTCCTCGCTGGTCACACACCACGTCCACTGAAATGTCACATAGTAAGTCACAATGTGCCTTGCTCTCCGCATAGCTCAGCCACTTGTCACACGCCTCCACTAGGGATTCTCCTCGCTGGTCGCACACCACATCCACTGAAATATCACATAGAAAGTCACAATACGCCTTGCTCTCCGCATGGCTCAGCCACTTGTCACATGCCTCCACCAGGGATTCTCCTCGCTGGTCGCACACCACATTCACTGAAATGCAGAGCACACCATAAGAAATGTCACATAGTAAGTCACAATGCGCCTTGCTCAGCCACTTGTCACACGCCTCCACCAGGGATTCTCCTCGCTGGTCACACACCACGTCCACTGAAATGTCACATAGTAAGTCACAATGTGCCTTGCTCTCCGCATAGCTCAGCCACTTGTCACACGCCTCCACTAGGGATTCTCCTCGCTGGTCGCACACCACATCCACTGAAATATCACATAGAAAGTCACAATACGCCTTGCTCTCCGCATGGCTCAGCCACTTGTCACATGCCTCCACCAGGGATTCTCCTCGCTGGTCGCACACCACATCCACTGAAATGCAGAGCACACCATAAGAAATGTCACATAGTAAGTCACAATGCGCCTTGCTCAGCCACTTGTCACACGCCTCTACCAGGGATTCTCCTCGCTGGTCACACACCACGTCCACTGAAATGTCACATAGTAAGTCACAATGCGCCTTACTCTCCGCATGGCTCAGCCACTTGTCACACGCCTCCACCAGGGATTCTCCTCGCTGGTCGCACACCACGTCCACTGAAATGCAGAGCACACCATAATAAATGTCACATAGTAAGTCACAATGCGCCTTGCTCTCCGCATGGCTCAGCCACTTGTCACACGCCTCCACCAGGGATTCTCCTCGCTGGTCACACACCACATCCACTAAAATGTAGAGCACACCATAAGAAATGTCTCACACTAAGTCCACTTCAATGGCTGAATATCAGTTGTAGCCCTCTTCCTTTTTCAAGCAATGACTTAAGAGGGAACCAGACACCATCTTGGGATAAATTATGGTGCTGCATCCAACTAGTTCACTAGTTAGACTTATCCCAAGATGGCGGCTATGGCCACAACTGGTCCCCAGCCGCCACACACAATGGCCATGTCCTATCTGTCCAGCATACGAGAAGATCGTTGCTGGCCGACATTTCAAACCTTCAACTCAGATCTGAACCTTATGCTCTTATCCCTAAACATACCTCTAACAATAACCCCATCTCGAAACTCTAATCTTAGACGATGTTGACAATCATAAGAAATTGAACCAAAAAACACTTTGAAAACGTGGAACACAAATGCAGTGGCAAGTAGAGCTGATCCCACCATGAAGGTCTTCTTAAATTAAAATTAAGGGTAAAGGGTAAAAGCCATGAGGTACTTCACTGGAACCTCCCTTATAAGACCTCCCATTTTAAGACTCCCTCCCACATAAGACCTACTTCTCTGAGACATGGCCCTTCTTTGTAAGTATTACAATGACCCCCCTTATAAGACCCCTCCCTCATAAGACCTCATTTGAGATGATTTTTGAAAGTCTTATAAGGGAGGTTCCACTGTGTCAGCTTCTTTCTTCATTTACTTATAGTCCCCTTTGGCTTTCAGCCCCGGTATTGCAGCCAGGGCTCCCGGACCCCCATTTGGGGGTCTATGAAGTACTAAAATTCTAAAGGACCCTCTAAAAGAATGTGCAGGGGGTCCCAGGGATGCACTAGAAACATTATTTTTAGCATTCGCAATGCCACTGGGACCCTCTATCCTGCCTCTAGGACCCTTTATACTGTAAGTGAAGGAGTCTCTGGGACCCCTTGTTTTGCGGGACGATTGGGAGCCCTGCCAGCGCAAGAACAATCAGACAAGGAATAAAGGTCTTACTGATCATTGTTGTCCCTCCGGCCAGCGCCGCCTTGGTGCCGCTGTAGAAATCGTCAGCCGACGTGGTGCCCATGAAGGGAAACTGCATGTGGGTCATCGTGTCAATGCCCCCTGTCAACAAGTTTACACCTGGCTACATGTCAACAATCATGGTGTCAGTGCTCCCCTGTCAACAAGTTTACACCTGGCTACATGTCAACAACCATGGTGTCTGTGCTCCCGCTGTCAACAAGTTTACACCTGGCTACATGTCAACAATCATGGTGTCGGTGCTCCCCTGTCAACAAGTTTACACCTGGCTACATGTCAACAAACATGGTGTCGGTGCTCCCCTGTCAACAAGTTTACACCTGGCTACATGTCAACAATCATGGTGTCAGTGCTCCCCTGTCAACAAGTTTACACCTGGCTACATGTCAACAAACATGGTGTCGGTGCTCCCCTGTCAACAAGTTTACACCTGGCTACATGTCAACAATCATGGTGTCAGTGCTCCCCTGTCAACAAGTTTACACCTGGCTACATGTCAACAAACATGGTGTCGGTGCTCCCCTGTCAACAAGTTTACACCTGGCTACATGTCAACAATCATGGTGTCAGTGCTCCCCTGTCAACAAGTTTACACCTGGCTACATGTCAACAATCATGGTGTCAGTGCTCCCCTGTCAACAAGTTTACACCTGGCTACATGTCAACAATCATCATGTCAATGCCCCATGGTGTAAATGCCCCCTGTCAACAACCATGGTGTCAATGTCCCCTGTCAACAAGTTTACACCTGGCTACATGTCAACAACCATGGTGTCTGTGCTCCCCTGTCAACAAGTTTACACCTGGCTACATGTCAACAACCATGGTGTCGGTGCTCCCCTGTCAACAAGCTTACACCTGGCTACATGTCAACAATCATGGTGTCAGTGCTCCCCTGTCAACAAGTTTACACCTGGCTACATGTCAACAATCATGGTGTGACTAAGCTGGACTTTGATTTTCCAGTACCGTAGAAAATCATTCACTTTCTCATCATGCCCCCTGTCAACAGTCGGCTTACAGCTGGTTACCATGGCACCATAAAGTCACCTCTCATTCCTGCGAAGTCAGCTTAGTACTGGTTCTGTCAACAACAGCTAGGAGGCAAACAGCATTTGACAGCAATTTACACTGACAACAACCACAGTGTTGATAGCCACACTGAAACAATCATTTCGTTAAAAACTGAGAAATAAAATTGTTGTTCAAGAAATCCAGATAGAAACAAAAACACAATGTTTCGAGGCATAGCTCTTAGTCTTCTGCCAATGTAATGTAATGAAGACTAAGAGCTATGCCTTGAGGCGTCGGTATTTGTCGTGTTTTTGTTTTTATCTGGATTTCTTAATTTTATTTTCTCAGTTTTTATATTACTTTGAAATCCTGCAGTGATTTTATTTTTATTGCAATCATTTCGTTGGTGGCAGCACTGACAAAAATTCTGGTTCTGTAGTCATGAGTGCGTCATAAGCAGTTAACACTGGTAGTAGCATGTAAATTAGACTAAGCTGGCAAAACGATTGGCAGTTCATTCTAGTTTACTACCTGTGTTAACTGTTTAAGACTAACTCATGATTACGGTACCTGATGTCTAGATCTCCAATCATGGTTTTGCAGCCTCCCTCTTACACCCACAGCAATGAAAACATCAATTTCCCTTTTAAAGAAAATATCTTTTAAACATCTACAGTGGTGTCAATACTTTGAAAAAATGTTTATCACTATATACATATATATTTACACCCTCCTTAGTCTTCATCATGTCTATGAACAATTATTGGTTGCTTTGCAGCTCTTCATATCTATAACAATATGTGATGGTGCATGGGAAAAACCTACATAAGTCGCTCATAACGTTTTGAGCAAAAGCCCCAAATAGTCAACAACCCCGAAAATATCAATTTTTATTTAGGGCATATTTATGTCTATTTTTTATGTACGTCTACCAACATCCACAACATGAAAGACAATTTTGAATGATTTCTTTGTTTATTTGACCGTTTTATAAATCAAGTGAATAAAAACAGAGGCAAAACTGTACCTTCAAAGCTCGATTTCTGCAAATGTTCTATTTCGAATGCCACACTTCAAATAATTATAAAATATAAACTAGACAAGATATCTCAATTCGGTTTTCTGTGTATTACCAAGGAATCTTTGCTCCACCAAGAAAAATTGAAATCTCAATTCATGCCAAAATTCCATCATGTCTGGTTTTCTCAGGCACTGTCACATATTTATAAGCAACAATTTATTTAAGAAAATATATAGATAAATTGGTTCATAAAAAAGGGAGAGAGAGAGAAAAGAACACCTAACCCTAGGACCAACCAACACAAACTAAAATATATATACTATATATACTATGCTATATTTTTAGGCAAATTTTGCAGAACATTCAGATTTTGTCATTATACTTTCTTACTATATTAATTAGTAGTCATATCATAAGGCACTGGGGTCTCAACTGAGGGAAAAAAATCGCCTTATAGTCAGTAAAATATGGTAAAACCAGACAGGTGAATTGGTTCTGCATGGCTCACCTGGAATGATCATCTTGCCCCGTGCGTCAATGGTTCGAGCCCCACCAGGGATAACCAGGTTGTTCCCCACTTGCCTGAAACATTGGTTCAACAGTGAAAGATGAGTGCTGTAGTGGCTTTGAGTATAAAGTGAGAGAGAGAGAGAGAGAGAGAGAGAGAGAGAGAGAGAGAGAGAGAGAGAGAGAGAGAGAGAGAGAGAGAGATCCCCCCCCCCCCCGTGTGGATACCAGGGGGTCTTTTGTATAAATAGTTCCCCCACCTTCTGGAAGTTCTGTGCTTGTAACTTCCTCTAATCTGTCACTCTCTTTGACTCTGTCTTTTCCCTTTGCTTACTGCCATCTACTATCTCTCTGCCTTACCGGTCCATTCTCCTGCCTTTTTTTCACAAAACACTTTCAAAAAGATTTCCTCCAGCCGAAGTCGGACTTGCTGGGCCTAACTATTTCTTAGTTAGGCGCATAACAGCAGCATGACGCATATCCGCTCATAATTGACAGGAAACTGTCTGAGCGATCGAAGAAGAAGAAGAAGAAGAAGAAGAAGAGATATTCACACACACACACACAGAGGAATGCACAAAAGGACCTCAGGAAAACAAACTGATAAGAAAAGAATGGATGAAGAATGGTTGGTGAGACAGAGAGGGGGGGGGGGAGGAATAAAAAATCACAATTAGAAAGAAGAAGAAGAAGAAGATGAAGAAGAAGGAGAAGAAGAAGTAGAAGATGAAGAGAAGAAGAAGAAGAAAGAAGAAGAAGAAAGAAGAAGAAGAAGAAGAGAAGAAGAAGAAGAAGAAAGAAGAAGAAGAAGAAGAAGAAGAAGAGAAGAAGAAGAAGAAGAAGAAGAAGAAGAAGAAGAAGAAGAAGAAGAAGAAGAAGAAGAAGAAGAAGAAGAAGAAGAAGAAGAAGAAGAAGAAGAAGAAGAAGAAGAAGAAGAAGAAGAAGAAGAAGAAGAAGAAGAAGAAGAAGATAGGCAGAAACACAGCAGTGGGAGAAGAAGAAAAAGTAAAAAAAATGGAAGAA
>CM065701.1:42564870-42567370 GCA_017654935.2 Phymorhynchus buccinoides
GTTATAATGAAATGATGACAAACTGATTAGTGATGAGATGACTGACTGATCAGAGTGATAATGAGATGATGACTGATCAGAGTGATAATGAGATGATGACTGCTTGATCAGAGTGATAATGAGATGACTGATCAGAGTGATAATGAGATGACTGATCAGAGTGATAATGAGATGACTGATCAGAGTGATAATGAGATGATTCATCAGTGATAATGAGATGATTGAATGATCAGTGATAATCATATGACTGCTCAGAGATAATAAGATGACTGACTGATCAGAGTGATAATGAGATGACTGACTGATCAGAGTGATAATGAGATGACTGACTGATCAGAGTGATAATGAGATGAATAACTGATCAGAGTGATAATGAGATGATGACTGATCAGAGTGATAATGAGATGATGACTGATCAGAGTGATAATGAGATGATGACTGATCAGAGTGATAATGAGATGATGACTGCTTGATCAGAGTGATAATGAGATGACTGACTGATCAGAGTGATAATGAGATGAATAACTGATCAGAGTGATAATGAGATGAATAACTGATTAGACTGATGAGATAAATGGCTGAGTAGAGTGATAAGACAACATGACTGGCTGATCAGAGTGATAATGAGATGATGACTGATTATTGTCAAAATGGGATGACTGACTGATCAGAGTGATAATGAGATGACTGATCAGAGTGATAATGAGATGACTGCTCAGAGATAATAAGATGACTGATTGATCAGAGTGATAATGAGATGACTGACTGATCAGAGTGATAATGATATGACTGATCAGAGTGATAATGAGATGACTGATCAGAGTGATAATGAGATGACTGATCAGAGAGATAATGAGATGATTCATCAGTGATAATGAGATGATTGAATGATCAGTGATAATCATATGACTGCTCAGAGATAATAAGATGACTGACTGATCAGAGTGATAATGAGATGACTGACTGATCAGAGTGATAATGAGATGACTGACTGATCAGAGTGATAATGAGATGGCTGACTGATCAGAGTGATAATACGATGACTGATCAGAGTGATAATGATTAATGAGATGACTGATCAGTGATAATGAGATGACTGACTGGTCAGAGTGATAATGAGATGACTGATCAGAGTGATAATGAGATGATTCATCAGTGATAATGAGATGATTGAATGATCAGTGATAATCATATGACTGCTCAGAGATAATAAGATGACTGACTGATCAGAGTGATAATGAGATGACTGACTGATCAGAGTGATAATGAGATGACTGACTGATCAGAGTGATAATGAGATGGCTGACTGATCAGAGTGATAATACGATGACTGATCAGAGTGATAATGATTAATGAGATGACTGATCAGTGATAATGAGATGACTGACTGGTCAGAGTGATAATGAGATGACTGACTGATCAGAGTGATAATGAGATGACTGATCAGAGATAATGAGATGATTGATCAGAGTGTCAGTGATAATGAGATGACTGATCAGTGATAATCATATGACTGCTCAGAGATAATGAGATGACTGACTGATCAGAGTGATAATGAGATGACTGACTGATCAGAGTGATAATGAGATAACTGAATGATCAGAGTGATAATGAGATGACTGATCAGAGTGATAATGAGATGACTGATCAGAGTGATAATGAGATGACTGACTGATCAGAGTGATAATGAGATGACTGATCAGAGTGATGAGATGACTGACTGATCAGATTGATAATGAGATGACTGATCAGAGTGATAATGAGATGACTGATCAGAGAGATAATGAGATGACTGATCAGAGTGATAATGAGATGACTGAATGATCAGTGATAATCATATGACTGCTCAGAGATAATCAGATGACTGACTGATCAGAGTGATAATGAGATGACTGATCAGAATGATAATGAGATGACTGACTGACTGTATCAAGGTCGATGAGAGAACTGAGAAACATATATTCTAGAAGAAGAAGAAGAAGAAGAAGAAGAAGAAGAAGAAGAAGAAGAAGAAGAAGAAGAAGAAGAAGAAGAAGAAGAAGAAGAAGAAGAAGAAGAAGAAAAAGAAGAAGAAGAAGAAGAAGAAGAAGAAGAAGAAGAAGAAGAAGAAGAAGAAGAAGAAGAAGAAGAAGAAGAAGAAGAAGAAGAAGAAGAAGAAAAAAAAGAAGAAGAAGAAGAAGAAGAAGAAGAAGAAGAAGAAGAAGAAGAAGAAGAAGAAGAAGAAGAAGAAGAAGAAGAAGAAGAAGAAGAAGAAGAAGAAGAAGAAGAAGAAGAAGAAGAAGAAGAAGAAGAAGAAGAAGAAGAAGAAGAAGAAGAAGAAGACAGGCAGAAGTAACACAACAGTGGGAGAAGAAGAAAAAGTAATTCAAAAGAAAAGTATTTAGCCTCCCTCTTCATCCCAACACACACAAAACATTGCCATGAAAATAAACCCACACAAAACACGTCAACAATAACAATAACCACTACTAGTCGCAAACAAAACATTAACAAACAAACA
>CM065701.1:42574870-42584870 GCA_017654935.2 Phymorhynchus buccinoides
CAGTAACGATAACGAATAAGCGTGTGTGTGTGTGTGCGTGTGCGTGTGCGTGTGCGTGCGCGCGTGTGCGTGCGCGTGTGCGCGCGCGTGTGTGTTGTGTGCGTGCGTGCGTGTGTGCGCGCGTTTGTGTGCGTGTGCGCGCGCGTGCACACGTGTGTGTGCGTTCATGCGTACGTTTGTGTTCGCTGGCGCGCACGTGTCAATTTGAGCAAGTACGTGAGCGTGCGTGCCTGAGTTCGCTAGCTCTACTAAGCTTACATTTTCATTGAGAGAAAGGCCGTACACATAGTTCCGACCAATGCTGGCTCGCACTGACTTATAAAACACGCTGATCCGGAAAAAGTTAATTGGCCGATAAAACACAAGGCTTGCTTCAATTAAACGCCTACCTCCCACCCACTGCCCACTCCACTCGGGGCAGATCGTACCAACCATTCATTCGACAGAACGGTCAAACCAAAGCCAGGGGGGCCATTTCACAAGGGCTAACGTTACGTAGCGTGAGCGCAAATCGGCAAAAACGGTACTAAGAAACACCTCTTTTGCCGACGTTTGTCGAAAACGTTTTGTGGCTGTGATCGAGGTAGCAAGCGACAAACTATTTGAAGGATCATGGGAAACATCAATACTTCCGGCTTCTTTTTAAATTTATATCTCGCGTGACGAGACTTGAACTTTAACAATGGAAGACCAAAACAAGCTTGCCACAGCAAATATTCTTTAGTCTATCGTAAAAAACACCCCGGGATGATTTTAGCAAATTAAACAAACGCGAGTGTTTTGGAGTGCTCGTTCTTAATTTTCATCATGTTAGATAGCATAATATAGTGCAAATTTAATTTTCTGCACAAAATAGACGTGAGTGAAATCGGAAACTTGGTACAAACTGACAGAGAGGTATGACTTATCTCCCTTATGATAGCAACCCTTTTCTCTCTCCCAAAAATGAAGAGTAAGCTTAAAGAGTTATCTGACCTTAGCAAACGTTTAGGGTGTTTCTTAGGTCCCGTTTAGCGTAAGCGTTATTCGCGCGGCGACCGTTATCTAGAGAAATTGTACCCACGTTTGTTTGAATGCATACAACTTTATATGTGGCTAGCACAACAACATGTTACGATCAAACGGAGTGTGATTGATTAACGGTTGGAATATTTGTTGTTGTTGTTTTGTTTTGTAATTATCCTCCTCTTCTTCAGTGGCAATACCAACTCAGAATGTAGGCCTCTGTATCATTTCTGGCAAAGCTGTATTTTAGTTAATAAAATTTTTGCATTCAAAATTTCCACTAAGAAGCAACAAGTTCTGTCATTTTAGGGAATGGGATAGTGTTAGGCCGTGTACACATACACGCGGATGTTCCGCGCGGAAACACATGCGCAATCCGTAAATAAGTAAAAGAAAGAAGGGAAAAAATATAGGGGAACACGGGGTAAAAAGCCCCCGGACGGGTAAGAAGCCCATGCCAATTATCTCACGAAATAAAGAAACTTTCAGTCAAATTTGCCCATGAGACGAATGCTAAACATTAACACTCGTCTCATGGGCAAAATGTGACTGAAATTTGCTTCAGTTCATGAGATAATTGGCATGGGCTTCTTACCCGCCCATGGCGGGCTTTTTACCCCGTCTTCACATCCGCACGTCTAATCCGTATATTTGTTTCTGGATCTGGATATAGTACGTTGTAGGAGCCTATGAAGGCTATATACACCACGGATTTGGAGAGCGCATTGAGAGTTAAAATGGATGCCTTGTTTCCTTCTTTCTCTAACTTATTGATTGTTTCCGCACGGAAAATCCCGATGTACCAGGCCTTAGGATCGGCCTTTGAGAATGAGGGTCGGAAACATGAAGGAGGTGGGTATGTGTGTGACGAAAGTACATCCTTGCCCAATTTCCTTACAAAATGCATACAATATCTATATTTTTAGTCCCCGAGCCGAAGGTTCGGGAACTATTGTTTCTGTCTGGTCCGTCCGTCCGGCGTGCCTCCGTCCGTCCGTCTGGCTATTCGTCCGTTTTTCTCAAAAACTATTCAGTCTATCATCATCAAATTTGGTATACTAGTTTGCCAAGATGCAAGCTATCCACTGATGTATTTAGTTTTACATTAAGGTCAAGGTCGCGCCAGTTACGGGGTTCAAACCCCAAAACACATAATCGCTAATATCTCGCGAAGTTTTGCATGTATTTCAATGCAGGTTTTTTCCACATTTCTTGATGAATGCTCTATACACAGTTGTCATGAATTTTTCTGTGCGCTCGTGTGCGCATGATCACGCGCGCTCAAATTACGGGTCCGAACCCCAAGGCTATATATAAAAAAACTATTTAGTTACGTGCTGTTTTGATGCCCTTTGTGTCACATGCCCGATATGTCCCACTTCTTTCCGGCCGTCCATCCGTCCGTGCGTGCGTCCTGTTTTCAGTTCTCAATGGTCTCCCCGCTGTGTGTACAGCCAACACATTCCGATTTCGGAGTAGCTCGGCGATGCTGCGAGGGGACTTTGCAGCCGCTCGGCGTTGCACTTGTTTTTATTTATTTGTTCAAAATGGCCACCCTTTCCTGTGTTCACTCTTTATATCCTTGGTCCATAAAAAAGAAAGGCAGTATGCAGGCAAGCCTAAAAAAGAAAGACTTCTTTGTGCAGTAGTAGCGTCCATCCAGGTGAGATGAATAAATGGCCGGTGGGCAATAAACGAGGGTACATCAAAGAACATCAGTCCAGCCATAGATCTTATCGTCCAGTGGTTATTATACAGGGTCAACATGATGAATGGCATCCCCAGACCTCCAGCCTGGTAGAGAGAAGAGAGATAGCACTATCTTCTCCTCTTTGAGAGATATAGCACTATCTTCTCTTTTATCACACACACACACACACACACACACACACACACACACACACACACACACACACACACACTCACTAACACACAGACAGACACACACACGCACACACACGCACACGCACGCACGCACACGCACGCACGCACGCACACACGCACACACACACACACACACGCACGCACACGCACACACACACACACACACTTTGCTCTCTTCTTGTTCTGCTGCTGCGGTTGCAATTTCTGAAGCAGTGCTTCTTCTCCTCCTTTTTCGTCTCCTTCTTCTTCTGATTTGTCCCCCCCACCCCCCCACCCACCCCACACACAATGTTTGGGTTTCGTGACAATACGAAGTAAAAGAATGGAGGAGGGTGTGTGGCAGGATCACAATTAACATGATGATTTTTTTTTTATAAAGAAAATATATCCGAGTGACAGAGAACCACCTGGAGAGACGACACGCGCATTACGAAAAGGAAGAGGGAAAGTCTGGGGACAAGAAAGATAACGACTGACATGACAATAAATAAACAAACACACACAATCTCTCTCTCAACAAATTATAGTTGTTACATCTGTATACATCTGTGTTATTACAAAATCGGGACTTTCCTGGTGTTGCACTGCCTCCAGGAATTGCCTCCAGGCTCGTTCCCACCATCTTTAATATCTACTAATGTATCATATGTGTCTGTTCCAGACCGGAGGACATTAAGCAGAATTTCTTTTCTCTCTCTCTCTCTCTCTCTCTCTCTCTCTCTCTCTCTCTCTCTCTCTCTCTCTCTCTCTCTCTCTCTCTCTCTCTCTCTCTCTCTCTCTCTCTCTCTCCAAAGTCAGTGTAAATTCGCCAGTTCCCCTCCCACGGTTCAATGTAGTCAAAACAAAGGGGTTTGGTGAACGATGTTGTGTGATAAACACTCAAAATATTTATATTACCACACTCTGCGCTGCCTGTAGACACATTAGAGACAGTGTGTGTGTGTGTGTGTGTGTGTGTGTGTGTGTGTGTGTGTGTGTGTGTGTGTGTGTGTGTGTGTGTGTGTGTGTGTGTGTGTGTGTGTGCGCGTGTGTGTGTGCGTGCACGTGCGTGCGTGCGTGCGTGCGTGCGTGCGTGCGTGCGTGCGTGTGTGTGTGTGTGTGTGTGTTTGTAAGCTTATGTGTATGTGTGTGTGTGTGTGTGTGTGTGTGTGTGTGTGTGTGTGTGTGTGTGTGTGTGTGTGTGTGTGTGCGCGTGCGTGCGTGCGCACGCGCGCGCGAGTGTGTTTGTCAGTGTGTAAATGTGCTGAGTAAGTCTAAGATCGTGTGTATCTGTCTGATGCGCAAGATACACGGTAAAGAGGCAAACACCAAAGAATTCGATAGTCGTTCACCTTAATACAGAGCATCCTAAAACCTTCCTTATCCCTTCATCTCTGTACCCCCACCCCCACCCCTTCTAAATAGTCCCTGCTTTTCTTCCCTACAGCACCCTACCTTCTCTTATCTCCTCTTCCTTGCACGCCCCCTACCTGTTCCAAAACTCACACGCCCCCCCCCCTCCCCGCCCCCCTTTCTTCACCCATTAATGCCCCATCCCCTCAATAGTCAGCTCTTCTTCTTACTCTTATCTTTTTCGGGACTGCAGAATACACGAAGTAGTATAATCTACTCTTTTTCCCCTTCAAAATCCTGGCCTTGTTAATTGCCTCTACCTTATCTTCACAAGTTTGGCACGCCCAAATGAGAGTGTAGGAGCGCGCGCGCACGCGCGCACGCACGCACACGCACACACACACATTACATTTCTGAGTTTCAAATGATTAATATTTAAAGTTATTCAGTACTACGAAATTCCTTTTTTTCTGTGTGATAATTCAACACTGGATCCTCGTCCAGATAAAATTCTGAATCAGCACTTGCCCTATTCCTATCTCCCTAAAGACATTATAATACAATTCTGAATCAGCACTTGCACCCCCCACCCCCCTCCACGTGCCCTATTCCTATCTCCCTAAAGACATTATATTACAATTCTGAATCAGTACTTGCACACACACCCCTCCACGTGCCCTCTTCCTCTCTCCCTAAAGACATTATAATACAATTCTGAATCAGCACTTGCACCCCCCACCCCCCTCCACGTGCCCTATTCCTCTCTCCCTAAAGACATTATAATACAATTCTGAATCAGCACTTGCACCCCCCACCCCCCTCCACGTGCCCTCTTCCTCTCTCCCTAAAGACATTATAATACAATTCTGAATCAGCACTTGCACCCCCCACCCCCCTCCACGTGCCCTATTCCTATCTCCCTAAAGACATTATAATACAATTCTGAATCAGCACTTGCACCCCCCACCCCCCTCCACGTGCCCTATTCCTCTCTCCCTAAAGACATTATAATACAATTCTGAATCAGCACTTGCACCCCCCCCCCCCCCCCCCCCCCCGCTCCACGTGCCCTCTTCCTCTCTCCCTAAAGACATTATAATACAATTCTGAATCAGCACTTGCACCCCCCACCCCCCTCCACGTGCCCTCTTCCTCTCTCCCTAAAGACATTATAATACAATTCTGAATCAGCACTTGCACCCCCCACCCCCCTCCACGTGCCCTATTCCTATCTCCCTAAAGACATTATAATACAATTCTGAATCAGCACTTGCACCCCCCCCCCCCCTCCACGTGCCCTCTTCCTCTCTCCCTAAAGACATTATAATACAATTCTGAATCAGCACTTGCACCCCCCACCCCCCTCCACGTGCCCTCTTCCTCTCTCCCTAAAGACATTATAATACAATTCTGAATCAGCACTTGCCCCCCCCCCCCCTCCACGTGCCCTCTTCCTCTCTCCCTAAAGAAATTATAATACAATATCCCTTGCTATTTGACTGGATTGGGCGGAGTTGGGGAAGCATTTTTACTGTTTTGTGTGTACTTTCATATTATTTTCCTTTTGTTTCATTTAAAGAAGTTCATTAAAACTTAAAACATTGAAGCTGGAATATGACATGAATCGGATTGCATAGTACATTAGCAGATTCGGATTTTTGTTCATTCGTATGCTTGTTTCTTTGTTTACTTTAGTGAGAGTGACAGTCTCTGTGTGTAGGGGTGGGGGTATGGGTAATCGCAATAATCAGTTTCTATTTCAAAATTGAACAACTTTAACACCATCTTATTGTACGTCGATGGATTAAAGTTAAAAAAATCTTCAGCAAGTCACCCATTAACTGCCTTGTACAGATAACTAAATTAGGGGAAGACGGGGTAAAAAGCGCATGGGCGGGTAAGAAGCCCACCCCAATTATCTCATGAAATAAAGAAAATTTCAGTCTAATTTGCCCATGAGACGAATGCTAGACATTAGCGCTCGTCTCATGGGCAAAATGAGACTGAAATTTGCTTCATTTCATGAGATAATTGGGGTGGGCTTCTTACCCGCCCATGCGCTTTTTACCCCGTCTTCCCCTAACAGTAGTCCGTGTAATACCGTGTACAATAAAATGAAAATATCAGCTAGGCTTCAATGTCCTTAACCCTGATGTCTGATCCAAAATAAAGATCCCGCTCGATAAGGTTATGCTTGACTAATGTGAGCACATGTTTTGGACAAATCGGGTTGGTTATGAACTTATGATAGTCAAAATGACCTTTAAGGTCTCGATACAGGTTCACATGTTTCACTCTTTCCACATGGCAACACGGTGATAGCCAGACATAAGATCACTTGCATATTGATCACTGTGTTGCCATGGTGAATGAGTGAACAAATGTTCATGTGTATGGAGACCATTACCACATTGGAGCATGTTATGGCTTTAGGCATAGGCTATCTTGGTTTTGTTTACTTTTGCAATAGTTTCCGAGTCGATTCAGAACAAACTAAGTTTTTTAAAAATAATTAGGACGCCACCAACAAACTCCGCGCCGGGCGACATTCAAAAGCGCGGATTTCTGAACCGGATATGTTTGAAAAGCGCGTATAAACCCATGCTACGAAAGCGCGGAAGGTGACTGACCTACCAGAAAATGAGTGTGGAGCACGGGAGACACGAGTACTGCAATTTTCTGAGAATTTTCTTGTGCCCCCAGGTTTTTTTGGAAATAAAATTGATTTTGATTTGATTTGCAACTCGGCCAGCCGATTATGACAACATATCAGCACGACGGCGACGACAAGAACATGGAGAGACAGCAGCTGCGTGTGTCTGCAAAAAGAACAGCCAATGAAGACCTCACTGCCAGACCCTCAAAGGTCAAAATTGTAAACACAAAATCCGCGCTTACGTATGATGATTTGACGCGTTTACGCAAAAATATGTCCGCGCTTCTGATATGCCAATACGCGCTTTCGTAAATCTCCCCTCCGCGCCATCAGTGTCACTCACCGGATGCTCAACTGTCGACCTGCTGCCATTCTACTTCCGATGACCGGCTACTGATGATGCGTTTGATATCACTTATTTCAGCTGACTCATGAATTGTTATACAGCATCATGTAGGCTACAGCAGGAAGCGCACTAACGTTACTATCCTTCGCTACTGATTTCTTCCTTCTTCCTGCATCGTCAGACTGAGACTCTCTCTCTCTCTCTCTCTCTCTCTCTCTCTCTCTCTCTCTCTCTCTCTCTCGACCTTTACCTCTTATTCTTGTAAAATAAAGTATCTGAAGTCTGAACTCTCTCTCTCTCTCTCTCTCTCTCTCTCTCTCTCTCTCTCTCTCTCTCTCTCTCTCTCTCTCTCTCTCTCCGTGTGTGTGTGTGTGTGTGTGTGTGTGTGTGTGTGTGTACGTGCGTGGCGCGCGAGGGTATGTACCATGCAGCAAGGCAAGCTAAAATAACGCAGAATTCTTCCAAACACCCTCTACCTCTAGGATTCTACGCTCACCCTAACATCCTCTAGCCATCAATCGATAAGCTTATTGTATCTTTTTTTAGCCCCCAGACGAAGTGGGAGTAGAAACAAACTCGACAAGTTGCTAGCTAGCAGGCGGAGGGAGGAGAAGGGTGGGTGGGCGAGTCTTGTCATCGATCTCCTGTCCCAGTTTGCTGTAACGTACAATAAGTACGCTCCTGCGCGTTTCATGACCACGCTCCAGCAACCATTGTGACCTTCGTTCACGATAAAAAAATGATTGATTCTCCCATTTCCATCGACAGATTCCTGTGTTCACATTCTTCTGTCTCTGTTTCTCTCTCTCTCTCTCTCTCTCTCTCTCTCTCTCTCTCTCTCTCTCTCTCTCTCTCTCTCTCTCTCTCTCTCTCTCTCTCTCTCTCTCTCTCTCCAAGGACATAATGGAAGACTAAGCCCAGCCTAAATTCTTTTCCTTGTAAAATCATGAGCCTGAGTCTGAGTCTGAGTCTCTCTCTCTCTCTCTCTCTCTCTCTGCTTGATATGTGTGTACGTGTGTGTGTGCGTGCGTGCGTGTGTGAGTGCGCGCGCGCGTGTGTGTAGATGTGTGTGCGCGTGTGTTGTGTACGGAGAGGGTACGTGTGTTTGGAGAAAATACACCCAGACGACCATAATATAAGCATATTAGGTCCCACCTATCTGATCATCTGGTTCTGGCAGGTTAGGTGTTTTTTTTCAAAACCTGTTACCATCTGAAGACTAATCCGTATTGCCTACACCTTATCAGTTAGGCCGTGACATTATATACACTAATTAATTCAGGGCCGTGACATTATATACACTAATTAATTCATTAAGATTCTGAAAGAAAAAAAGCACGATGGAGAGTGTGGGATAAGCCTACACGAACAGAAAGAGAAGGGCAAAGGTGAGGGACGAGTTAACAGGCAGAAGACGAAGAAAAGATCATGAAGAGGAAGATGAAAAAAAGAGGTAAGTTGGAGGAAGGTGTGGCGATGGTGATGATAACAGTGAAACATCAATAGGGTCTAGTGTTTTGAGCCTTTGGGTTGGGGGAAATTATAGGCATACGTGTTCATTTGTTGATTATTTATTCAGCAAGAGTAAAGTTTTCAAACTGTTCTGATTGAAACAAGACACTTCATAGATAGGTCTTTTCTTTAACCTAAAATACCACTTGCTGTTTGAAAGGCCTTTCTATTTGAGCTACACACACGCACAAATGTCAAGAATAGATAGTGACAGATTACTTTAAAATCCCCCCCCCCCCCCCCCCCCCCCAAAAAAAAAAAAAAAAAAAAAAAAAAAAAAAACAAGCAGCTGAACGTTCAAAGTTCAAATGCACAACTATCATCTCACAAACACTGACGATTTTACAACCCACCTGCAAATGGATCGGCACTTTCTTGACGGGAGTTCGACTCATGTTGCTCTCCTGTCAATTCTTGCTACAAATCCAAGCCACAAAATCAATAATGCTGAAATAGCGTCTATTAAAAAACAAAACAAACAAAAAACAGGCCCCACTGTCACAAACAATCGCTGAAAAACAGCAGACGATCCTTTCGCTTCTGGCGGCGATGGTACTATCCAATCAAACGACTGTCCAAAACGCCTCTAAACCACAAACTATCAAATGAAAGGAATTAAACCTGAGAAAGCAATCCACTTTTTCAAGCAAAAGATCGAATCCACAACAAACCAAATGTGCAAACTAAAGCAAGAGAGAAGTATTCCAATTTAGTGGAATCGGCTGCTTCCTCAGCAATGATCCTTCACAGAAGTGCATTGCCTAAGCCTACTGTGCTGTGATCTTTCAGCCTGAGGGTTGGTGCTTTTGCGCGAAGCATGAAAAACTGAAGCTACAGTATACTTACTCACATCTGTAACCGCTGTTGGCAAACGTTAAAAGGTGGCCAGTGTGATAAGAGTGGAAAACTGCCAGATGGAAAACTGTTTGCAAAACGATGCGGAAATGATCAAAATATCGCCGCACTTGATGCCGCTTTCTTTAGGGGGTAGAAACGAAGAGAGACACCGGTTGCTTTTCTCGTGTTTGTATGAGGGGAAAAAAGAAGAAGAGCGGGGCCCTCGATCGAGCATAACGAAAACGTCAGACGCGCGCAGCAGTTGGCACGTGCGTAGCCCTATGTTCATAATAAATGCACGTGGGGAAACGGAGTGAAGGACAACACAGCACAATAACGATTCTCCAACTTCTCGGATCACCAGTCCGATTTATAAAAAAAATGTATCTACACTTTATTAGAGAGAGAGAGAGAGAGAGAGAGAGAGA
>CM065701.1:42597370-42602370 GCA_017654935.2 Phymorhynchus buccinoides
TTTGGGGGGTTGAACCCCATAACTGGCGCGACCTTGACCTTAATGTAAAACTAAATACATCAGTGGATAGCTTGCATCTTGGCAAACTAGTATACCAAAATTGATGATAGACTGAATAGTTTTTGAGAAAAACGGACGAATAGCCGGACGGAGGTACGCCGGACGGACGCCGGACGGACCAGACAGAAACAATATCGAACCTTCGGCTCGGGGACTAAAAAGGTACCTCCTTTTGCTTAAGACATTAGTAACACGTGAAAGATGGGTGTGTGCAAGCAAAACGGATAACTATTGACAAGAATGGCGAGTGTCGAGAAGCGAAGCAAGTGAGTGTGTGTGTGTGTGTGTGTGTGCGTGTGCGTGCGTGTGCCGCGTGCGTGTGTGTGTGTATGTGTGTGTGTGTGTGTGTGTGTGTGTGTGTGTGTGTGTGTGTGTGTGTGTGTGTGCGTGTGTGTGTGCGTGCGTGCATGCGTGCATGCGTGAGTGCGTGCGCGTGTGTGTGCACGCCCGCTCGCGATTGTTTGAGTATGTACGCGTGCGCGGACGCGCGCGCGTTTGTACTCTAGTGTGCATGAGAGTGTTCATCATGTATCAACGTGCCAGTGCAATCTGCTCGTTACAACCAACACCCAGTTCGCTACCGTTGGTTACAGACGCTTTATCAACAGTATTATCAGAACATTCAGCCAACAGGAAACTTTACCCAGTTTAATCCAATCTAGTACACACCCTTTAACCCTTTCGCCGCCAGCTATTTTTCAGCAAAAACATTCCATTAAGCTTACACGGGTAGAGAGAAACAAATATGTCTTGCAATATTCTTCTATGACATGTATAAAGTAAGGCCTACCCTTACCTCCAAAAATTAAGAAAATTAATAGGGTCTTTGCATAACAGACCCTGGTTTGAGGCCTTTTAGTGACATGGGTTTAAATCATTGTGGTGCTAAAATGTGTGAAAGGGTGAAAGGCGGTGAAAGGGTTAATTGGCGGTGAAAGGGTTAAAAGAAAAGAAAAGAAGAAACAAACAAACAAATTTCTTCTTTTTTATTTTTTTATTATTTTTTTTTGTTTGTTGTTTGTTGGGTGGGGGGGGGGGGGAGGGGTGTTTGTGGGGTTGGTGGGTTGTTGTTTTTGGGGGGCAGAGAAATGTCTTCTAAGCTGATATATATATAGCCTGTATAACGTGGCAAACAGAAGTCACATTATTCATGTATCATTTGCTCACGATGGGGGGAAAAGAACAATTAGGGCCTACTGTTTAGGGACACATGTGTCACTGGTCACGTGAACAGGCCTAATCACAAACTCAATGGGATAGTTTGCAATAATATGGAAGATACACACAGAATATTTTCTTTAATGTACCGTCTGCAACAACAACAAAAATGTTTTAAAAAAATTAAATGCAAATATTGTGAGGGTCTTCAGCGAAGCCTATCAGAAATCACATAACTGTCCAATATGGCGGTTTAAGGGGTATCTGCTTCTGCCTATGGAACTGCCCCGCAAGTAACCTGAAATTTTATAAACGATCGAGTATAGTGTCACTGTCAGTAACAATAATGTCTTTCATTACATTTCTAACCTCTATGGCATCATCATTGGCCTCTGAGAGGCCAGAGGGCAAATTGCGCTTTTCTGGACCAAGACTTTGGATGTGTTTTACGCGCAAATGACAAGGGTGAATAGAAAATTTAGGGCGTGGTTTTCAAGTTATTCATCAGTCATATCTGAAAACGGCTGTCCCCTAAAAATTATATGCACAGTATGCATACAGGTGTATTCCATTTGACAATTTCACGCGAATTGCACGTACCATCTCAAATGATCTCCCATCGGCGCATTTTGTTGTTTTTTGTTTAGGCATATTGCTGTGTATGATGATTTTACATTTTATATGAGTTCAAACCTTGGGCTACAATATCACTACATCACAAAGTTTATCTGTTTAAGCACTAAAAACAGCGTCTAAAATTCGATGGCTTGGAGTCAAAACGGACTATCGTTAGATAATCCATTGACATATTATTGAACTTATTAAGAAAACGAATAACTTGTATTAAAAAAAAAGACTGCTGAAATATAAAAAGCAAAACCCCCTTTTTGTATTTCTGCAGTCATTGTTTGACACAAGTTATTAGTTTTTGTAACAAATCCAATAACACGTCAATGGACTATCTAAAGATAGTCCGTTTTGACTCCAAGCCATCGATTTATTTTCGCGTTTCATTCGCGTTTCTTATGGAAGTGAGTTCATTAGTAACTTCGTTCGTGACTTGCATTCAGTTTTGGGGCTCATTCAAGTTCTACAGAGCATAGTACACTAACGTACTTGTAAAGCAATGACGCCAGTCCCAGTCTTACAATAATCTTAGTCTTGTGCAGTAAACAATACTGTTTTTCCCCCTTCTGGCACATTCCACTTCAAAGTGGTCCCTGCCTGACTGACAGCGCCAAGTTGATTGACGACCAGACTTTCAGATTCGGAGTCTGGAACCCGCAGGAATGTTGGCACTGGGGACCCGTTAACAAAAACAAGAAGACTGTGAGGGTGAGAGGGGTAGCAATTCTAAAAAGTAAGAGGACGTGATATAAGAGAACTTAAAGACCCCGCGCGTCACGTGTCAAAATCACGGTTTTCACGTGCTTTCCCTCTTATAGCTAGTAAGGAATCTTAAGAAATCTTCTTAGCATAAGAGGGAATGTGACACGTGACGTGCAGGGTCTTTAAAGACGAAAGTGGGCATGTGTACTCACAGGCGCCCACAAACAGACAGACAAACAGATATGCGGAGTCAGGAAACGACAGACAAGCAAACAACGGACAGGATGGGGAAGGACGTACAGACAGACCAGGGCTACTGTATACAGAGGCCATGGACAGACATTAGTGGGACATCATCTAGAGACAGTCGTGCACTAATAGGATCACATATGGATGGTCACATACAATACACAGAGAGAAGGACAGACAGAGAGCCAAACAGACATGCACTGATGTAGACAGACAGTAGAGAATGTTTGAGAGATCTATACGAATCCTCACAATCCTCCATCATAATCCCTGAACTCTTATCTCCATCACCCAGCCTCTCCCCCTGTTAGTTAGTTCCCTCAGCATCGTGTCCCTTACCTATGCTAGGCCAGTCTTCCAGTTTTAGTTGAGAACAGCTGTTACACGATATTACGTGTTTGTCTTTTTATGTGCACATTGAGTTAAACATCCAAAGAATGTGTTTGTGTGCATGATCGTGAATATGAGTATGACGCTCTCTCTCTCTCTCTCTCTCTCTCTCTCTCTCTCTCTCTCTCTCTCTCTCTCTCTCTCTCTCTCTCCATATATATATATATATATATATTGCATAAGGCACTGCCTGCGTGTGTGTGTGTGTGTGTGTGTGTGTGTGTGTGTGTGTGTGTGTGTGTGTGTGTGTGTGTGTGTGTGTGTGTGTGTGCGAGCGCGCGTGTGTGTGTTTGTGTGTCTGTGTGTGAGTGCGTGTCTGTGTGTGATAACAAGAAAAAAGCCAGACGGAAACAGAGACATTGAGTACTGAAACAACAACTGCAAGTAAGAACAACAACTACCAACAACACCATTGTTACTAAAACAATTGATAACTACTGCAAACAAACAACTTACAACAAATATTCTTTTTTATATAAAAAAAAAATAAACTCACGGCATCAGGGTGGTCCCAGGGGTGGGCCTCGATCCTCTGCTGGGTCTCAGCCACCATGGACTCCTGCACCGGCACCATCCCCTCTTCCCCACCCTCCTCCTCCTCCCCTCCATCCTTGGCCTTGACGCGCCGGATGTCTCCGCTGAGGGTCAGGGTCTTCTCCTCGAAGGCGTCGGGAACCGTGCTGAAAAACGAGTTCTTCACGCGGGCCTTGGTGGGGTGGGGGTGCGGCTTGAAAAAGTCGTCCTGTTCCTCAGCCATGCTTAGTATAGGCAGAGAGACTTTAATAGAGAGCCTCTAGTGGGCTTCAAAATCTCTCTGGTGGAGCCTTGGCGTGGACAGTTTTTTTAATTCTAGTTCCTTCCCTTGTAGGATTACTCTTCAGTCTTCAATGCAAAAGAAAAATGCAAAGTGGCTTGGACACTTCCGAGTTTTCACAATTGGAGAGTGAATCTCGAGAAGAAAATGTTGAATGTTACCAGTTTTTCGACAATGTCAGCTGTTTGTCTGATGACTATGGGATGCCCGTTTCGTTTCTTAAATGTCTTGGGTTGTTTTTTCTTAAATTTCCACGGATTCTGTTGATGACAGTGGTCGAGAAATGGCAGGGACTTGAGCCAGAGGAAGACCGACAGAAGTGGAAATGGTGAACCAGTTCAGTTGTCAGCTGATTTTGTCTGTGGATACAAACAAGAACGCATTTCAGTCATTTTCTTTATCATAGGCCCCTAATCATCCAAGCACTAAAAAAACATCTAAAGTACAAGGTTATTATACGCTTTAAAATTCTTGTTTTCGTCTCTGGTGTGGACTGTTGCAAAGACTTATATACCTGAAATTGAGTGCAAATCTCCGCTAAGTCCAACTCAGGTTCAATATGTATGATAGACCCAAACCGGGCACACAGGTTCTAAAACACAAATTATTATTGGAAATACAAGACATGGTTAGATAGGCAAACAAAGAGACGGAAACAAAACTAATTAATTTTCTCGGCGGGAGGTTAAAGAAGATTGAGAAGGAAAGAAAGAAAGAAAGTGGATGTAGATAATCAGATAAACAAAAGACCACAAAGTTGTCACCTACAGATTAATGAACTAAATGCCCAAAGCAAAAGTGATAAAGCTGGGGTGACTGCATAACTATGTTCATGCTGGGGAAGAGGGGGTATGGGTAGGGGGTAAAAAAATAAAGAACCAATGGGTGTATGCAAGTGTGTATGTGGGGGTAGAGAGAGGGGAGGGGTGCAGGGACAATGAGAGACAACGTCGTAAAGGGGCGCGGGGGAGGGGGGGGGGGCAGACAGACAACAGAAACA